>MU228345.1:859426-915034 GCA_018584345.1 Thuja plicata
CCAAACTCTATCTCCTCTTAACCAAATAAAGAGGTGGAGTTTACTGAGGATCTCTCCTGTTCCTTTTGATCTCAACCGTTCATCTCCCCATCTTTGGGATTGATCTCAACCATTCATTTCATCACCATTTCCTATATAATAAACCCTTCATAACCATTTGAAGGATTCAGGATTTCAAGCTTACAAGCGCCATTACTCTGTCAGCATTCAAGCCATCTTGCGATCACACACACATTTCAAATATCAAATTCTCGACGCTTCTCAAGTCATAGGCGCTGCCCCGCCAATACTGAGCATCAAGAACAGCGTTTCGGAAGGAGTAGAGAGAAACAATAGAAGCTTCAAGCATCGAAGGGTTTGCATTCGTTTGTCTTCCTTTCTCTTGTTTGTACATTTTATTGCTCACATTTCTGTTATTCGTTTAGTAGTTATTGCGTACTTGATTTGCATTCACTTGTGAACCTTTGCTACTAACCCCCGCCCTTGGAAAGCTGTGGGAAACCGGAGAGAGAGGTGTACACTAAGATACTCATCATGTTGTGCCCTTATTAGCGTTTGGAGTTAGATAATACGACATCATGACTGGAGCCATTGCATGCTTGGTGATGGCCCTATTCTAATTAGCTTTTGAGTGTGTACCTAAGTCTACAAGAAAAGATTTTCATGCTAAGACAATTCCACAGGGAAAGGTGTGTTTGTAGTTATAAATCTAATCACAAAAATTCTAAAGACAAACAAGTCCTATCAAAATAGGACAACATCAATTTGCTTTGCGTATGTGTATTCCTATAAAAAAAATCTAAAATGTTGAAGATCTTGCAAATTGTTGTTATTCATATAGACATAGGTTCTCAAAAGCCATACTTTGCACAAAATCATGGGTTCTAAAATGTTGTCTTTGGTCCTTGTCTCATTATTGGTCAAAATGGGGGTCTTTTATGTACGCTTTTTTATTAAAATCAGCTCAATTTTGGATAAATTATTTGAAACTTCTATTTCAAGTTCAATCATCAAAAGTGCATAACATCAAACCTTAGTTTTTAGAAGATCAATCCAATCACTCTTTGTTTCAACAACTTAATGCTAGTGAAATGATGGCGATCAGAGGGCCGAGCAGATATCCGAGCAGAGGGTTCAGTGGAAATGGTAGGAACAGTGTTGATCAGAAATGGCAGGCATATGGTACCAGGGGACCACAGCAACCACAGTGTCAACTGTTTGAGCAGTATTGTTTTCAACAAGGAATTTCTAGTAAGGGTAAGGGTTTCATACGAACAAAGCAAGGTGAGTTTAACATGCCCCAAAACAGACACGGGTACCATCCTTCTAGGTTTTAGTTGGTCCCATTTGCTCAGAAAAATCTGCCTAAAAGAGATAATATGCCTCAATCTGATGTTGATGATCCTATGAAGATATTTAGAGGAAAAGTGATAGTCCAACCGGAAAAACCCTTCTTCGTTAACCCTAGATTCAATATTAAGAAACGAGCAAAAAATCAAGATAGGGTGCAGAATAAGAAGGTCTTCAACATGTCTACAATAGAGAAGAATCATCCTAACATGATGCCACCTAATCTTCACTTCAATCCACCTAGAGTCAATGCAAATCCTACTTTCGAGAGCGGTGAATCGTCTATGCAAGTAGCAAAGAAACAAGCGACAACATTCAAACAGGTGCTTACCTCTTTGGGTCGAGGGTTTTTTGAAAATCGACATAAGTGGGAAAAAAATTTTGAATTCCTCTCGACTAGGTGTCAATAGATTTAGACATATACCAAAACAAAAGTGCAGGAGTAGGGGCCGCCCCATACAAAAGCACCAAATATTTGACATTTGTGAAGGTACGCCACCGGGTTCCCCGATAGCCATTCGGGAGAATCAGGGTCCTGATAATGATAGGTGGGATTCAAGGATTCTGAAGTAGACTCCCACTGGACCTTCTCTACTACTTCAGCAGCCACTGACAAGTAGACCGCCCTTCAATCCAAAACAATCTTCTCAAATCTGGCAGATCAAACAGAGACAGTTTCAACCGGATCTACAACAAGGTTCTGACCCCCAACTTACATCAACAATTACTTTTCTAGACCATTTGCTTCAGGATCAAATTCACCTTCTCTGGGACAAAGCAGTAATAGGTAAATTCTCTAAACTAGACCTATTAAGATGATATTAAGCTTTGGGCCTTGGAAAATTGGGTAGGGTTTTCAGATATATTTTGGGTAGATATTAAGTTGGGATATTTTCTTGTGAAATTTGAATCTACTGAAATGAGAGATGCTATCCATAAAAATAAAAGCTGGTTTTATCAAGGTTTGAACCTCTTTACTTTGATATGGACCCCCAATGTCATACTCGAGGATAGATCCCCATTTGGATTGTCTTACCAAACTTGCCATTAGAGTATAGAGATTTGGATATTATAGAAATCATTTCCAATAGACTTGGAATTTTTGCTAAACATGATCTAATCCGCTTTGAGTTCCCACATCGTGAGGTTAGAGTGTGTATACTACATGATAATATTAAGGAACTACCAAACTCCATCTTCTTAAATTCCAAATGGGGACGATGGGAACAGAAATTTGTTATCCAAAATGAAGATACCATCATGCTATATCAGAATCGACTAGGGCACTTCACAGATCAATGCAAGTCTCAATCATTCACGCAGCTGAGGGTATGTGAAAACCAATGCACAAATCCCCTTAAATGTTCATTCTGTCAGGTCTCTCATTACTCTCGGCACATAGAATTACAATCATTGCCAGCTAATCCCAACAAAGTCTTGCCCTCCAATCTTCATTCATATGAGACGATCATTTACTTCTATTATGCTGTAAGATATATTATGATGATCCTGAGCAATGCCAAACAGACCATGCTACTAGATTGGAAACTGACAGATGTACACAATCCTGATATGGATGCCTTAGTGCAACAACTCATGTACTCTGACTCTCCAATTAAAAAGCCAATTACACATGAGGTTCTTGATGAAGAGACCTTGGTTAACCTCCGGACAAGAAAATTATCAGATCAAGTGTTGACAGAGTTAGCTAATAAAATTATATATGAGATAGCAGAAGAAGAAGGTGTAATATTGCATGAAGGAGATTAAATTTCAATGGACTCCCAATAATATAGTAAAAATACATCACCAGATCATGTTATCCAAGATATTGAGGAAGCAGTACAGATGCCAATACATGTCAAGATATCCAAACCTAGTAAAGAAATCATCAATATAGCAGAAGATGTGGGAATGAAAACTCCCACAGCAGCCCATATTCTGAGTAGCTCTCAGCAAATAAATCAAAATAATCAAGAATCACACCGGCCCTATACATAGATTAAGACAATAAAATTCAAGGAGGACTCTATTAGCATAGAGGACCATCAAGGATTACTGCCGGAAAACCTGGAGTATAATTTGGAAGGGTGTCTATATATGCAGATAGACGAATTGGACCTCACAAATATCAAAGAAGACTGGAAAGAGGATAATGCATTGATGTCATTTTTGAACTCTGATGAGTTTACATACTCTCAAATTAGAGATTGGATCCAAAGTAATACATTTCTCAATTCAGAGGAAACTCAAGCAGTAATTGATCAGGGAATCTATGATGATATTGAAACTGAAATAATTGGGCCAAAATCTAAGCAGTTGGCTTTTGATACTAGCATTACCCTATCACTTGAGCAAACACCAATCCAAGATTTACAGGCTAAGGCCACACCAAGAAAGAGAGGAAGAATACCAAAAAGCAGTCTAACCAAACAAGAAATAGCAGCAGGTATCCAATCAACATTGGATGGGAAATTCACATCTACCAAAAGATTGACGAGGAGAACCAAGTGTTCTCCTTGTCAGCAATGAAGATAGCCTCTTGGAATGTTAGAGGATTAAATGCCTCTGACAAAAGAAAAATAATTAAGCAAGAGCTGAATTCTTTAACAGCTGATGTGATACTTCTCCAAGAAACTAAGATGTCAATAGAAATGTATAACAAAACAATTGGGAATTGGTCAAAGTGGAATTCTGCACATAGTCCAGCGATTGGTGCCTCAGGTGGGCTGGCTATTCTTTGGGACCCTAAACTAATTCAAGGGCAGCCAATTCATAGCAGTGACAATTGGAAAGTCATCAGATTGGAGAGCTTTGATATAAAAATTCTGCTAACATTTATGGGGCTACCCCAACTCAGGACAAGCAGAGGTTGTGGGCGGAAATCACTCAGTTTATACAAAGACAATTAGAAACACACATCATAATGGGTGGGGATTTCAATGACATACTCAAACTATCAGAAAAAAATGGTGGAATCTGTCCACCTCTAAGAACAATTCAGGATTTCTCCATTTTTGTGAAAGATAATGATTTAATGGATATTGAGCCATTAAATGGAACATTTACATGGACCAACAAAAGGGCAAAGTTTTCATAGATAGCTATCAGATTGGACAGATTTCTTCTATCACAGTGCTGGAAATTAGCAAATGTTACATATCATTCAGAAATCCTACCTCGGCCAGGATCAGACCATTTCCCCATTTGCCTACATATGACTTCGACAATTTCAAGACAAGGCTTCCAGCATAGGCCATCTTTCAAATTTGAAAGAATGTGGCTATGACACCCATGTTTCTTACCTTCACTCAAGCAATGTTGGATTTCTTCTCCGAAGACAGAAGGTACCAAAATGTTTCAATTTGCAAATAAGATGAAACATACCAAAAAGTGGATCAAAAAATGGAATGAGAATACCTTTAAGAATATTTTTACAGAAAAAGAAACAGTAAAGGCAAAACTAGAGACCATATATAACACTATTATCAAACAAGGAATGGATGAGGACTCATACATCACACTGAAAATCCTATTGCAAGAATGGGAGGAAATATGCAGTAGAGAAGAGGAATATTGGAGGCAAAAGTCAAGAGAGTTATGGTTAAAATATGGGGATAGGAATACAAAATACTTTCATGCGTCAGCAAAACAGAAAGCAGCGAGTAATCAAATTTTTACTATTACTAATGCCGAGACTCGTAATCTAATAACTGATCCTCAAAGAATCCAAGAAGAAGGGGTTAGATTTTTCCAGACTTTGTTAGACCCTCCTCCTAATTCATATCCAGTAGACCCACCAATGGAGGAACTACTAGAGGCAATTCCCAATTTGATATCAAAAGTTGACAATCTAAAACTCTTGGCTTCATTCACAATTCAAGAGCTCAAAAAAGTGGTCTTTTCTCTACCCCCAAATAAAGCCCCTGGACCAGATGGATTCACTGCTCTATTTTTCCAAGTATGCTGGGATTGGATTGGATGGGAATTATTGGATGTAGTTGAAGAATCAAGGATTAGCAAATCCATGTTAAAAAACTTCAACACCACAAATATAGCCATTATTCCAAAAATTAAAACTCCAAAAACATTTGCAGATTTTCGTCTGATATCCCTGTGCAATACCATATATAAAATCATAACAAAGACTATCTACCTAAGGATGCAACACCTCATTCCTATTCTTGTCTCGCAACCACAAGGGGGTTTTGTTCCTGGCAGGGAAACAATGGAAGGAGCTCTAGTGGCACATGAATTCCTGCACTCCATTAACACTACTAAATCATCACACTTTGTCATCAAGCTGGACATGATGAAAGCATAAGATAGAGTAAACTGGGCCTTTCTCATCAAGGTTCTAAAAAAATTTAAATTTGCAAAAGGATGGTGTAAATGGATTAAGTCCTGTATCTCGGGTGTGGATTTCTCAGTTTTGATAAATGGAGTACCGGTTGGATTCTTTACATCCACACAAGGAGTCAGGCAGGGGGATCCATTATCGCCAGTGTTGTTTATTCTCATGGAAGAATCATTCAGTAGACTTATCCAACAAAAGCAAGCATTAGGGAAGTGGTTAGGAGTACAAATTGGACAATCAGATATCTCAGTGACACATTCTTTGTTTGCGGATGACACATTACTCTTTGGGAGTGCAAATATTTCTGAGGCTAGACAGATTAAGGAAACACTGGACCTTTACTCAATAGCTTCAAATCAAAAAATTAACCCTCTCAAATCTAAAATTTAATTGTTTAACACAAACCAAATGATATCTAATAAAATTTCCAGCCTCTTAGGATTCTCAGTAGATTTCCTACCATCTGTATATCTTGGCATCCCTTTCTTTATGGGAGCAAACAAAAGCAACTACTGGTTACCTATCATTGATAGGATTAAATCTAGAGTAGTAGCATGGAAAGCAAGATGGTTATCACTTTCAGGAAGAATTCTATTAATCAAATTAGTCCTATTAGCTATCCCTAATTACTATTTATCAGTTCTCAAAGCTCCTTCATCGGTTCTTCAAAAAATACAGAAAATATTAAGAGATTTCCTATGGACTGGGAATATGAATGGAGAAAAGAAAATCCCTCTGGTGTCTATTGAGAAATTGACACAAGTAAAGCAGCTAGGTGGAGCTGGGATTCATGATTTACAAATTAGAAATCAAGCATTTGGGGGTAAATTAGTTTGGCAAATGTATTCCAAACCACACAACATTTGGTGCCAAATTATGCAAAAGAAGTATCTAGATGAGAATAATCCAGTCAGAATTTTATCAGTATTAGATCCTCCTAAAGGATCAGTCATCTGGGATTTCATGATTTTTTCCAGAGAAATAGTAACCAATTTTATTACTTGGGAAGTAAATAATGGTCAATCAGTTAAATTTTGGCGTGACTTATGGAATGGTGCATCACCCCTAATTCGTATGAATGACATTGATAACATAGTTAATACATCAGAAAATACTTGGGGAGTCTGTTTAAGTGATTATGTACTAGCAGTATGTCTACACTCAAGGAAGGTAATATGGAAAGAACCCCATGAGCTGCCTTTATCCCCCCAAGAGATACAAAGCTTGGAGAAAATCTTCTCACAAAAATTGGTCTACTTATCAAACTTAGAGGATAAATTGATTTGGGCCCTGGGGGTAGATGGAAGATTTAATATCAAAGAGGGATATAAACTTATCCAATAGAGAAATGCAATAACAAAACCATCTCGAGCCTACACTTTCTGTTGGAACAATCTGACTCTACCCAAGGCAGGATGCTTTGCTTGGCTAGCTTTGAATAACAGGGCATTAACTAGTGAGCGACTACATAGACTCAACATAGCTCAACCTTTTAATTGTCTTCTATGTGACAACCATTAGGAAGATGCAGATCACCTATTCCTAAATTGTCAATTTGCACAGGAATGCTGGTATTTTGTCCTTAGAAAGTTACAATACTATACCCCATTACCAAACAAGCTCTGGGATCTATTTGAATCATGGCCACAGTTATACTCTTCATCCCTCTTCTCAGCAATTTGGAAGTTCACCCCAGCATTAGTTGTCTAGGCTATTTGGTGGGAGATAAACAAAAGAATTTTTCGCAAAACTTCCTCCTCAATTTAGGCAGTTACAAATACTCTAGAGAGGTTGATATCAAAACTAGTCAATGATAGTCACAGTAAACTTAAGCACAACTTGGTCATGACCTCGTGGGATTCATCAATATTACAAAAATGGAAGCAAATTCATATACCTTTTGGTTGGTGCTTCAAAACAACATCGAACAAAGTGTTGGCTAGAGACCTACTCAAATGGATTCCACCATCAAAAGGGGCTAGGAAAATTAATTTTGATGGTTCCTCAAGAGGGAACCCAGGAAAATCAGGAGTAGGGGTATGCATCCGGGATCATCAAGGACTACTACTAGCAATAAAATGTTGTCCATTTCCAATTGGAACAAATAATATGGCTGAGGCTCAGGCATTATTTGAAGGATTAATATTGGCTAAAAATGGAGGATTCCAAAATATTCATATAGAAGGAGATTCGATGGTTATAATCACAACATGTATTAACTGAGTTTCTCATAATTGGAGAATCACTTACATTCTTCAGCGAATTTGGAAATTACTAGACTCATTCCAAGAAGTTCAAATTTCACATACTTTGAGAGAAGGCAATCAATTAGCAGATCATTTGGCAAACAAAGGATGTGATGGTCATGAGGTAATGTCCTTCAATCATGATGCAATTTTAAATCAAGATGTCAAGTTACATGAAATTTATAATTTTGGCAGGTCGATATAAGTAGGTTTGGCCTCAAATGTGTGGATGGGAAGTTAGTTAATGCGCATATATGCAATTTGGATCCATTGATTGATTAGAGAGAATGACACCGAAACATCAATTCACATGGAAATACGGTCAAATATGTATGATAAAGAGGAATGACATCATGAGTGGGAAACTCTTAAATGCCAACTTCCTGCAGTTATATGCCGACACTGTGAAAAAAGTACACTATTTTGGCTGGCATGTAACTTGATAATTTAAGTGAATGTGTGATTAAATGACTCGCACCCCATATTACAATGTGCATAGTACCTTATATATCAGATTTAGATTGCGGGAGTTTTTCTATTAATTGGCACGAGAACATTTATGCCCAAATAAGTTCTACAAATACCCTTCTCTGCATAACATACAATCGTATAACTCTTTGTCCATCACATAGTGCAGATTATTTGTGGAAGTTCAGAATGATGCACAAGGATTTTCCCTCTTGTTATACTTGTAGGCATTTGCATGATGAGATTTTACCAAGGAATTACAGAGTATACATTCCTCCGGAGGCTGCTGAGTCCTCACTCCCAAACAGAATTGATGGTCCTGATCTCGACCAAGTTTTTATAACTAACTCAATTCTACATTATAGGGCTATTCAACGTGTTGTGGGAGAACACATATTGTCCCCCAGAACCAAGATAGTGGTCTTCCCTTCTCAGATG
Organism: Thuja plicata; assembly: GCA_018584345.1. NCBI lineage: Eukaryota > Viridiplantae > Streptophyta > Pinopsida > Cupressales > Cupressaceae > Thuja > Thuja plicata. The sequence goes on from MU228345.1 coordinate 868,286, forward strand.
GTATCAATTTTTCTCTCCAACTTAATGGACATGCTGCAGTCGGTGGAAATTGTAGTTTACATTGCTAATAAGATCATTCGGCCTCAATTTATTCATGGAACACAGATCACGGTGGCACTATAGAGGTACGACCTTTGGTCAAGCAATGCGTTGATTGGTGGACTGTTCCTACATCATGATCTTATGGCTAGTCATGAACACCTAATGGCATATGATAGCTTCAAATGGGCAATGGATAAGAAGAGTTTTCGAGTACTACATAATAATTTACAGATTGTGGGTGTGGCCATTGGGAAACCTCTGGTGGACAAAATTCAGAGTCTTGCACACTCGATCCTGGATCTGTTTCTATCTCCATTTCCACTGGTTCAACCTTTGCATTGCTACAAGGTGTCATCTGGTAACTCAAAACAGGTCCCTGACCTGAATGTACCTCTTTCTCTTGGTCAATCTCCCAACACTCGCCTAATGGTTCAAAATATAGTTGATGGTTGGGAAAATGAAAATGTCGTTTAACTGCCTGCTAGATGGGAAAAAGCTTGGGGGCCTACCGAGCCTATGGAGGAATGATTGTCTGTATTTAAAGCTGGACACCTGCGACAATACACAGACATTTTGGATATGCCTTTTCCTTGAAATCTGGTAATTAAACTGTACGACATAGGCAAGTTTATTAGACATACTTCGAAATCTTGAAATTTTGTGACTATCACTATAAACAGTATAGTCTAGTTTTGATCCCTTCCATAATTTTGAGGATTTTATGGGGGATATCTATGTTATAATGCTGCAACTAGTCAGATTTTGTGGGTTACATGTATAAATCTATATGTAAACATTGACATACATCCTTTTTGGATTCGAGGGTTTTTTGAGAAAACCAAATGTAAAATTGTTATATTTTATAAATTGTATACGACTAAGATCCTGGGGTTTCTTCCTAATTCTTCCACGGGGGAGTCATTGAATCACTATATATTAATAAAAATATGGTGGGTATCCCACTTTAGCTTTAAAAAAAAAAAAACTTAACGCTAGTCTCAATTGGTTGTATCAACTTTTCTTGTTTAGAGATCACTATCAAGGTCAATCTAACCTCCATGAAAATCTCAAACATCAACATTTTCATCAAACTTTGACCAATTCGTAAGCTAGTCTATCAAGCATCTTTCAATCTTACATGGTGTGGACAAGAAGTGGTCTCTTTGAATGAATAGACATTGGACATATACCTCGAACAAGAATCATACCAGAAGCAAAACCAAATTAGAATAAAGACTTGTTCACTTTTAATCAGACTATAGATCCAGAATCTCAAATTGATAACAATAACATGGAAGGAATTGAGAATGAGTGGGCTAATCATGCTAATATTGACAATGGAGAATAATTAACCAAAGAGTACATCCAAAAAGTCCAACAAGACACAAGTGTTGATCTCCAAGTTATGTTGTCTATTAGTGTCACACACTTAGTTATTATCAAGGTAGGTTGGTAGGTCATCACTACGACTGAGCCATCCCACTGAGGTTGAGACCGAGTAGTAGTTACTTCTGAGAAAGAAAATGGTCACCGAGTACTCAATAGTTGCCAAGTAGATTGAACGTTAAGTTTCATAGAACAATGAGTGTCGAGTGACAGCATATGGATATGTCGAGTAAGACAGTTTTGACCGAGCACCAGAGTTTTCATATGTTGAGCAAGACAATTTTTGTATATGTATTTGGAATGGCACAAACACTTAGGTAAACCATTTTGGCCGACTTCTATGTATGATTTAATGATCGTGTAAGACATTTAATAGAGTTAATTATGCGCTATGGCTAAAATCATTAATCCCTATGCATGCAATGCAACCAATTATAAAATAGGAATGCTTAAGCAGAAAAGGTGATGAATCTAGATCATTGATCTTGGTCTGGAAGCTTCATCAATTATCTATATATGGAATGCTTCAAACCCTAATCATGTATGTGTATGCGGATGTGAAGAGAAGAGATATGGTGTGTATGCAGAAGAAGAAGAGTTTTTGTATATCAAAAGCATAGATCAGACAGAGTGACCGAGAAGAGCAGTGAATAACATAAAAGAGTTATATCAGATTTTGAGATCAGTTAAGAGTTGGAAAGATGAGATCTGACATCAGCATTTGATTTGAAAATCAAGGATTAGGTACTGGTACATTCTAGCAAGTGAATCAGGGTAAATATCTTAATAGAGTAGTCCTAACAGACTTTTGTAAATACCCTAACAGAGTGCTTACTTAGTTGTAAGTTTAAATCCTTTAATCAAGGTAGATTGTATAAATCTGTAAGCCTTTAATAGGGCAGACCCCTCACAGGGTAGATCATCATAAGTGATCAAAAATTTGTAGCCTTAATAGGCACACTTTGTTACTGTAGTGGTGAAGATTCATGGGTGTCATCCCCACCCCAATTTTACCTTTCAAGGGTTTTTGGGTTACCAAATCTTTGTGTTATGTATTTATCATGGATGTGATTAGATGTTAGATCTATTACAGTATTGTAGTTAATATTTATGTATACATGTTGAATCAGTTTGTTTCAGAAGTGTAAAATTTTTATAGATCTTGATTCACCCCCCCCCCTCTCAGTATATTGCTTTCCCATATTAGACTTCCAACAATTGGTATTAGAGCTTTGTTCTCTTAAAATAATTCTAACCACTTGAGAGTTAAGATATTGGAGATGGAGGTTTATAAGTTGGGAAAGGTCATTGAGAATTAGAAGGTTAACATCCAGCTTGCACTGCAGAAGCTTGAGAGAACAAGAGATGAATTGAAGAAATCCTTAAAGGATAGGAAAGAATTGGCAACTCAGCTGAAAGACACTCAATATGAAGAAGAAGACACTGAAGGTCTATTTGATAATGGAAATTCCAAAGATAGTAATGCAACAATTGAAAATCTATTGGAGAAAAAAAACACACTAAAATAATGAGTCAAAAGTCTAAAGATAGAATAGGAAACTCAATCAATAACACTATGTGAGGTGATTGATCAAAAGAAGAAAGCTAAGGAAGACAAGATGATGGAAGAAGAAGATAAGAGATAAATGGAAACTAGACTTGATTAAAGGACAAGTGATGTGCAGAAGCTCACAAAAATCAGTTGGACATGGTCAACCAACTGTTATTTGCAAACCAATAGGTAAACATGAAAGACATTGAAATTACATATCTAAGATCAGAGAACAATCAACCAAAAAATGAGTTAAGATATGAAAGAGAACTCATTGAGAGGATAAATAAACCTAATGAAGCCTTGAGATATTTTGAGGAACTGATGAGATCAACAAGAAGGACCAAAGACACCTTTGGACTAGGCCATACTGAGCACCTACCATCTACTAAAAAAGGAGAATCATCAAAGAATGGAGAATAGAGGAATGAAAAGCTGAAGAACAACAAACCTACATGTCATTAGTGTAGAAAACCAAGACACATAGAAAACATTTGTCGGAGCAAGAATGGTAATTCCAATCCTAAGCCTAAATTCAATGGATATTTCTCTAATTGTAAGAAGCATGGACATCAGGCACAGGAATGTAGGTCAAAGAATAACAGTACACCTACTTCACCTAGCTTCCAAGGACATTGTTCCAATTGCCAGAAGTATGGTCATAGAACCCAAGACTGCAGATCCAATGCAAAATCTAAGTGGACATCCAAGAAATAAGGTAATGTACTGAGGAAAGGTAACACATTCAATTGGGATTACAATACAAGGCATAGTTGTCATTATTGTATTGTGGTGAATATGGTCATATTGCAGAAAATTATATAAGGACACACTTTAGAGGTAAATCCAAGAGTTGGATGAATGGAAGTTTGTTCTGTTATAGTTGTCACAAGACTGGTCATAGAAGAAGAGACTACAGGACCAGAGCACTTATAGCTCCTTTTGATCAGATAAATAACCAGATGAATCTGACATGGAGAAAGAAAGAGGAAGCAAGAAATAAAGGAACCAATGAAGTTGAGATCACCCAATCCAATGGATCATGTGATCACACTACTTCCAATTAAGAAAAGAAGGTATGTAAGGAAATGTTTTTCAAAATGCTATATTTTACACCAATTCCTAACATTAGATGTATTAAAGTCCATATCTCAATATGTTAAGATGCATTAGGATAGATCAAAGAAAGAAATGAGAAAAGAATTGATATGCACAATTGGTGTCGAGCATCAATATTAGTATGTGTCAAACCCCCATATCGACCGAGCTGATAATTGACCAAGTATTGGTAGTGACCGAGTCACTATTCTGACTGAGTGATGGAATGAGTTAACCAAGCTATTGTACAAGAACTGAGATAGCTATTATACACCTACTATTGTATGGAGCATTTATTGGAGACTTAACTCAACCGTTTGAGGCTATATAATGGATTTTGGAGTTCATTTTCATTTCACCAAGCGATTACAAAATTTGCAAATCGATTCAAAGGAAATTGAAAGTGATTTGTGCGAAGTCTGTGAAAATTCTACTGTGTATCATCGGCAAATATATGTGAAGTGAAGACCTGTTGTTGCCAAATTACCCAGATCTATTTCACAAAACCTAAAATGGAAGCCAGTTCATCTATCATAGTAAAGAAGCAAGACAAGGAGGTAAAGAATTTTCAATTGGTCAGAAGTGATGTATGTGAACTGCCTAACTTCCAAGGTGTACCTGAGACTATGATTAAGGGAGATCTCTCAGGAGCCCTATAATCAATCTCACTAAAGGTCTTAATGATTCATGATGTGAGGGCATGCTATATGTGAAAAGTTAGTGAGATTGGAGACTATGAGATGAGGCAAGCTTATAACAAACTATGTGAGAATGGAACATTGAAGGCTGAATACTAGAACATTATGAACAAAGGGTTAGTTCATGCCCTAGACTTCCCTCATGATTTCAAGGTTGAATGGATTCGAATAGTTCTGAGCAGAGTGCACGACATGTGTTTATGGTTTGAGAATGGGCCAGTAAGAATCACAAAGGAAATCATTGACCGAGTTACTGGATACCCTATTATGCAAGGAAAGACAACTATGAGATGTCAGAATAAGGAAGTGATTGAGGTGAACACTTTGGCCAAATGGAACAAACAAGGAATGACAATCTCCATAGTGACATTTACTGAGATTGATTTTGCAATGAGAGTTATTACACAAAAGTTTTATCAATTGAGCAGATTGGATAGTGTTCCCTACATTGTAGTTGAGAAAGCATGGAAAATAGTTAGGAAAGATCATACATATGATCTTGTCAAAATACAGATGACTCAGTTGGCCGAGAACCTATCATCAATCAGGAAGGTGAAGAACTCAATGTGTGAGTTTAGATCCCTGATAGTCTATATATTTTTCTATATGAAAAACACTTTTCCTACCTTAGGAGATGTTGTCTGGAGTTAGGACTGACTAGTGACATTGCAGATAAATGAGTTTATTCAACAACTAGGAGAGAATTTTGATAATGTTGTGGAGAATTATTTTGTTGAATTCAAGAAGAAAATGAGGTTAAGGAGAAGAATCCTTGTATCATTAGTAGAGAAGCATTATGATGATTTATATTTTCTTTTTGACACTGATTTTACATATGTACAAGTTGTAGTACTGAGGGTAGCATGGTTGAGGTCATTTCCCTATGAGGTAAACATTGATGAAACATCAACAAAAATTACAGCCTTACTATCAGAAGAAATTGACAAAAAGGCTAAGACATTTGGGATGTATGAAGAAGCCAAATCAAAGATAACCATGGGCTTGAAGGCTGCAACCATAGAGAGGAAAAGAAAGAATATAGTCAAAAACCTTGTGAAAATGTTAGGTCAAGAAGAAGAGGAAGATGCACCATTTCTGATCACACAAGGTCATGGTGAGAACCAATCTAGTAATTCAAAATAAAGTGAAGATGAAGAAGTGGTTGCACAAAAGAAGGATAAAGGAAAGATGGTTTCTGAGAGAACTAGAAAGGAAATTTCAAAGCAAAAGTCTACTCCTCCTGCCACATCAAGACCGAGAACAAGGGCATCTACAATTGCAACATCAGCCGAGCCACAAAAGAAAAATTTAGTTAAGAATGTTGAAGGGGAGAGCTCTAGAAAAATAAAATAAGTTCAACTTAAGGTTGAGTCGAGTCACCCTAAGAATAAACCAAGAAGAAGATATGTATTGGGTAAAGATGATGAAGATGAGGAGATAGAAGACACAGATGATATCATCAAATTTAAGGTAGCTACACATAAGCATTTGAAAAATGTGGATGATATTTTCCACAACATCAGAAGTTCTACAGGTTTGTCAAGATTTAAGTTCATTAAATTTGAATAGTTGAGTACAAAGGATAAGGCAAAGATAAAAGAAGCAATGATGGAAATGTTGGCATCATACAAGATGATGCATTTAGAAATTGGGAATCTAGTCCCTGATGAATTATTTAAAAATATTGATGAGAGAAGGTAGTTTTCCATTAAGACTGAAAGACAGATAAGAGAAGGTGCATTAGCCCAAACAATGCCTAAATTAACATAGAAGCAAAGAACAAAATTCATGGACCAATATAGGAATAGATTTATTCCTAAATTTAGAGTATATTCTATATTGAGGAAGGATGTTAAAGGAGTTGTTCAATAGAGAAAATTGATATGGAAGATAATTTTTGGACTGATAGTTGACAATAATGCAAACAAAGATGAAGGCACATCTAGAAAGATAGAGCTTGAAAATAAGTAAGACATTGATGAGCCAGATAATATTGAAGAAGAAATAAGGAAGAAGGTTGAGGATGCATCAACTCTGGATTCAACACTTGATAAACACATCACATCACAGTTGATGATACATAAGGTTTAAATGCCAAGGAGCAGGGTAAGTCAACAATCAACATTCCAAATTCACCTATTGAGGAAAAATTTGAAATTAATGTAGAAGGAGTTGAGAGCATGGAAGAGAAAGAAGATAAGTCTGCAACATATGTCACAGGATCTCATGGTGAAGAAACAAAGGAGACTGAGTCTACAAAGACCGAGGAGACACAGGAGCCCAAGGAGCAAGAGGCTATTCAAGCATTAGTACAATTATCGAATGTCACATCTCTTACACTTACTGAAACTAAGATTGTTGATACACCTAAAGAGTAGGTAATTTTTACTCAGGAGGAGTTAGTTTCAATCAATGGTGACACCTATACATTGCAAGCAGAGTAGAAAATGAGTATCAACACACTAGAGACAAAGAAGAAAAATTCACACAAGAAGAAGGACAATTCTCCCAGCACAGAAGTCACATTAGATGAAGTTATAGTGATTCCAAAATGGGATAGTGATAACTTGTCTTATGAGAAAGTGCAAATTTTGTAGAGTTTAATGAAAAGGAAGAGAAAACAAGAGAAATTGAAAAGGGAACATCAATAGAAGTAGGTATTACATGATATCAAGGGTATCTTTATTGATGCATTTGATTTAGAAGATATAAATGAGAAAACACCTATTATAGATCAATTGGTTCATATTGTTCAAAAGGTGAACAATGATGATATTGAAACTAATGAGAAGCTCATGCAATGGTCTAAGAGGAAGTTTTAGACCAAATTTCTTGAGAAAGTTGCAAAAGAGCTTACTATGAAACATGTTACACTTTCTGATATTGTAGTAAATTTAGAGGAAGTTGTACAAAATGTCCATTCTTTGTACAAACAACTTTGTGATGTAGAATTATTTACAAAGGAGAATCAAAAACTTATTGAGAAGCTTCAGTTAGATTTGAAGTCAATGGGACATTCATTGAGCATGGATGCAAGTTCCAGCTCCATTCATTTTACCAGGTTGACTCATGCCCAAGGTAGACTAGCTGAGCTAATGGAAAATGATGGTAGAATAAGGGAAAATTTTTATCTCTATTCAAACCATTTTGATACCTCATTTGGAGGTCATGTAGATATAATTTACAAATACAAAGGAATTAGCACAAAGAGATCTGCCTCTTAATATTGCAGAAAGTTTGGTTGATCTAGCTGCTCAGGTAGAAGCTAAACTAAAGGTTTTGGAGTCTGTGAGATCTAGTTGGGACAATGCATTGGCAATGATTCTATAGCTCCAAAAACCATTTTTGGATAAGTACTCACTAAGGCCTACACCCCCAACATCCAAGAGTGACAAAAGGGGGGAAATAGACAAAGACAAAGGGAAATAGATGAAAATGTAGATTAGTAAGGTATGACATACAGTTTTGAAATAGTCAAAAGTTATGTATATATATTGAAGTCTTTATGAAGACCGAGTTTAAGCTTAGGGAGAGTACTAGAATACTTGAGTACTATTTTGGTTAAGATACTAAAAAGTAATGACAAAGTGTTTTTTCCACTAATGTCAAAGGGGGATATTGTTGATCTCCAAGTCATGTTGTTTATTAATGTCACACACTTAGTCATTATCAAGGCAGGTTGGTCGGTCATCATTGTGATCGAGCCATCCCACTAAGGCCAAGATCGAGCAGTAGTTATTGCCGAGAAAGTTAATGGTCATCAAGTACTCAATAGTTGTCAAGCAGATTGAATGTCAAGTTGCATAGAATAGTTAGTGCCGAGTGACAACATATGGATATATTGAGTAAGACAGTTCTGACCAAGCACCAGAGTTTTCATATGCCGAGCAAGACAGTTTTGTATATGTGTTTGGAATGGCACAAACACTTAGGTAAACTATTTTGGCTGACTTCTATGTATGATTTAATGATTGTGTAAGAAATTTAATGGATTTATTTATGCATTATGGCTAAGATCATTAATCCCTATGCATGCAATGCAACCAATCATAAAATAGGAATGCTTAAGTGTCAAAAGTGATGAATCTAGATCATCGATCTTGATTTAGAAGATTCATCACTTATCTATATATGGAATGCTTCAAACCCTAATCACGTATGTGTATGCAAATGTGAAAAGAAGAGATCTGGTGTGTATGCAGAAGAAGTAGAGTTTTTGTATATTAGAAGCATAGATCAGACAGAGTGACCAAGAAGAGCTGTGAAGAATAGAAAAGAGTTATATCATATTTTGAGGTCAGTTAAGAGTTGGAAAGAGGGGATCCAACATCAGTATTTGAAGTACAAACTGAAGGATCAGGTACTGATACATTCTAGCAAGTGAATTGGGGTAAATCTCTTAATAGAGTAGTCCTAACAAACTTTTGTAAATATCCTAATAGAGTTCTTACTTAGTTGTAAGTTTAAATCCTTTAATCAAGGTAGACTGTATAAATCTATAAGATTTTAACAAGGCAGACCCCTCACAAGATAGATCATCAGAAGTGATCAAAACTTTGTATCCTTAATAGGCACACTTTGTTACTGTAGTAGTGAAGATTTGTGGGTGTCATCCACGCCCCATTTTTACCTTTCAAGGGTTTCTGGGTTACCAAATATTTGTGTTATGTATTTATCATGGATGTGATTAGATGTTAGATCTATTACTGTATTGTAGTTAATGTTTATGTGTATATGTTGAATTAGTCTATTTTTGAATTGTAAAAGTTTTATAGATCTGGATTCACCTCCCCTCTCAATATATTGCTTTCCCATATTAGACTTCCAACAAAAAGGTTTCAAAATATCATGGACAAAATCCTAATGGCTAACAAAGAGAAGTATTTCATGCATCTAGCATCCACAAGAATCAAATTACCTCAAGATTTTGATGTAGAACAACTTAAAACACATGAAGATGAAAATCCTATGGCTACTCTTATCAAACAAGTTGAAGCGTTGCAAACTCAATTACTAGAAAAAAGATGTAATTCCAAAGAGATATTCACTAAACATGCTTTTTTCAATGCCTTTTGATCACATTATTTATATGCCACCATTTCCACCCAATGTGGATATACCAAAGTATGACAATTATACAAGAGTTACAGATCCTCAAGATCATATCCAGGAATTTTATACACTTAGTATGGAATTCATTCACAAACAAACATACCTTATGAGTCTATTTCCTTGTAGCATAAGTCAGCAAGTGGTAGAGTAGTTTTCCAAATTACCCCATGGAATTAAACCTTTTGAAGAACTGATAGATCGATTCATGCAACATTATTTTATATAATATTTAGCATCTTGTCACAATTATTGATCTATGTAACACCAAGCAACGTATTGGAGAACCTTCTATACCCTTCTTGCACATATGGAGGAAGATATTTGCAAGATATCCTCATTCAATTCCAAAAATGGAAAAGATGGATATTTTTGTAAATAATTTGGTAACAGAAATGAATCACTATCTTCAACTGCAATGTATTCCAAAATTTGATAAAGTGATTGAGATGGGAGTCAAAATTGAAGACACCTTGGTAAGAAAAGGAGAGCTCAAACTCTATAAATAATCTATAGGACTTTATAATATGAATACCAATGGAAACCAAGACAAATAAAAGTATTGGAACAAAAATTAGAATGGTGTCAATGATGGGGCAGTAGATGCTCAAGATATAAAGCTGAAAAAACCAGAATTTAATCTTTCTACTACCAATCCTCTGAAGGATCCCAATACGACATCTAATGTGTGAATCAATCATGAAATGAGGCAGCAAAAGCTACCTTTTACCAACAGTCTTAAACAAATATTTATGCCTCTTGGAGAGTCTCTTGAAACAACATTATGTAAGCTTATAAATTACAAGGTTATTACTCTACCAAAAGAAAGACCTTACGAACCACTAGTCAAACCAAAATGGTGGAATGATGCACATTATTGCGAGTATCATCAAAACAAAGGCCACAGAACGAATGAGTGCATGAAGCTCAAGAATTTGTTACAAGACTTAATTAACAATGAGGTCATCACAATGGATGGACATAAGACAAATTAGGATCATATGAGAAAGGAGAATTTTCCAATGCCAAGGGAAATAAGGTGAATTATGCTTATTCTCACAGCAAGACTATCAACATGTTGAAATCTTGTGATCAACAAATCAATGTGATAATAAGCAAGGACAAACAAAAGGTCGAATCCACTAACGCAGTAACAAGAGGTCAAGCTAAATTGACATTGAAAGGGGATTTTTCAAAAATACCTGCATCTTTAAAACCAACATCACCAAAAAAGCTTCATCATCTTCCTCATCTAATTATATTTTGGTTGATCAATTGCAAATAACTCCTACACAAATCTCTATTCTTGAACTGCTCAAAATTTCTCCATCACACAGAGATTTTGGAAAAATATTTAGTTGAAACAAATGTCCCCAACAATTTAGATGTGGATAACATTTCAAGTCATGGTTGGACACTTGACCACACCACACTACTCATCTTTCTTGGAGGAAGATGAAAATGATCTAAGACACCCACATAATATGCCTTTACACATAGAAGTGTTGATCCATAAATGTTGAGTAAAATGATTATTGATAGACGGAGGGGCATGCTTAAACATATGTACTCTAGGTTTGATCAAAGCATTGGGATTCTCAGACAAAGATATTGACCCTAAAAAGAGGATAATAATTAAAGCATATGATGATGATGAAAGATCTTCTAAAGGTTTGGTAATGTTGCCTATCAGAGTGGGGCCCATGGAAAGAAATGTGGTGTTCCAAGTGTTAGATCTTAATCTATCTTAGTCTATCATATAATATCATAATTTACGATATTTATGTTTGAAGGGTTTTAAGGACTAAGGGCTTAAAGTTTAAATTTTTGGGAGCAACTAATTTACCCCCTCCCCTCCCCACTCTATTTGTTCACTACCATATTAATAACATTTTTCTTCGCGTGTTGCTTCTGATTTTGCTTCCATTATCACCACTTGTTGCTTCTAATTTTTCTTCTTGTGTTGCTTCCATTTTGACACCTATTATGATGCCACTTTTTAATTCAAGTGTTGCTTCTGATTATGCTTCCTATTTTACTTCCAAGTTTTCTCCCAATTTTTCTTCCAATTTTTCTTATGCTTTTGCTCCCTTTTTTGCTTCCATTTTGTTCTCCCAGTTTCTTTTGCTTCCATCTTTGCTTCTTTTGTTGCTTCCAATTTTTCTTCTAGATTTTCTTCCATTTTGACATCTTTTTTTTCTTCTAATATGACTTCTATTATTGCATCTTTTGTTGCTTCTAAAATTTCTTTAATTATTACTCATTTGTTTTCTACCTGAATTGTTTCTATTTTTGTTTCCAAGATTGCTTATGGTTTGGCTTCCATTGTTGCTTCCTTTTTTACTTCTAAAAATGTTTCTTATTTTACATCTATTTCTTATTAATTTAATATGTTTTATTCCAATCCTGAAACTCATATTGACACAAAGAAGGTGCACATTAAAATATCTATAATTTAATTTAATTTGACAACATCCATCCATAGAAGCAAATTAAAATCATCATAAGTAATAAATATTCATTCAAAAATCATCAACCACTTTCAATATATATAAATTGACAAGTGAATACTGATAAGATCATCCTATATAGTTAAAACAAGTGAAATTCCAATATGCTAGTAGATCAAAATATGTCAAAATAATACATGTTCAAATGGCGTCATAAGTCCAAATGATACATGTAAAAATTATATAAGTAAAAATGACAAATCACGTCACTGAAAATGATACGTGTCCAAATGATATAAGTGAAAATGACACATGTCAAAATATATCAACTCAATAATATGGTAGTGGAGGTCGTGAAAATGATACATATGATAGTAACCATGAAAAGAGGCATCATAATGATATATTAACAATGATCCATAATGTGGTCTATATGATCATGAATATTACTGGCTACTAGCAGCAACTGCCTCATCATCATCATCACCACCGCAGTCATCATCACCATGATCATCGCCGTTATCATGATCATCATTAGCTTCGATGTCTCATCATCCTCTATCGTGTGATCTGGACCAGAACCAACATATTCTGGATCTGTATCTTGAGGGTCATCTTCTTCTTCTGGAAGACTCCATTTCTACCCAACAAAAAATTTATTTTAATGAAAATTTATTATTATTTAATGCAATAAAATATTTTTATGTTATATATCTAATATTACAACATATGAAATGAAACCGTAATCATATTACATGAATCAGAAACTAAACTGGACTGAAGCAGATAACAGAAACATAGTTCTTATCAAACAAACAAGAAGTTACTCTATTATGCCTTGGTTGTAGGAACTATCATAGAACAGAGTTCCAATGGCTGCAGGAATAGTCACATAACAGAGTTCCAATGGTTGTAGGGACAATCACATAACAAAGTTCCTATTGAACCACAATAATTCAAGTCAATTTTGTTATTATCCCCCGTCATGTCTTATGTCAAATTGTCTCTCAAGAGTAGACAACAAAAAAACCATACCAATTACCAATTCTGAGCTCTTGTATTGGGTATCTCCCACAAGCTTGAAGCAAGGTATTTAGTCTGTAGTTATTTTAGTTGATAGGTTTCCTTTGCAAAGTAATTTTTTTTATGTATTCTATGACTGGGTGACATTTTTATTATCAAAGTCATTCCACATTAGAATCTAGTCTTATCCTTTGGGCATCTGTCTTCCACTTCTGGATTATGTATTTTAGCTAGTTTGAACAATAAGGCACTACACTTGCTAAAGGTTTTGCAAATGAGGTTGCAAGAAAAATGGGCCTAACCTTGGAGGAAACTCCGTTGTTAACAGTGCTTGAGCTAGAGTAGTACTGAGAATTTTTTTTCCCATGGCTATGGTCCTTTATTTATTTCTTAATTTATCAAGTGTCATGGTCTTATTAGTCTATGGACTAGCTTCTCTTTAAGACATTTAAGTTTAGAGAAATTTTAAATTTTCTAAATTGTTACCCATTTACATATGTTCTCGCATTGTGTCCATTGACCATCCTGTCATATTTTATTTACCTGGTATATTCATAGTTAGGGTCTTATTTAATGTCAAGGTATTATGGTAATTATTTCATTCTTTTGTCTTATGGCCATAAATTTTCATGTTTCTTAGCCTAACGCCTTGTGTTTTCCACTTCCACGGTAACTTACCCCTCATATTTTGCACGTGCTTTAAGTTGTGTTTAAGGTGCATGTCACTACCCCACAAGTTTTATGTTCTTCTGGAAAACATGTTATGAGCTTACGGCTGAGTGTTTTTGATTTGGTGATCTCCTAGTCGTGCCCTCACTATTGTTATTAATATTAACAACTAGTGGTTATGAGACTGCATGGCGGTCTCTGAGTTGTAATAAAGTATTTGGTTGCATCCCCGCAACTTGATTACATCATGAAGACTTGTGTCTGGTGGGTAAGTGACAGTGATCTATGTGTCAAAATTTGAAGATATTAAAAAGGTAACAAGTGTTTCCTAATGCATCCTCGCAGCAGTTTTTGAAGGTAGTTGGTTGGACCTACGAGCCCAAAAGTTGATGTTTGTGATGATCATGATGGTTTTTCAAATCCTTGTGATGGTTAGTGGGGAAAACATTTTATGACCATGAGCATTTGAGGAAGAGTGAAATATTATGGTGATGCCTTGTCATGGCCTCGTAGCTTATTTTGTGGGACCCAATTTTGTCATGTAGGGAAGCATCTACGTGTGGTGTCCTAGTGATTGATGGATGCATTTGATGGGTTAACATTTGTTGAATACCTTTGATCTCATGGTTTTGCAATTTTAAACTATAGTTAAGGTGGATGGGTCGCGAGGATGAAATAAAGAAAAGGTAAATCATGATGAGTAAATCACAGCTTCGTGATAATTTTTAAAGATAGTTCCTTTGGCTCACAGTTGTGCGAGGTTGTGACATGACATGTCCGGGGAAATGTTGAAGGGAGTGTGTACAATTTAGACCATGTTGAGTGGTATGTGATCAAATATAGGTCAAGCCAGTGACTGGTTTCCATGTGTACATCCATGTAAGCTAGGATTTCAATGTTATACAATTCAAGACTTTTTTACTTTATTTTGGTGATTGCAAAGTGATGGTGGATGGGTTTCATATGAGAAATGAAATTTGAAGGATTTTGCATTTACTCTTGAAATATGGTGCAGATTAGAGAATCATTATGTCTTGTCGTTGTTCCTTTTATGATATGTTGTGATAACAAATAATGTCAGCTTGAAAATATTTCATAGTTGTGAACTTTAGTACAGAGATTTCCCAAATTAGTAAGTTGTGGAAGTCAATTTGAATCCTGGAGGAATGTTATTTATAGATGATTTTGGATAAGATCATGTGCATTATCTACAACCATTCCTTTTTTTAGATGGATTTCTATGTGTTCGTGATACTAATAGTGATAATTTCCATGATTAGCATGTTGAGATATTGTTCAGATTGTGCACATATGTGATGGCATCAATGTTTTCTCATTGATGTCAAAATATTCCTACTATTGGTGACAATGTTCCTAAGATGTTCAGTGAGATGATTTATGTGGTACTGCTACTATGTTGAATATAAGATATTGTGAAGCTGCTAATATGTTTGGGGGTGTCTGTACTTGATTTAGTTCAAGTGAGAAAGGTTCGCATGATGATTTGAGTGAGTTGTGAAGGATTTATTAGAGACTGTTATTTTGGTTGTTCAGTCTATGACAGTGTTTCAGTTATTGGATCAGTGTGGCTCAGCTATGCAATATTATTTTTTTCTAAGCTGGTGGTGAGTTAAGGACTTGACTATGTGTCCTCAGTTTGAGTGGTTCATGATTTAGATGTTGGAAAGATAATTTTCTTTTATGATAGTGGTTGCTGATTAGTGTCTTGATGAATAGTGCATTGATGAGCATGATTTATGAGATAGATTTGTTCATGTTGATGTTGTGATATTTCATGTTGCTTGTTGATGTTTCTTGATTGTTTCATATTCATGTTTGTGGATCACTTTGGACTGTGTGATCAGAATTGAATATTTTTCATGTAACATGTTCTTGTTGTTCTTGGCTGACCTAGTGGTGTAGCGTGTTGCGATGGATTGTGGCATGATTTATGGATCTAGAGTGTGTTTGAGGATGTTGTTATGGATCATTTTTTATTTCTTAGCTGACATTCAATAGATCACATTGATTATTGAGTTTTATTTAATTAATATTTTGTAATTAGGTCCATGGTTGACCTAGTTGAGATAAATTGATGTAATGTATATAAAGATGTAATCATTTGTGATTGTGAATGTGTGCCAAAGTGTAAGAGTGTGGAAGAGAGTATGAGAAGAGGTATGAGTGAAATACGCAATTGAGGTAGAGAATTATTATATTTTATTGGAAGTGTTTTGGCATATCAGAGATGTTGTTTTTTAGTTCATGAGTTTGGACAGTATGTCCTTTATGATTTAAGATCAAGGATTGTGAGCCTTCCTTGGGATTGTAATCCTTGTTTTATTTGAGCAGTGAGCTCTAGCCAGTGTGCCTGAATGCTTTTGAATTCCCCTTTGTAATACTCCCAATAGGGTATAGTAATTTTAACAAAGTACATTTATCTTGTGGGTTTGATCCCCACCATAGTTTTTCCCCTAGAAGGGTTTCCATATCAATAATCTTTGGTGTTATGTGTTGATTATTGTGTTATGTTCCTACATTCATGTTTAACTTTCAAATCTGAGATCTAGTTGGTAATTTGGTTAAAGTCCTTGAGTTTTTGGACACAACTGATTCACTCCCCCCTCTCAATTGTGTGTGTTGCATTTATTCTAACATGGCATTGTCTATTGCATGAGGTTGAGACTGGGGAAGGCCCCATGGTTCATGGGTTGATACTGCACTTTATTATTTTAGGTATTTCTTAAATTCCAAGGGTGTTGGAGGGATTTCTTAACCTAATACTGATAGGGTAGAGGCTGTAGAAGCAGGGTTAGAGACTGTTGGGGAAGAAGCTAGGGCAATGGAGTCGCCAATTTCTCCATGGGAAGAAGTCTTGAAGCTGTCCTCTAATGGGGAAGCTATTGAGAATCTTTCATTATAGCATTTTTAGTGTTAATAACTTGATTTCCTAGTTGGTTCGTTAAAAGCATTGGCATTGTCACCATATCTTCCTTGTATAATGGCCAAGTGGTTTTACTTCAGGACAAGACTGGTGGTAAAAAATTATTTTAGGATATTGTCATCTATAATAGATGAATGACTGTAGAATAAAATATTTGTTAGTGGCCTAAAGCTTGTTGCATTCCTTAAATATAAAATGAATTCTAAGGCTATAAAAAAAGGGAGAACTGGTTCTGGAAATTCTCTTTATCTTGTAACTAGGATAGTGTTTAGTTTCAGGTTGCTGAAGGTGAATGTAATTATGAGATAGTATAATATCATGAACAGTGTTAACCATTTTGTGCAATTATAAATGCTAATTTCATAAAGTTATCTCAAGCTTTGTATACTTTAACTCATATGAATTCAATACATTAAAGATGGTTGACTTTGTCTCTGCAATTTTATTGTGGGTGTGTTATTTGTTGATGGGTCTCTTTCAAGGAGAGAGTTAAATTTATCTGTGCATAATAAAAATGATTTTTAGTTTATGAAATGGATTTTTGAATTAGAAATTTATGATAACATGATTGGGTTTTTTTAATTTAAACATTAATATATTCAAAACCCACTGGTTAAGTTTCATCTATTCATAGGATCTTTGTCATGGTTTTACTTTCACTCTATAGCTTGAGATTGGGAAGTGGACTGTTGAGAGCCCTTGAGGGTTTTCAGATTTAAAATCAAATTAATCAAATTAGTTCTTCCTATCTATTCTTTGATTTTCTATTTAATTTATTGGTGTTCCTATATCTCCATAGTCCTTAGAAAAATTTGGAGGATGCATTTAAAATTATCCATATAACACTTCTCCATGATTTTGAGAAGGAGATATATAATTTGTGTTCTCAATGTTTGTAAAAAAAAATTGGATTACTTGTTCAAGTGATGAAATAAAATCCCCATCTACATAAAATCTGAGAATTTCCCACATTGAAGGTCTGTAGGGGCCCATTAGAATGAATCTATTATATGTACATACATAGAATAAGGAGCACCATCCCGAGTCCTGTGGATATCAAAGTTAAGAAGGTTGGACAAGCCATTTCACTTGGTGTTTTTATCTTGTCTTGCTATAATAATCCCCAACACACTTCATTTATACCTTTTCTAACCTTTTGGAAACTAAAAATCTAGTGTTGTCCTCTTCTTGTTCTATCACTCCTTGGTCATCTTAAATCCTCAATCATAATTAATTTCTATGATATAATTAATTTGAGAAATATATATTCCACTACCACTACTACATCACTTCAACCCCCATCCAAAGAGGTACCAGACAAATATCCAATGGATTTTAGTTTTCAAATAATCCAAATAAGCATTAACTTCTAGAAACACTAAATGGTACCCTTCTATCAGCCTCATGGGTTCAGTAAAAAACATAGTGGCCCTAGTTAGTAGGTTGAATGGGGAGAAGGATGCTTCTCATTTTCAAGAATCCTAAGTCGCATTTCTACATATGTTTCTCAAAGAAGGTCCAATTTTAAACTAGGTAGTTATTTTGTCACTTACTTTATGCAATGAAATAATGAGATTCGAGTCTCGTCAGATGGGCACAAATCAAAAATTCTACAGCACCTCTTGTGTTATTTTTTTTGTGTAGCTAACAAATTATTTGGGGATTAATTGGACACGGAGTATCCCATGATCATAATCTGGGAGAACCTAAAAGATTACTCCCTTTATGAGTTGTTAACACATAGGAAGATCTATGACACCTACTCATTTGTATGCCTCATGAAGGATTTTTGTAATTTCATTATTTTAGTGTTTTTTTAAGTTCTCATAAGGTCCTAAAGACCATTTAAAATCAATTCAAATCATTTTGTAAGGAAATTGATGTCATTTAACTCATGTAGACCAATAAGGTCATGATTGGGTCAAACATGGTCAAAACACTCAAAGTGTGTACAAATTGAGTGGAAATGATGTAATTGGACTCATATTGTCCATTTTCTCGTGTATAAGAGATATGAATTAATTTTTGAGTTAGCTTTTTAAGTAGGGAAAAAAGTTGTAAAAAGTTGCATTAACAACATTTGCAACTTTCTAATGCAGAAGTGCAACTTTCTAGTGTAGAAGTGCAATTTTCAAATCCCAATGGTCACCCATTAAAAAACAATTTAAGGACAATTGGGGATGGGATAATTTATGTTTATAAGGCCTCTTCTAGTTGAGGCATGGGTTTTTGTTAAGATTTGAAGAAGTTGAATACAATTTTTTCTTTGTTTCCCTACTTTATAACTATTTTTCTCATGTTTCAGAGAATTATATTGACTCGTACTATACTTTCACACCTTGAAACTCACATTGATGGAAATAATGGAGAGTCTAGTTTGATATGCAACTAGTTTGAACATTTTTCATTAAATTTTGAAGGATTTATTGTTATTTTTCTCAAGGTGGGTCTAAAACACTCACCAACTAGGGTTTGAATGTTAAAATGCTAGTAAGACTCCATTCTACCGTAAGGAAAATTCTAAATCCTTTTGGAATGGTAGTGCTTAGGTTTCATTTTAATATTCATTTGGTTGTAGAGAAAGGGGTGGAGATGGGAGAGATAAAATGGAAGCCCTAGGCCTGGCATTTGTTATGTGACAGGCTTGTTTGTGTGACTGTGAATGTAAATTTGGAGTCTAAGACAAATTTGAGGGGTTTAGGAGCGTAAAACCTATGTAATATTTGTTTTGGTGCTTAATTCCATCTTTTTTTGTTATTTTTCAAGGAATTGTCAAGGATTTTCAAGTACTTTCTTTTGAAAATAGGGCTAATTGTGCCCCCAAATCTGGTTACAGACCTATTTTGCCTTTGGTGTCCCAAAACAACATATAGAAGTTTTTAGATATGTCATATAAGTATGAAAAGGTTATTCCAAATTCTTATTTTTTTTCATAAGGATAGGGATTGAATAATTAAATCCCCAAAATCAATTAGACCGGGCTAGTAGGCCTAGTTTCCATGTATGAAGAAAGTGTGAATAAAACTTGTCAAGTGGCCTTACAAGGTCTTTGATTGGGTTGATGGAGATAAAATGAAGTCCTTAAGAAAAAATTAATCTTTTGAGGATAATGATTTTATGTTAGGCACAAGGTTGGCTATAGGAGCCTTTGTTAGGATGTCTAATGGGAACAATGAGAGAAGCTCATTTGAGGAGTCACCTTTAAGACTTTGTTGAGTTTGTTATTGTGTCCTTGTCTTTTGAATAAGTCATATAAATCAGAAATGTAAGGTAATAATAATTAAATTGAGCACTTGAAATATCAAGTAGAATACTACAAGGCTGCAAGGTATGACATAGGTGATTTCGTGGAATACGCATTATAAATTCTTGACAACTTGACTTTGGTGCAAAAGGAGTTCTACAAGGATTTGTTAGATCTATAGGATGCCTACCAAGATGCATCAAAACATTCTTACATGTTAAAAGGATGGAAACACTATGAGGAAGGATGGAAAATATGCATGTGGATCACTTAGTATAATGGCAACATGAATTCAAGGAAGCATTCCTTAAGATACCAAGGAAGCACTCCTTGAGATACCATGGTTGGGAGAAAAGAAGATAAATCAAATCAACATGGGACTGATTACTCAAATGATACAACTCATAACTTAAATGAGGGCAATTAAGAGATATTGAAAGACCATGGTCATTAATTAAAATATGTGATGAAAATAGGGCATGAATGTCATGCACTACCCTTTAAGGAAAACAATATGTTTTTCCTCAACATGAAATAATGGGACAATTGAGTGGGATCTAGGGAAACCAGAGAAGCACTTTAGAACTCATCCTAGGCATCAATTAAAAAATCAATAGAAGAAATCCAAATTGACATATTAACAAAACAATATCCAACTAAATTATTGAAAATCAATAATTGATACCTCATTCTCCATCCAGATTACAAAATCGGTCCACTTTTTTCTTTGTAACATTTCCTTTTCAAATTGTGTTGGATGTGATCTATATTTCTCCTTCTGTCAAAACATGGCACATGGACTAGTTAAACTAATTAATATGAAATCATTTACTTTTTACTAGGAAATTAAAAAAAATCATTTAACATATTAAAAATGCTTACAAATGTACAGATCAAGTCTTGCAAACCTTTCCGGCCACTATGATGCATGGAAAAAAGTTTGACAAGCCTAGCCTTGGAGGCCTTGTCTTGAAACATATACTAATTCAATTTAACTAAGCATAAATAATATTGAAGAATTGTTTAATAAATTTGGTATAATCTTATGAGAAAATTCAAATACCTACGTACTCTCCTCACCTGACTTCCTCTATGCCTCAAACTTCTCATATGCTTTTACAAGTTCTTTCCATACTTTCACACTTACATCAATAGGCTTCTTTTTTGCCCTTATCTCAGGAGGGAGTTTTTTATCTTCTTTGTTTGGTTGCACTGAAATCGCTTACAGTTTTGAGACATTTGTAGCCTTATCTTCTTTATAGACCAACCTCTTCCAAATTTAGTCTCCATGTCATGGATAACTTCTTTTTGTAGGTGTGTGAGTATCTTTGAGAATGGAAAATGTAGATGGTCATTGAACCGTTGAAGGCATGCTTCCTTCAACCAATTCATAAACATTTTTCTAGCATCTGTAATTCAGACATTCCCAGAAACCACATTGTATTCTATCTTAAAATCATGGCGTGTTGGAAGAAGTCTGTGTCCCAGGAGTCGCTGGGACATTGGAAATTTATGTTCCTTGTTTCACACTCTTAGAGCTTATTGTTATTGAATTCCTGTTGGATCTTATGCTTGATCCAGGAGTGGTTGGGGAATCAATTGATTCCCTTTGACATGTTTGATTTGGTTGCAATGTTTTAGGGTCTTTATCTAGCAATCATTGTTAAGTCGACCCCATCCAATTTGTTCAGTGCCTCTTCCCCCAATATGGAAGTCGATTCCTCTTTTTCTTTTCTAGTCTTGTGTCCCTATATATATATATATATATATATATATATATAGAGAGAGAGAGAGAGAGATGTGCATGTGTGTGTAATAAATAAATTTCTTCTTTTAAATTTAGAAATAAAAAACTAAAAACTAAAAACCAAATAAACAATGGAAATATTTACAAATCTATAAATTGACAATGTATTACCTCATTTTGGCCAGATTCTTCTCCCTTCCTTCTATTTCTCAATATTTGGAGATGACCGGGGGGAAATTATTTTCATCCAATCTGTGGAGGCAAATGAAGTACGTAGTGCCAGGTATTAAATTTTTCATCGAGTTTATGGTATGAAAGTTTTGTTTTGTTGTATGAAAGCAAGACATCAATCAAAGAAATTAACAGAAATATGTGATTTAAAAGAAATGGGTGATTAATGAGAAAGCTTTACCTTGATTCACTCTCTTTCTAGATTTAAATGCCTATGAGATATCTAATGAGAATTGAAACCATATGATGGAATGAATAATGAAAAAATAAGAGCACCAAATAACCCAAATCAAATGAAGCGTGACCATTGTCTACTAGGTGGCATCCCTTTTCTATAAATATATTACTAAAAATTCTTTGTAAATATATTTATATGGATTCAAACTAAACCAAAAGGAAAAAAATACCTAGTTTTCACACTTAAAGAGAAATTAGAGGTTTGATTTCTATCCATCTATCCTCTACTCTCTATCCTGCAAAAAAATTAAACCAAGAAACCAAATATTGTAAGCACTTTCTATCCTATTCTCTATATTTGGCAACAAAATAAAAGCAGGCAACCAACATAAAAACTAAAAGATCAACAAGACCAACCTAACAAATGAAAAATAACAGAACAAAAAATCAGAGCGACATATGGCAGTAACTTTCATACAGACGGGAATTTTTAATTTTTTTTTGATGCATTAGTGGATTCTATAGTGAATGTTTCCCATGAATGTAATGCAATTATTTTGTATTTGAAAACTATGAAATCTTTAATGTTGCAGTGGTTTGTCGTGTTCAATAGCACAGTGGTTGACGCCGACTTCATCATCGACTTTGACTCAGAAATGTAATCTGTTTGGGATGCTAAATTCGATGTTACTCATGCCTATTTTGGCGCCATATTGAAACCTTAAATGTAGCCTATTTGCGGCACAACCGATGGTGTAAAGTGTGCCTAATTTTGATTTGAATTATTGGTCATATTGTAATCATAGATTTGAGCTCTAGTTTTTTTTAGCATTATAATTTTATTTTTATTTGATTTATTTTTCATTAAATTTTGTGTAGGGTTGGGGTTCTCTTTATTATAGAGTTCAATTTAGTTCAATTTGGTTTAATATTAGGGATAGGGATCGATTTGGTTTAATGCTAAATTATGTTTAGGGTTACAATTCAAATTATTTTATTGTTACAATTAGCATTGAATTGGGTTTAGAGTTAGTTTTAGTTTAAAATTTGGTTTACAATCAGAGTTCAATTTGGTTTACTGTTAGCTTTAGGGTATAATTTGGTGTAACATTAGGGTTCAATTTGGTTTAATATTCAATTATTTTTTTAGTTATTGTTGTCTTATAGTCGGGGTTCAATTTTGTTTAGGATTTGGGTTTATTTTAGTTTAGATTAATGGTTTAGTTTGGTTTATGATATAATTAGGTTTAGGTTTAGGGTTAAATTTGTTTGTGTTAGGTTTAAATTTTCTTTATGTATGGATTCAATCTAGTGCAGGTTTAGGATAACATTTTAAAAGGTTTAAATGATTAAGTTTAAATTTCATTTACTGATAGGGCTAGGGTTAGAGTTAGAGGTTAAAATAAGGTTTAGTTCTTAATTATATTTAATTAGGGTTTTATATTTCTTTATTGTTAGTGTTAGGCTATTATGGTTTATGATTAGGGTTCAATTTGGTTTAATGTTCATTTAGATTTAGGGTTTGGGTTTAATTTTGTTTAGTGTAAGGGCTAGGGTTCAATATAATTTTATATTAGACTTAGGGTTCAATTTTGTCTAGGATTGAGGTAATGGTTTAAGTCATTGTACTATTCAATTATATTTACGATGAGGCCTAAAATTTTGGTTATTGTTTAGAGTTAGGGTCACAATTCAATTAAATTTAGGGTTCATGTTTAATTTATTTTAGTGTAAGGTTTAGGAATATGTATAGAATGAGAGCTAATGGTAGAATTTAAAGTTGGTTTAATTTGAATTTGGTTTTAGGATTAAGGATCGAGATGGTTTAGGATTAGGGTTCAATATGGTTTGAGTGTTAGGATTAGGGTACAATTTGGTTTTGGTTCATGGTTAATGTTCAATTTAGTTCAGTGTTACAATTAGGTTTAAGCTGGTTTAATGGTTGTCTTAGGATTAATGATTTATTTAAGCTTAGGATGCAATTTGGGTTTTGGTTTAGTCTTAGGTATAGGGTTTAATTATATTTAGGGCTAGGGTTATAGTTCAATTTAGGTTTTTATTTGTGTTTTATTTACTCCTAAGTTCAAGGTAAAATAATATTTAGGATTAGGGTAATAGTTCAATTTATGTTTTGGTTTACTATGAGGATTAGGGTTTCATTAAATTTAGGACTAATGTAGGTAAAATATTTAATTAGGTTCACAATTAGGGATCAATTTACTTTAATCTTTGGGTTCGGTTCAATATGCTTGATAGTTCGATTATGTTTAAGATTGTGGTTATGGTGAAATTTGGTCTAGGGATATGGTTCGTTAATAATATTAGATATAGAAATAGGTTTTGATTGGGGATCGTAGTTTGATTGTATGTCTTTAAACCAATATGTGAAGAAGTGTAATAGGAAACACATCTTGGAGGAGGGTTTCAGATATATGACAATAAAAAATAATAAAAAAATTTGTTTATCTTCTCTCTCCTAACCTACTACCTATATCTCTATGGCTCTTCCTGATTAGGTTTATGATTACGGCTGAACTTGCTTTAAGGTTATGATCATAATTCAATTTGGTTTAGTTTTAGGGTTTATTTTTATTTATTGTTAGGGAACTGATTTTTGAGTTTTTTAGTGTTATGGGTAGGGTTTAATTTGGTTGGGTATTTAGATTTAGTTTTATTTACTATTAGGTTTAGTGTTCAATTTGGTTTATTTTTAGTTTGAAGATTAATAATTTGTTTAAAGGCTAAAATTACATTAGGTTCAAAGTTAAGGTTGGTATTTATTTAAGCTTATGGATTAAGGCTAGGATTTAATTACATTCCAGGTAATGTTTTCAAAGTGTTAGAATTTGATTTGATTATATATCCTTGCCTCTCCTTACATCTCTCTCTCTCTTCACCCCTATCATTATTTCTACATTAATCTCTCCTATTCTATACCACTATTTATCTCATTTCTCCCCCTCTCTCCCTATTTCTCTCTTTCAACATCTCTCTAGTTCTCTATACAAATATTTATTTCTCCCCCTTTCTATATCTATACTCTATCTATTTATAGATATATATCCCTCTCTATCTATATCTCAATATCTCTACCTTCCCCTCCTTCATCTATCTTACTCTATATCTCTATCTCTAGTTATCTCTTCTTATCTTCCTCTCACTTCCCCCTTTATTTGTTTCTATGCATATCTTTCTCTACCTATCTATCTACCACCACCTATGCATCTACCCTCCTCTACCCCTCTACCTATCTCTTTCCCTATCTCTTCCCCACTTTCCATCTACATTCTCTCTATCTCTCCCTCTCACACTTCCTCCCTACCCCCCCAACCCATCTATCTATATTCACCACTTAACAAAGAAAAGAATTATCAAAATTATGAAGCTATTTAAATTGATAGGTTTAGTGCTTAATTTGGTTTGATGTTCAATTAGTTTTATGATTAGGGTTGAACTTTATTCCTGGTTTTGATTACAATTTATTTTGGTTTAGGTCTAGGGATTTTTTTTTATTGTTAGGGAGCTAAGTTTCAAGTTTTTAAATGTTAGGGGTGGTGTTTAATTTCGTTTGGGGTTTGGATTTAGATTTTTCTACTATTAGGTTTAAGATTCAATTTGGTTTATTTTCAGTTATAGGATTAACTTTTTAGTTTAAATATTATAATTAGATTAGGTTCAAAGTTAAGATTGGTATTTATTTAAGCTTATGGAGTGAGGTTTAGGTTTAATAATGTTTAAGGTTATGTTTTAAAAGGGTTAGGATTTGATTTTATTCTATGTCTTGTTGATTTGTTTTGATTAGGGTTGAACTTTCTTTAAGGTTACGATCATAGTTCAATTTGGTTTAGTTTTAGGGTTTATTTTTGTTTATTTTTAGGGAACTAAGTTTTGAGTATTTTAGTGTTATGGGTACGGTTTAATTTGCTTGGTTAATTGGATTTAATTTTATTTACTATTAGGTTTAAGATTCAATTTGGTTTATTTTTAGTTTGAAGATTAATAATTTGTTTAAAGGTTACAATTATATTAGGTTCAAATTTAAGGTTGGTATTTATTTAAGCTTATGGATTAAGGCTAGGGTTTAATTTGGTTTAAGGTTACGTTTTAAAAGGGTTATAATTTGATTTTATTTATCTCCTTGCCCCTCCTTAAATATCTCTCTTCACCATCTATCATTCTCTATACATTTATCTCTCCTATTTTATACCACTATTTATCTCATTTCTCCCCCTCTCCCTATTGCTCTCTTTCTGTATCTCTCTAGTTTGTTATACAAATATTTATTTCTTTCCCTCACTCTATCTATATCTATACATTTACATATATATCTCCCTCTCTATATATATCTCAATATCTCTCCCTTCCCCTCCATATCTACCTCCATCTATCTTCCTCTATATCTCTATCTCTAGTTATCTCTTCTTATCTCCCTCTCACTTACCCTTTATCTCTTTCTATGCTTATCTTTCTCTATCTATCTCTCTCCCTCCACCTCCGCATCAACTCTTCACTGCCCCTCTACCTATCTCTTCCTCTCTCCCCATCTGCCTTGTCTCTATCTCTCCCTCACGCACTTCCTCCCTACCCCCAAACCCATCTATCTACATTCACCACTTAACAAAGAAAATTTAATTTTTACCAAGGTTCTAATTCAAAAGTTAAAAATCACATGAGAAAAATATTATTTTGATCTATGTTATAACCATACATTTCTAATTTTCATATTAAACCTCCTAATTTGATGCAATAATAAGTAGAAGGAGAATATTTTAATAAAAATATTAACTAACATCAATTTAATAAACGTACAACTCTACAAAATAAAAATTTAGGATAAATCATTCCCATTACATTTATATCTCCTCTATCTCTCCATTTGTCTCTCTCATTCATACACATATACACATATACACATATCCAACTATCTCTATCTTCCCATCTCCACATCTACCTTTATCTATATGTCTCTTATTTAACCTAGTATCCTACACACACACACACACACACACACTATTTGGTTTGGGGATACTATTTATCTTTGTCTACTCTTAGGTTTAAGATTCAATTTGGTTTTATTTTTAGTTATAAGATTAATATTTTTGTTTAAATATTATAATTACATTAGGTTTGAAGTTAAGGTTGGTATTTATTTATGCTTATGGAGTGAGTTTTGGGTTTAGTAATGTTTAAGGTTATGTTTTAAAATGGTTAGGATTTTATTTGACTCTATGTCTTGTTGATTTGTTTTGATTAGGGTTGAACTTTCTGTAAGGTTACTGTAAAATTTAGATAAACTTCTGTAGATTTAATATAAATTGTGAGAAATATAAACTCAAATAATTTTCTTTGGATCGTAGAATGAAGAAGACACTTTAGAAGCACTTATTAATTTATGTATTTCATTGAATCTACTTATCTCACGCTAATGGTATATATACGGTTAAGCAGGTATGAGAGTACACGTCTATGATCTAGACGTGACTCCTCAAGGAGTCACGCCTATCATAGGCATGGCTCTTCATTCACATCCCTACGCCCTGACCCGTCTAATCATCCATGGTTGACTAAAGACAAGTCGACAGTATACCAGTCGATAATGTTTAGAACATTAACATTATGTAGTTGATATTAATTTCTTTAGTCGATAGCGTAAGTTGATTATATATATATATATATATATATATATATATATATATATGATAATAATGGACATTACTACTATATATATAATAATAATGAACATTACTACTATATATATATAACTTATTTATTTTCTCATAATATTATGATGATTTTATCTGATCAAAGCTATAATTATCACATTTTATATATATATATAATCAAAATATTATGAGAAAATAAATAAGTTATATATATATATATAGTAGTAATGTTAATTATTATTATTATATATATAGTAGTAATGTCCATATATATATATATATATATATATATATATATATATATATATATTGTTATCTGACCGGCGCTATCATAATTCAACAGTTACAATCATAATTCATTTTGGTTTAGTTTTAGGGTTTATTTTTGTTTATTGTTAGGGAACTAAGTCTTGAGTTATTTAGTGTTATGGGTAGGGTTTAATTTTCTTGGTTATTTTGATTGATTTTTACTTACTATTAGGTTTAAGATTCAATTTGGTTTATTTTTAGTTTGAAGATGAATAATTTGTTTAAAGGTTACAATTAAATTAGGTTCAAAGTTAAGGTCGGTATTTATTTAAGCTTGTAAATTAAGGCCAGGGTTTAATTAGGTTTAAGGTTATATTTTAACAGGGTTAGGATTCTATTTGA
Source organism: Thuja plicata (assembly GCA_018584345.1). Taxonomy (NCBI): domain Eukaryota; kingdom Viridiplantae; phylum Streptophyta; class Pinopsida; order Cupressales; family Cupressaceae; genus Thuja; species Thuja plicata. Next base: position 896,970 of record MU228345.1, read on the forward strand.
TTCTTCTCCTTGCCTCTCCTTAAATCTCTCTATTCACCCTCTATCATTCTCACTACACTTATCTCTCCTATTTTATACAACTATTTATTTATTTCTCCCCCTCTCTCCCTATTTCTCTCTCTTTCTGTCTCTCTAGTTCTCTATACAAATATTTATTTCTCTCCCTCGCTCTATCTCTCTATATCTATTTGTACATATATATCTCCCTCTCTATCTTTATCTCAATATCTCTCCCTTCCCCTCAATATCTCTCTCCATCTATCTTACTCTATATTTCTATCTCTAGTTATATATTCTTATCTCCCTCACACTTCCCCCTTTATATGTTTCTATGCATATCTTTCTCTATCTCTTCCTCGTTCTCCATATCCCTTGGCTCTATCTCTCCCTCCTGCACTTCCTCCCTACCCCTAACCCATCTATATACATTCACCACTTAACAAAGAAAATAATTACCAAAATTATGAAGATCTTCAAATTGATATATGCTTTCTATTTCCTAGTAAAAAAATTAGTTTTTAACAAGGTTCTAATTCAAAATTTAAAAATCACATGAGAAAAATATTCTTTTGATCTATGTTATAACCACACATTTCTAATTTTTAGATTAACCCTCATAATTTGATGCAATAATAAGTGAGAGGGGAATATTTTAATAAAAATATTAACTAACATCAATTTAATAAATGTAGAACTCTATAAAATAAACTTTCAGGATAAATCATTCCCATTACATTTATATCTCCTCTATCTCTCTATTTATTTATCTCCTTCATACACATATACACATATCGCTCTATCTCTATCTTCCCATCTCTAATTCTACCTCTATCTATATGTGTCTTATTTAACCTACTCTCCTAAACACACTCTCTATTTGGTTGGGGGTTTAGATTTAGCTTTGTCTACTATTAGGTTTATTTTTAGTTATAGATTAATATTTGTGTTTAAAGATTATAATTACATTAGGTTTGAATTTAAGGTTGGTATTTATTTAAGCTTATGGAGTGAGGTTTGGTTTTAATAATGTTTAACATTATATTTTAAAAGGGTTAGGATTTGATTTGATTCTATACCTTGTTCATTTATTTTTATTAGAGTTGAACTTGCTTTAAGGTTACGATCATAATTTGATTTAGTTTAGTTTTTGGGTTTATTTTTGTTTATTGTTAGGGAACTAAGTTTTGAGTGTTATGGGTAGGGATTAATTTGCTTGGTTATTTGGATATAGTTTTATTTACTATTAGGTTTAAGATTCAATTTGGTTTATTTTTAGTTTGAAGATTAATAATTTGTTTAAAGGTTACAATTACATTAGGTTCAAAGTTAAGGTTGATATTTATTTAAGCTTACAGATTAAGGCTAGGGTTTAATTAGGTTTTGCAATCACCTAAAATTGGTCTAGTAAACTAAGATCCCCTAATCATGATTAATTATCCTAAAAACCTAATGAAAGACATTTAAATACTAGACCTAATTATGTGAGTAAATTCGATCAAACATGCTTACATAATTAAATCAATATTTTAATTAATCATCAACTAAACCTCAAGTCCTAGCACCAAGGCTATTCAAATGATAAACCAAAGTCACTTAATATTCCCAACCTCCTTTTAATTAAGTGAACCCATTCAACACATGTGTGTGCATCAATTTCTAATTAAAAAGGAATTAAAAGGAGGAAATTACTATTTTGTCTCATCTACAACCAAACAAGAACATCTTTGACCAATCAACTATTCTCACATGGATGAAGCTCACATGGATTAAGGGAGTAATGAATCTCAACCTCTCTTCATGATCAAATATTAACCGTTCATCCTCATGGGATTTCTATAAAACCAAGCCTCTCAAGCATATTTCAATATATAATTCATAGTAACCTCATAATGCTAAATTTCATCTAGAGTTCATTATGCATTGCAGGAATCTTAATTTTTATACTATTTCCTCTCTTAGATTACTTGCATCTCATTTAGTATAATGGATAATATCTCTTAGTTGCAATCTTAGCTTATATTTTTCATTCTCCATCTTAGTTTGCATTATCTTTGCAATATTTTGGAGTAAAGAATACAATTATTGCATCATACTCATACTGAATATTCACTTTAGGGCAGTCAAGTCATTAATCTACATGTTCATGATCTTAGACAAATTTTCATGGATTATACTAACCCTAAATAGGAAGCAATGACTCGATTTTAGTGGGTTTGTTCAATTTTTATGATTTGATTAGCATGTTTCTAACACCTAATGTAAGGATTTGTTGAAGTGTTTGTGCTACAAGTTTTAATCACTTTTTACACACATTTCTTGTGCTCGCTTGGTCAGGTCTATAAAATGAGGAACGAGATGGTTTATTATGCGTTGTCCATAGGATGGGGTGATGTCGACATTTGTAAGGTTAGGTAGGTACTCCCACCTGGTAGGTTGTAGGCCACGAACCTCCTGCACTACCAAAGTAGGCTCCTAATCATAATGTTGCAATGCCCTGGGTAGGATCCTAATCATAATAAACTAAATATGTTGTGAAAGGAATGTGGAGGATCGTGTATACATCCTCTGGCATCACTAATCTCACTGATGGGAAGGTGAAAGGTATTGTGCTCTGAATGGAACCTCTCTATTAAAGTGGTTAATAACATATGGTTCACATGGATATTAGGAATCTAAGTGAGCTTTCCAAGCCCACACTAATAAAGTATGACCCTCTCTTGGTCAAAAAAGTTGCACACTAACTACATAGTTTATGGATAAGCGCAATGGAACTGTGGATCACTCACCTGCACCTGCATCACAAATCAACATAAAACTGCATGAGTATTTGATCAAATCCATAAATATATGCAATAATCAGACATGAAAAGAAAGAATTAGGTAAAAAAGTCAAAATGAAAATTATGATGATTAGACGAAGGAGAAAAATTGACTAAAACATGTCATTGTTTCCCATACAATACAAGATAGACAACCATATCATCCTATGATAATTCTCACTGGCCAATACGATGAAACACTCTGATATGATAAAGTTCACTGTGTCACATGAAGCAAGGGTCATAATTGCAAAATTTTGTGCAACAAAAGTGTTCTCTCTAAATGACTAAACTCAGCACATGAAATGACAAAATAATTTTCACCATATTATCGTACGAGTTAAAATTAGGACTGATATGACACTCTATCATTTTGTATGCCAAAATGACATACATGAAAAAATCATGCATAAAATCAATCAAATTTGGATAAAAATTTGTCAAACAAGGTTTGGATTCGATAACTTACTGATGGTCCATAGTTCATGGGTTAGTTGTGGTGATTCTTAACCTTGAATCTATGATTTTGAATTGGTATAGGCATATTTTCTCTTAGAAGGGCTCAAAGTTCTCAAAAAGTCAGGTGAAAATAAAATGAAAATGACCCCTCAAGGACCTTTTATAGTAATTTTTCCCTAATTTTCAAAATCATTACATCATGTCAAAATCAACCCCATTACCTCATTTGAGCATCCTGAATCAATTTTTGAGAGAAAAATTGAAAACTGATATCAAATTTCAAGTCAAATGCCTCAATCAAAGTTTTAGTAAAATACAATCAACCACTAGCACAATCAAGATTATCATTGTGAAATTGGTTATGAATCAACTAAAAATTCAATCCTTCCTAATCAAACCGATGTGGTCAACCCTGATGACATGTAACTAATTGAATGTTTGATAATGTTAAGTTGAAGATGATGCAAGACATTAAAATAGTTAATGGTTTGTATTGTCATTGATGTCAACTTGATATCATCTGTACGGTCATGTACATAATGCCAAAGACTTCAGAGAATCAATGGAACAATGATTATGCTATCAGCAATGCATAAAATTCAAGTATTCACTAAGTGACAAACTACACCGACAGAGTGCACACCATTGGTAAAGGTAGAGAAAAAGTCACAGTGATGACCGATGAGAAGAATATAGTGTTTCCTGACGAAGTAGAATAACAGGATGCCCGACGAACTAAAAATAGAGTTTCCTAACAGATGGAGATCCTGAAGCTAACTGGAGTTACACCAACAGAACTAGTAGTTGTCACCGACAACAAACTGTAGAATTGACCGACGGAACAGAGAGTTCAGAAAATGACAAAATATCTAGTTGGCAGAGCTTAAGGATAGACTTAAATGGTTGTTTTATTTTTTTTATTTGACCATAGTTAAGTAATTGATTTAAAGAAAATTTATACAGTTGGAAATAAGATAACTACGAGATAAATCAGGAGTTAAAACTGTAAATCAATTTGGCTGGATTATTTTTCATGCCAAGAATCAAGAATCATGAATCATGAATTAAGGAATATCATGTCTATATAAGAGACAAGCATAATTCATTTCTGCAAGCCATCAGAGACACAAAAGGGGAGTGAATAGAAAGAAGATGCTGAAGAGAAATCGGTGAAGGATAAACTTCATATAGTCCTGATCAATCAAGCTAAGGGAGAGCTAAAGAATTCTACAGACATTGACGAACAGTGAAGCACAAAATCATAGAGAAGAAAGTGTGGAGCACAAAGGAATTGAATTGATACATTGATCAGAGAGGTATTGTACTTAAATAGATCTAAAAATATGTAATTCAAAGTTGCATTAGAAACATGTCATAGTGTTTCAGTTTAACCATTGAAGCATCAAGTCTCTTAATAGAGCAGGACTTAACAGTCTTCTATAATTGAGGTATATCCTAACAGATTACCAAAAGGGTTGATTCATGAAAGTAGCATTGAATTTTTATAAATCCTATTGATAGCCTAAGAAGGAGGTTGATTCAAGGATGATAGAAAGATTTTCCTAAAGCCTATTGACAGTCTAAGAAGGAGGCTGATTCAAGGATGGTAGTAAAATAGATGCCAGATACTAAGTGACAACCTATATTTATAAAATCCTCTAACAAAGTCGCACTTAATAGTGTGTTTGTAACCATTAACAGGGCTGGCTCTTAACAGGGCTCACTTCAGAAGAGTGAAAATCTGGGGTACCGGTCCCAGTGGTTTTTCCCTTAACAGGGTTTCCACGTTAAAATCCATGTGTTATGTGTATATGGTTTATTACTTTATTGTTTTACATTTCACATATGCATTTCTGGATTGATTGGTATACTATGCATATTTATTGAGTATCGGTAAATAAGTTTTACTGCTTATCGGTAATCAAGGAGAATAAGGATAGACAAGTTAAACTAACAGATAGTTAACTATTTCAAGTATTTCAAGGCATGCATCTTGTAGGGACTTAATAATCTAAGGTGTATTGATTGGTGGATTAAAGTTTAAAGGATAAATTGTTAAGGCTACTGATTCACCCCCCCTCTCAGTTATTACTAACAATTGGTATCAGAGCATGTGTGCTTAGAAGGAAGGTTTCTAGACATAAGTAAAAGATCACAAGATGAACAGATGAGATGTGCCCAAGTTGAACAAAGACAACTTTGCTTCATGGAAAAGTAGGATAAGACTCCACTTATCAGGTATTGGCAATGATAATACTCAATATTTAGATACTAAATATGTGTTTCCTATAGTACCATTGACAGTAGATCAATTGAGAGTGAAGCATGAGCATAACTGCATGGTTATAGAGATTTCTTCCTCACTCTCTGATGTTGAATTTGAAGATGTCAAAGATTGCAAAATTGCAAAGACAATATGGGAAAAACTGAAGCTTGTACATGGAGGTGATACAAATGTTCTGAGAGCCAAGGCAGAAATCCTTAGAGGAAAGTTTGATGATCTCAGAATGAAAGAAGGTGAAAACATCACACAATACAACACAAGAATAAAAGTAGTCAATGCTATACGAGGTGTTGGAGGTACACTTGAAGAGGAGACAGTGGTAAGTAAAATCTTAAGAACCTTATTGCCTGTATATGCTATTAGAGTCTCTGCTATTCAAGAAATGAGAGTAGTAGAAAACAATACAGTTACTCTTGATAGCCTAATTGGTAGACTAATTTCATTTGAGATGAGTAACTTTGACAATAGTGTCTTACTAAGTCTAGAGTCTACATTTAAGTCTTCTATGAAAATAAGCAAATCCAATAATAGATGCTCATCTAGAAGGGACAGTGAAATTAAAAGTGAAGAAGAAGATCTAGATGAAATAGAAGCACTTATGGTCAGACGAATACAGAGAGGCGAAGGTAAATACAAAGGCAAGTAACCACTTGTATGTTTTAATTGTAAAGAAATTGGACACTTTGCTACAAGATGTCCTAATAGAAGAAGAGATGACAGAGCTTTTGAGAAGAAGTTTGACAGAGGTGATAACAAAGATTACAGAGGTTACCAATGATCAGAAAGAAAGGATACCCGAGACTACAAGGATAAATGCAAGAAGACTAGCTACATAGCTACTTGCAAAGATGAAGCTATTGACACCGAACTTGATGATGACATCGAGATGGTATTTGTTGTTGTGAAGGATGATTTAGATGAAGTTGAAAGGTATGAAGAAACTACACTCATATCTAAGATCAGTAAGAATGATATCTAGATTATAGATAGTGGCTACACTCACCATATGACTGGTGACAAAGAAAAGTTTAATACTTTTGAATACTATAATGGTGGTACAGTAAGAATGGGAAATAATACACCTTGTCCAATTGAAGGTAAAGGAACAATAATGTTGAATAACCTGATTAAATGTGAAAATGCTTATTGGGTAAAAGGATTGAATTATAATCTGTTGAGTGTTTCTCAACTAAATAATTCAGGTCACAGAGTAGCATTTGAAAACAAGAAGGCAAAGATCTTCAATGAATCAGGAAAACTGATTGGTATCGGTGAACAGACCAAAGGTAACTTATTCTATCTAAATGATACTAACACCACTTGCTTAATGACTAGAAATCAAGACATATGGTTGTGGAAAAAAAGATTGTGTCATGTGAATTTTGACAACATGATGAAAATAAGAAAAAGAACAAGTGTAAGAGGCTTACCGACGATGACAAAGCTAGACAACATCATGTGCAAAAATTGTCAAAAAGGTAAAATTACAAAGTCTAGTTTCAAAAGAAAAGCCCATACATTTGATGATATTTTAGAATTAGTCCATACTGATTTATGTGGACCTATGAGGACAATGAGTTATTATGGAGATAGATACTTTATTCTCTTTGTTGATGATTACTCTAGAATGATGACAGTCATGTTTCTAAAAGAAAAATTTGAAGCATTCAAGATGTTTAAATGGTATAAGGCTATCATAGAAAAACAAAGTGGTAAGGATCTAAAATGTTTAAGATCAGATATAGGAGGAGAATTTATATTAGATGAATTCACTAATTTATGTAATGAGCATGGTATAAAAAGACAATTTTTTGCACCAAGAACACCACAGCAAAATGGGATTGCTGAGAGAAGGAACAGATCAATAGTTGATTGTGTAAGAACACTGATGATAGAGAAGGACATCACCCAAATCTTCTAGAGGGAAGCTGTTAGCACTGCTGTCTATACACTTAACAGAGTACAATTGAAGGACTCAAAGAAGACTCCTTATGAGATATGGTATGGTAAAACACCCAATGTAAGTTACTTCAAAATATTTGGTAGTCAATGTTATGTATTAAAAGATGATAGAAATGGAAACCTTGATGCTAAAAGTGATGAAGGTATTTTTCTGGGGTATTCTACCAATAGAAAATCTTTTAAATGTCTAATCAAGGCTTCTAACAAAATAGTTGAAAGTGCAAATGTGAAGATTGATAAATTTGCAGAAAAGAATGAGTTGGAAAGCACAAAAGAACCAAAAGACTAAAACAAGTTTGTATATTGTGAAGAACCCATAACTCTACCCGAGCAACAATGCTTAAATCCAGAACAACAAAATGTTGCAACCGACGATTAGAATGCTGTTACCGATGGTCAAGACAATGATCAAAATAATGTGCAAGGTAATGAAGATCAAGCTGATATACAAAGAGTTGTACTTGTACTTGCAAGATATGTAAGAAGGAACTATTGTGAGTCCACAACACACACCCCATTTTTTGGTCTTTTGACCATGGGGACCCCCCCTCTTTTTGTCTTTTGTCTTTTGTCGTGTCCGCCCCTCGTAGAGATCCAGTCGGCCACCGGAGAAGATTACTGAAACTAAAGTAGATAAAGGAAGATCCCTTTTTTGGCCTTTCAGCCCTTTCAGCCTTTCAGAGGACTTAGGTCCTCCGAAATGCCAAAATGGCTGAAAGGCCAAAGACCTGACCCTTTGGCCCTTTCGGCCTTTCGGAGGACTTAGGTCCTCCAAAATGCTGAAATGGCTAAAAGGCCAAAGACCAAACCTTTCGGTGATTTTGGACTCTGAAAACACTGAAAGGCTGAAAGGTTCTTGGTCCTCCTTCAACATTTTTGGCAATTTGGTGTCCGAAACCCCGAAACCACTGATGTCAACCTGTGGGTTATAAAAGGGGTAGCCCCCATTTGTCATTTCACTTTGTGTTTTTGTGTGTTTGTGCTCTCGCTCATGTTCTGTCTGCTTGTCCTCGCTGACCACCTCCTCTTCCAAGCTACCTGGTTGCCCTCCCCTTTACTCGATCATTTGAGGTAGGATCTCTTCACTCTTCCTCACTTGGTGCTTTCAGATTTTCTTAGGTTTAGGGTCTTTTCGGTGCCCCTAGTGCCTGTCTAGCCTAGGGCACTTCATTTCATTGCCTTTGTTTGGGCTTCTATCTTTGTGCGTTGATAGGGATGTCCTTCCCTATCGGCCCTAGGGTTTTCTAGTATCATTAGGTCTAGGTTTAGGGTTTTGTGTGTTTGTCAGTCACGGCACTCACCTTAGGTTTTCCGCCTCCAAAGGGCCAAAATTTGGATCTTCACTTTTGCCAAGTGTCATTTTGGACATTTCGGCCTTTCGGACATCTGAAAGGTGTGAAAGTCAGAAAAGCTAAAAGCAAAACCTTTGATCAGTCCATCCGGGTTCCTCACCATGTTCAAGCAATTCAGTTTCCTTGAGAAAGCCCCTCCTAGTTCGGTGTCTAAAACTCTGAAACCCCTGATGGAATTGGCCCTACCATATAACTGTTCGCACTTTCAGACTTTTTAGTCTCCGAACTAGTTTTCGGTGTCCAAAACCCTGAAAGGTCTGAAAGTGAAAAAACTTACACTTTAACTATTTTTTCAGCTCTCTTTACTTTCTTTCATAGTTTAAATTATTTTTCCTATTCAAATTAGCTACTGATATTTGTCTTTTTTTTGCAGGAATGACTAAACCCAAGATAACATCCCCAATGAAGTATCAATACAAGGGGAATCCCCTAGCTCAAAGGTGGGGAAAAAACACAATGAGGTAACTGACACCAACATCAGGAATGTGGATTGGAATGAATTCCTGACCCAGTGCTCCCAACCGGCAAACAAATCTGAGGACTGTACCTCATTAGTCCTATCCAGGCTAGTAAATGCAGCCGCACACCCTGTGGCTATTTCAGCCTCAGAATTGATCATCACCTTAGCTCATAATTATGATTTAGAAAAGAGGGTGGTAGTAAACTCTGAGGATTAGGTGGTGCTAGACATCAGGCCGGATATCATTGAGGACGTCTTTCACCTTCACAAAGGCATAGACAAATTCTATGACTTTTATATTAAAAAGGGGACCAAGTGGTTTGGTAACCGGGAGCAAACCGTGAATGAGATGATGAATAAGGAATACCTCAAGCAACCACTTCCCAAGAACAAACTGGACAAGATAGACCTCCGAAGAGGTTATATGAGAGATGATATCTAGGCAGCTATAACAATGATAAGCAGGGTGTATGGGTTACCACCGTCCACCCAACTCGAGCACTGGATGATCCTATTGATAGAAAGGATCTAGGAACAGAAGGCAAGATCCGATAGGGGAACCATCATCAGTGACAATCTGGATGAGCAATTGACAGCCATAAAACATAACCCTAAGTTTTACATGAGCAGTTACGTGGTGTATCTACTAGCTTCCCGGGAAGATTATCCTGGTCTCACCAAGAGGGGAAGTCTGAATGACCCAAATGCATGGCCCCATCTTGTATACCCATAGCTGGTAAAAGGAGAAAACATGCTAGAAGACTCCCTGACTTACAGGATAGTCAATGATGCATTCATATTCGCAGTCATCCGATCTATTGAGGGTGACTTTGCTAAAAGGATGTCAGAAGAGGTTGTCGCTAAGGTAAGGGCCAATGGGGCCTATTTTATCTAGTTCAGGATGTTCACATATATCAGGATAGTCGGGTCAACCTTGCAACCAAAGAAGTTTCCCAGGTACCCATCCGACTGGATAATCATATTGGAGATGGCCAGGAAGCTCATGGTTGCATACGAGCACATAAAACATAAGAAGAAGCACTGTTGGGACTTTCCCATCTCTTTGGGACCCTATACACTACATGATATGAAGGTTTGCAAATCTCTTACTTTTGAATGGGATGACTGTCCCTTATATATTTACAAGACAGTACGAGCCTGCTTTGATCCTATAGGTACTTATAGCCATATCATTGATAAATTCTATGTACATGAGCCACATCTGGAAGATCATTAGATAAACTGTATAGATGATCATGAGGTCAAAATCTGAGATTACTGCAGAATGAACCTAGCTCTAGCAAAAGAGGTGTTGAAGGTTCCTATTTCCTTGAAGATATGGGAATGTGATTCAGAGGAGGTCTTAGAAGATATTTACACAAAAGATAAGGTGTATGACTGGCCAATCATGAACGCCGAGGTGGACAAAGATGAAAATGATGACATAGACTTTAGGGCAAGGCATGTGATAAAGACCACTATATCTTGGATCAAGAAGCCACACCGGATGAGTCCAATCCTGGTGAAAACATTAATGGAGCCCTCCAAGAAAGTAGAGAAACAACGAGGAGAGAAGTCAACAACTCCTAAATATAAAAAGGCTCCCCTCAAAAGCCAAGAACGGTGTATGGTCATGAACGACTAGTTGAATATGGATCCAATCCTAGGCCTAAGAAAACTAGAATGATGGGCTAGATTGACCTACCAGTGGGGTTATCACAACCCAATTCAGGAGAAGGCCCATCTACCTCTGGCTAATCTTCCCCCACCGCTAAGAAGAAAACCTATAAGAGGAAGAAGATTTCTGAATCTTCACAGTTAGAAACTGTACAAGAAGAGCCTGAGGAAGAGGATGCAAGTGAGCCCTTAGTCCAGAAGACCAGGTTGCAAAAGAGGAGAGAAAAGGAGATTAATAATAAATATAAAGAGGATCCCAAAGAATAGGATAATCCTTTGGATACATTGGGACCGGATGAGTTCATGCTTTCTAATTTTGAAGGACTAGAAAGCTTTTTAGATCAGGGCCAAGATACACACACTGGGGGACTACCACTCATACAATCCCAGGTAGCCTTCACTCCACCACCATTCATACAACCTTAGGTAGCCCTTACTCCTCCACCAGTCTAGTTCACCAACCCTCCAGTGAATTTTCCTGCTCCACTAGTAAGCTCTGATTCTACTCCAGGGCCTAAAACCCAAGACAAAGGGGTAACTCAGAGTTTAGTAACAGGAAATGTAGCTAGAGGGAGTTATGTTTTCACTCCACCACCCCACATACTTACTCCACCAACTTCCCTACCAACTCCAACACCTACTCTGCCTCCATCTACTACCACCATCTCCTCATCTCCCACTCCAATCATACCAACACTTATTCCCTCAACATCAATCCCTCCAACATGTGCCACTCAGGTTTCCAGAGACACTGTGAGTGCTAAGGAAACACCACCTTTCCATACCACGCTGGAGGCCATGACCGGTCTGAAGTGAAAGGTATCAATAGATACTTCCGATGAAGAAGCCCAGGACAACGAAGAGGATAACTTGGTAACTAAACAAGGAGAGAAAGAAGGAGGAAGGGAAGAAGGAGAAATGGTGGTGGATGCTAAAGGGAAAGGAATGAAGGAGGGAATGAAAAAGAAAAGGGGCAAGAAAAGGAATCAAAAAAAGAAACAGAGCTAGTAATAAAAAGCCTCACTTCGATCCTCCAGGTTGCACCATATGAACCTGTAACTACATCAGGTAAACCTACTTGGTTTTCCAAGGAGATACAACCTAGGAGAAGAACCTACACCAGTGAATTGGATGGAGAGGAAACAAGTATGACATCAGTGAGACAAGCTTTCCTCCAGGCAGAAATCAATGCGCCTACGAAGATCATGTCATATGTAACTCAAGACACTGAGGGTCATTGGAAATCCCAGATAGCTATCCCTCCCTCAAGCACTTCTTAGATGAAAGTTTCATCAGAAGGTTATACATTCAAGGAGATAGATTTGGGCAAACCTACAAGAGAAGGGAGAAAAACACTAGCAGCTTTAGGGCTGAAGCATGCTCTAGGGTTCATGAATAAAGATGAAGAAACTATCAAAACTTTAACGGATCAAAATGAAGCCTTAAAAGGGTTCATACAAAAGATGTTGGGTCCCATTGACCCAAATTATACAGAAGCTTCACTACAGGCCATGCTTGATAAAAGGGCTACACTAGATTTGCCAGCAGGTTTGACTCCCTCTTTTATCCAGGCAAGTGTTGATTGGATAAATGACTTCAAACAATTCGGAGAGAAGGCAATCCCATCAATATTTAGGCCATACAGGACCATATTGGTTGAGGTTAATTCACTCATCAACCTAGTGGAAGATGATAGGGTATGGATGCAGAGGTAGTTAAGTGGCAAGCCGTTCTCCAAGATTTGGAGATAATTCAAAAGCAACACTTCCAAATTTTGGTAAAAGTCTATGAGGGTGAAGAACTAGATAAATTTGAGACTTGGACCAAGCAAATGGCCAAGATAATTAAAGCCTATAAGAAACACGAGGCCCTTATAGATGAAAAGTGGGAGGAGGTAATAAAATGGATCAAAGATATAGATATCTTCTTCATAGGGGTCGGCCTCAACGTCTACCGAGATGAAAGCCAACAGGCTCTGCGTCCCTCCAAGGAAGTGGTCCAACAGTTTAGAGACATTCTAGCTAGAGTCAATACCAAGGAGGCCTTGCAGCAATTGTTCTACATGAAAGAGGAAATACACAGAATGTCACACCACAAAGAAGAGATCATGTTCTTCACTTCTGAATTGACTATCTTCAGAAAGAAGCAAGAATGAAGGGTCACTAAGATAAAAAGAAAAGATATCAACTTTGAAGAAGTTTAGGAGATAGTTCAGAGGCTCCGGGAAGCTCACCTAGAGGTCTTCACTGGATAAAGCTCCAGGGTTCAAATACCGGGTAGATAGGGCAAGATTTTCAACACTTGGCTAAATTCTACCAAGGAAGAGTTTTTGGCCTTTCGACATCTGATTTTTTGGCATTTTGGCCCCGAAAGAAAGTACATTTTTTTGGCCTTCAAAGAATTCAGACTTTTGGCCTCTTCAAATTTTTTTTGGCCTTTCGGCCCACGACAAGTCCGAAGTTTTGGGACCTCCAAATTTTAAAGTTTTGAGAAAAACTTAAGGAATTTTAAAGGCATTAAAGTTTCGGGGTAGAGGTCGAGGTCCGAAGAACTGGGGGTTTCCAGTGAGGTCGCCTTTTCAAACACCAGTTAGACTCCAGATTAGATTAATGGAAAACTTGAGTCTATTTTGGGAAGACTCAAGGTTTCCTATCAGTTCCCACCACGAGAAACAGCTCCAGGTGAAGAATCCAAGAAGGACCACCAGAATCAAGAAGAAGACTCCCAGTTCACAGAAGGAATTTACCTTCTTTCTCTTTCTCTTCTCTGGCAGATTTTTCCCTCTTTGCATGAGAAAATGGATTGTAAATGGGTTTAAGAATCCATGCAAGTTACATAGTATTAGTTAGCAGTAGTTTACCTTCAGCAAAGTTCTAGTTTAGTTCTATTTCTTTAGTTTAGACTCTCTGATGCCCTAACTCTGAAAATCAAAGTTGTAGATCAAAACTCTATATATTGTAATAAAAAAGCAATGTAAAAGGACTGAATTTTTAATACAATAAAGATCTACATTGGGTGCTTCATTCATGGTGTGTGAATTACTGCTATCTATGCAAATTTATTGAATGTATGCTTGCATTATTCTTTAATTTTAGAGAGCCCTTTGTGTTATTGTATTTTGAATTTGTGCTACTTTTAGTTGGAGTTTGCTGTTGTATATCTACCTTGCTATGATGAATGTGTGGAGGAGATCATCTTTGGTCTTAATGATAAATCTGTCTCGTGGGTGCGCACATCTTTGTGGCTTCACAATTTGATATATTTTGAATATCTTGCATGAGTGAATACGTCTTCTCTCCAAACGCTTGCATCCATGGAGTAGTGAATTGTGACTTGGTCTAATTTATGCTTTGTGGGTTGTTCCAAATCTCTCCAACATTCAATTCACAAGCAAGGGTTTACGGCAGTTTATGTCCTTAGGATTTCACTTTTCTCACAATTTTCTTTATTTCTCGTTACCCTTCTCTCTTTAAAACGTTTTCATTAATTCTGAAAATTACCATCTTGAAAACACAAAATTGCATTTTATTTACAACACCCATACTTGTTAAAATGGAAAATACCAAAAAAAAGAGAACTAAACAATATTTTGCAGTTTGCTGTCTTGACTGTACTAGCAAAGGCCTCCTCATGAACAATCACATTTATCTTCCACTAAGTAACCAAGCAAGTTGTGACCCGACCTCGGAGAATCTTGGGAATAACTCTGTTATTCTTTCAAGAGAGGAAATCAAATCTCAAGATCCTATCAAGTTGGCTTGTGTTAAAACAATGGTCAACAGAAACCATCCAAAGGACCAGATCATAGGAGATAAGAAAGTTGGTACAAGAACAAGAAGTAAGTCCTTAAACTCAAATTGCTTAATTTGTGAGTTTAAGCCAAAATCTTTCAATGCTACACTAGATAATGAAGAATAAATAAGTGCTATGAATGATGAGATTGAACATATTGAGAAGAACAAGACATGGTCACTTGTGCCAAGACTAGATGACAAGAATGTCATCGGTACAAAATGGATATTCAGGAACAAACTAAATGAGAATGGAGAAGTCACAAGGAATAAAGCAAGACTAGTATGCACAAGAGGAAGGTATAAACTATGGAGAAACCTTTGCACCCATTGCTAGGCTAGAAGGAATAAGAATACTACTTGTTGATGCTGCATATAAAGGATTCAAAGTATATCAAATGGATGTCAAGTCCACATTCCTAAATGGAATACTTGAAGAAGAGGTATACATTGAACAACCAAAAGGGTTTGTGGATCCAGACAAGAGGAACATGGTATGTAGACTTCACAAAGCCTTGTATGGATTAAAACAAGCTCGTAGAGCCTGGTATGAATGACTTCATTCCTATCTAATAAGAATTGGATTCATAAGGACTAGTGAAAACAGTAATATTTATTTGAAAGAAGATACTAATGCTAACACTTTGATTGCTGAAATATTTATTGATGACATCATATTCGGAGGCAATGATGTGCTATGCAAATCTTTTGCTGATGAAATGAGAAAATTGTTTGAGATGTCTATGTTTGGAGAGATCAAGTTCTTTCTTGGTCTACAGATCATTCAACAAAGTGAAGGTATTTTCATTACACAGTCCAAATACATCAAAGAGGTCTTGAAAATATTCAAGCTGGAAGATTCCAAACTTGTTGGAACAGCGACGACTAATGGATGGAAATTAACAAAAGAAGACAAGACAACAAAGGTAAATCAGACTCTATATAGATCAATGATAGGAAAACTCATGTATGCTATACACACTAGACCAGATATTGCACATGCAATAGGAATTCTTGCTATATTTTCTGCTAACCCTAGGGAATCACATATGACTGCTGTGAAAAGAATTCTAAGATATCTGAAGAATACTAAGGAATTTGGCTTATGGTATAGAAGAGAAGGAAAATTTGAACTAAAAGTGTTTACCAACGCTGATTGGGCTAGAAATCTTGATGATCAGAAGAGCACAACTGGAGGAGCATTCTTTATGGGTGATAGACTTGTCACATGGATTAGAAAAAAGCAACGATGCATCTCTCAGTCTACTACAGAAGTAGAATATGTTGTTGTTGCTGCAAACTGCTCAAATATTGCATGGATCAAACAGTTGCTAGAAGGTATGCATATGAACATTACAGAACTAGTGATTATCTATTGTGATAACACTAGTGCAATAAACATTTCCAAGAATCCATTCATGCATGCAAAGAATAAACACATTGCCATCAAGTGTCATTATTTAAGAGAAGAAGTTCAAGAAAAAGAGGTGACACTTGAATATGTGCAATCAAAAGAATAATTGGCTAATATCTTCACCAAGCCACTGCCCAAGGATACATTTGAGTACCTGAGAAAGAGACTAGGGGTCAAACCCATGTCTACCAGTCAGTAAAGGACTGAAGGCTACATCAGCCATCTATTATCAGAATATCATTCATGATTGATGCAAGCAAAAGATGAACTTCAAAGCTACATCTATATACAAAAAGGTATATATCAGAAACAAGCACCAGAGAATATTGTTGTATTGATGATGGATAAGGGAAATTCAAGAAATATATTATGGATAGAAGAAAATAATTGTTTAACATGAATGTCAGATATTTGTAAAATATTTGTCTGGCATTGTTGTCAAAGGGAGAGAATGTATCCATATTATCATCAGAAACTATTCATTATTTGATTACTCCAAAAAGGGAGAGATCATATCCATAGGGAGAGAATTTGTATAAAAGTTGCAAACAAAAGATATAGACATAAAAAAAAAAGAACAGTCAAAAGAGAGAAATTGACACAAATAGAAGACACAACACATCAGAAGAAGAAACACAGAAAGCTGCAAGAATTAAATCTAAGCTAACATAGAGCTTACCGGCGGTCATACATTTTTATTAGTTATCAAAACAAACTGTTAGGTAATTTGATGAATCTCAACAATTGTATTTCATATTGTATTAGAAATAGTATAGTGTGATAATATAGTATGTTGCCATCAATGTCAAAGGGAGAGATTGATGACATATAACTGATTGAATGTTTGATAATGTTAAGTTGAAGATGATTAAAGACATTAAAATAGTTAATGGTTTGTATTGTCATTAATGTCAACTTGATATCATCTGTATGATCATGTACATAATGCCAAAGACTTTAGAGAATCAATGGAACAATGATTATTCTTTCAGCAATGCATAAAATTCAAGTATTCACTAAGTGACAGACTACACCGACAAAGTGCACACCATTGGTAAAGGCAGAGAAAAATTCACAGTGATGCCCGATGAAGCAGAATCACAAGATGCCTAAAAAAATAAAAAGAGATTTTCCTAACGGATGGAGATCCCAAATCTAACTAGAGTTACACTAACAGAACTAGCAGTTGTCATCGACAATGAATTGCAGAATTGACCGACGGAACAGAGAGTTCAGAAAATGACAAAATATATAGCTGGAAAAGCTTAAGGATAGACTTAACTGGTTGTTTTATTTGTTTTATTTGACCATAATTAATTAATTCATTTAAAGAAGATTTATACAGTTGGAAAGAAGACAACTACAAGATAAATCAGGAGTCAAAACCGTAAATCAATTTGGCTGGATTGTTTTTCACGCCAAGAATCAAGAATCATGAATCATGAATTAAGGAATATCATGTCTATATAAGAGACAAGCATAATTCATTTCCACAAGCCATTAGAGACACAGAAGGGGAGTGAATAGAAAGAATATGCTAAAGAGAAACTGGTGAAGGATAAACTTCATACAGTCCTGATCAATCAAGCTAAGGGAGAGCTAAAGAATTCTGCAGACACCGATGAACAGTGAAGCACAACATCATAGAGAAGAAAGTGTGGAGTACAAAGGAATTGAATTGATACATTGATCAGAGAGGTATTGTACTTAAATATATGTAAAAATATGCAATTCAAAGTTGCATTAGAAACAGGTCATAGTGTTTCAGTTTAACCATTGAAGCATCAAGTCTCTTAACAGAGCAGGACTTAACAGTCTTCTATAATTGAGGTATATCCTAACAGATT
>MU228345.1:918609-958996 GCA_018584345.1 Thuja plicata
TTTATTTAATTAATATGTCATAATATCAATTAAATAATTAACATAATGTTTATTTGCCAATGTATTATGATTTTAGGAATTAATTAATTAATCAAGTACGATGATCGATTAGGACCTAGGGTTTAGGTCAGATCAGTTCAATTTGATGAATTGCCTGTTTGATTTAGGACTTAGGTTTAATCAAGGTTAGGGTTTCTTGATTAAATGCTGAGATTGGGGGTCTAGGGTTTAGGTGACCATTTTTAGGTGATTACAGTATCCTAACAGGGACACAATACTTTTAGTGCATATTTGTGGGTACCATCCCCACCAGGGTTTTCCCTTGGCCAGGGTTTCCTCAACAAAATTTCATGGTGTTATGACTTATGTGTTTATGTTCTTTTCATTTCAGTATTTATATGGTTAAGTTTTAATTTATTAAGTTCATGTTTAAAGTTCTATAATATTGATTCACCCCCCCTCTCAGTATTACTTAATCCTTATAGTGTGTACATCGATTTGTATTTAAAAAGGAATTAAAAGGAGGAAATTACTATTTTGTCTCATCCACAACCAAACAAGCACAACTTTGACCAATCAACGATTCTCACATGGATTAAGGGAGGAGTGAATCTCAAATGCTCTTCATGATTGAATCTTAACCGTTCATCCTCATGGGATTCCTCTAAAACCAAGCCTCTCAAGCTTATTTCAGTATACAATTCATAGTAACATAATAATGCTAAATTTAATCTAGACTTCATTATGCATGGTAGGAATCTTAATTTGCATAGTATTTCCTTTCTTAGATTACGTGCATCTCATTTAGCATAATGAATAATATCTCTTAGTTTCATTATTAGCTTAGAATTTACATTCTCTATATTAGTCTGCATTATCTTAGCAAGATTTTGGTGTAAAGAATAAAATCATTTCATCATACTCACAATGAATCTTCCATTTTAGGGCAATCAAGTCACTAATCTACGTGATCATGATCTAAAGAAATTTTAATGGATTATACTCACCCTAAATAGGAATCAATAAATCAATTTTAGTGGGTTTATTCAATTTTTATAATTTGATTATCATGTTGCAAACCCCTAATGTAAGGATTTATTGAAGTGTTTTTGGTACAGGTTCTAACCACTTTTCACACACACAAGTTTAAGTTTAGGTTTTAAAAAGGGTTATAATTTTATTTGATTCATCTCCTTGCCTCTCCTTAAATCTTTCTCTTCACCCTCTATAATTCTTCCTACATTTATCTCTCCTACTTTATACCACTATTTATCCCATTTCTCCCCTCTCCCTATTTCTCTCTCTTCCTATATCTTTCTAGTTCTCTATACAAATATTTATTTATCTCTCTCACTCCATCTCTCTCTACCTATTTACATATATATCTCCCTCTCTATCTATATCTCAATATCTCTCCCTTCCCCTCCATATCTCTCTCCATCTATCTTACTCTATATTTATATCTCTATTTATCTCTTTTCATCCCCCTCTCTTTTCCCCCTTTATCTCTTTATATTCATATCTTTCTCTACCTATCTCTCTCCCTCCACCTCCACATCTACTCTCCTCTGTCCCTCTACCTATCTCTTTCTGTATCTCTTCCTCGCTCTCCATATCCCTTGTCTCTATATCTCCCTCCTACACTTCCTCCCTACCCCCAACACATCTATCTACATTCACCACTTAACAAAGAAAATAGTTACAAAAATTATGAAGCTCTTCATAATGTTATATAATTTTCTTTTCCTAGTAAGAAATTTACTTTTTAGCATGGTTCTAAATCAAAAGTTAAAAATCACATGAGAAAAATATTCTTTTGATCTATGTTATAACCATACATTTCTAATTTTCATATTAAACCTCCTAATTTGATGTAATAATAATTGAGAGGAGAGTATTTTAATAAAAATACTAACTAACATCAATTTAATAAATGTTCAACTCTATAAAATAAACATTTAGGATAAATCATTCCCATTACATTTATATATCATCTATCTCTCTATTTATTTCTCTCCTTCATACACATATATGCATATCCCTCTATCTTAGTCTTCCCATCTCCACTTCTACCTCTATCTATAAGTCTATTATTTAACCTACTCTGCTACACACACTCTCTATTTGGTTTGGGTTTTGGATTTAGCTTTCTCTACTATTATGTTTAAGATTCAATTTGGTTTATTTTTAGTTATATGATTAATATTTGTGTTTAACGATTATAATTACATTAGGTCCGAAGTTAAGGTTGGTATTGATTTAAGATTATGGAGTGAGGTTTGGGTTTGATAATGTTTAAGATTATATTTTAAAAGGGATAGGATTTGATTTGATTATATTTCCTGTTGATTTTTTTGAATTAAAAGAGAAATACAAATTTTATAATTGTTAGGTTTAATTTATTATATTGTTTGATTAGGTTTAGAGTTAGGGTTCAAAATTTTTTAGTGATCAAACAAGCTTATTTTTAGGGTTCAATTTTTTTTAGTGTAAGGTCAAGGTAAAATTTAGGTTAGGGTTAGTGTTAAATTTAGTTTGACGTTCAATTAGTTTTATGATTAGGGTTGAACTTTATTTAGGGTTTTGATTACAACTCATTTTGAGTTAGGTTTAGGGTTTATTTTTGTTTATTGTCAGGGAACTAAGTTTCAAATTTTTAAGTGTTATGGATGGGGTTTAATTTCGTTTGGGGTTTGGATTCAGCTATGTATACTATTAGGTTTAAGATTCAATTTGGTTTACTTTTAGTTATAGGATTAACATTTTGTTTAAATATTATAGTTACATTATGTTCAAAGTTAAGGTTGGTATTTATTTAAGCTTATAGAGTGAGGTTTGGGTTTAATAATGTTTAAGGTTATGTTTAAAAGGGTGAGCATTTGATTTAATTGTATGTCCTGTTGATTTTTTTTATTAGGGTTGAACTTGCTTTAAGTTTATGATCATAATTCAATTTGGTTTAGTTTTAGGGTTTATTTTTATTTATTGTTATGGAACTAAGTTTTGAGTTTTTTAGTGTTATGGGTAGGGTATAATTTGCTAGGTTATTTGGATTTAGTTTTATTTACTATTAGGTTTAAGATTTAATTTGGTTTATTTTGAGTTTGAAGATTAATAATTTGTTTAAAGGTTACAATTACATTAGGTTGAAATTTAAGGTTGGTATTTATTTAAGCTTATGGATTAAGGATAGGGTTTAATTAGCTTTAAGGTTATTTTTTAAAAGGGTTAGAATTTGATTTGATTCATCTCTTTTCCTCTCCTTACATCTCTATCTTAACCCTCTATCATTCTTGCTACATTTATCTATCATATTTTATACCACTATCTATGTCATTTCTCCCCCTCTCTCCCTATTGCTCTCTATGTTGATTAACTAATGAATATCTGATGGAAATGATGAAGACCGAGTGATACCAAGTATCATGATTATATAAATGGTTAGATCAGTTGTTGTTTTGTCATTGATGTCAAGAAATTGATTAATTGATTTTTGTTATGTTACCATATCTTAAGAGGAGAAGTTAAATGAGTGACAAATATAGATCAGAGAATAATGAAGTAATGATGATATAGTTATTTTCTACTATATATTTGATGTTATCAAATTGATACATTTGATTGGTCAAGTCAGAAACTACAATGAATTAAAGTTATGACTGAAAGAGTAACTGTACCGAGCTAGACTGAGTCAGTCATAAGAATGTTATGTAAGTTGGTTATAGTTATCAAGCACCGAGCAATGAATGAAGTTAGTTACCGAGTTGCAATGCAAATTTGACCAAGTACACTATACTGATATTAAATGATGATGAAATCAAATTTAAAGCGCAACGATGATGAGTTGGATGGGGAAATGAATTAAATGAAGATTTTTACGAGATCTATGAAGGACAAAAATTCAATGAGAAGATCTAAGGCAAAGATCAAGCAATTAAACAGAATTACGTAACTTCCAAGAAAAGTTACAAGTTCCAAGGTAAAAGTGAAATATTTTACCGAGTTGTGATTTATGAAGAAGATGATCGAATAACTGAGCTCAAATGAAGGAAAATAAAATTAAGGAGATTAAGAGGAAAAAGTATGTCTATATAAGGAATGATAATTACATAGAGTATAATGATGATGGCGAATTGAATAGAGAAGAAGAATAATCCGAAGAACAACATTTACTGAGTAGAACAAAGAAAGACATAATGAAGAATCTACAATCTGAGAAAGAGATTAATGTAGTATGAGATGCCAGTATTCAATTGAGCATAAGGGATCTGATACAAGAAAAGGTAGTTGCTATATATATAGATCAAAGTTTACTGTTTCTTATTAATATTTGTAATAGGGAAATATCTTAATCGAGTGGATTTAACTATCCTATTTGTAAAACCTAGACTTAGGTGACATTCTAAATTAGTGTTTAACGACCTCTAACAAGGCCACTCCTAACAGGGTGAGGATTTTAACAGATATGAGGTAAATCCACTAACAAGATCATATTTAGCAAATGTGATTGTAATCTTTAACAGGATAAGTTCTTAACCAAACATACTTCTGAAGGGTACATTTTTATTGTGGGTTACAATTCTCACAGAGGTTTTTCTCAAATTGGGTTTCCTCATTAAATCATGTGTCAATGAGTTAAATATGATGTTGCTAAGTTTGAATGATTGATTTACATATATAAGATGTATTGCTGCTTATATTATTGAGTTATTAGGTGAATTAGTTATTTACTATTTTCGCTATTACCGATTGAATCAGTGAGTTTAGTTTTAAGAGTTTAAGTTTTGATTTTTTTAATTCACTGACCCCCCCCTCATTGGGACCAAAAAATGGTATCAGAGCTAAGTTACTCTGAAGTAATAAGTTTTAAAGGACTTGAGTCAAGATCTAAAGATGTATAAGAGCGAAGCACCAAAGCTTAATAGGAATCATTTCTCTACATTGAAAAGTAGAATGAGGTTGCATGTGTCTGGAGTAGGAGAATATGGAATTAACTTTCTTGATAATGAATATGTATTACCAACAACTGCACCTATGACTATCAGTGAGAAAAGACAGAAACATTAACACACACAAGTTATGATTGAGATTGCTTCTACACTTACTGACCAGGAATATGATGAGCTTGATGGTTGCACAAATTTGAAATAGATGTGGGATAATATTATTTTGCCCTATGGTGGAGATAAACATGGTCACAAGGCTAAGGTAGAAAGCTTGAGATGAAAATTAGACTCTATGAGGATGAAGGAATGAGAGAACATAATACAGTATAGTACAAGACTTGAGGAGGCTGCTAATTCTATCAGAGGAGCTGGTGGTATCATAACAGAGGATGATGGTACAAGAAAAATGTTGAGAACCCTACACTATCAAGTTATGTTATTCATGTATCTTCTATCAAAGAGCTAAGATCTATACCCCAGATGAATGTTTCACTTGATGCTACTAATGGTAAGTTAACCGCATTTGAGTTAAATGATTTTGAAAATAGTATGCCTACTAACTCTAAGATTGAATTTGAATTTAAGTCTACTTTAAAGATTGGAAAAGCTAGGGAAGTTGCTACTAGAGATGGATATTTGAGCAGTGCTAGTGATAAATTTCATAGTTACACTAAAGGACTTAAAGAGTTATTTACTGAATGTTATGAGAATGAAAGAGAATTTGAAGCTTTTTTGGCTAGAAGGCTACAAAGAGGCAAAGGCAAATACCGAGGTAAGTTACCCTTGAAATGTTTTAATTGCGATAAAGTTGGTCACTTTGCATCTAATTGTCCAGAGAAAGATAAGGAAGAAAAGAAAGATATCAGAGATAAGGAAAAAAAGAGAAAACAAATTCAAGAGATATAGAGACTACAAAAAAAAAGGTAAGAAATCTTGTCATATTTCTAATGAAGGACTAAGTGATGATGATTCTTTTGATAGTAATGAGGAAAAAGAAGTTGTTTATGTTGCTATAAAAGATGATTCTGATGAAGAAGAACCTAGAGCCCTAATATCACAAGTAAGTAAGAATGAAATATGGATTATAGATACTGGTTGTTCACATCACATGACTGGTGACACACTTAAGTTTATTTCCTTGGAAAATCATGATGGAGGTTATGTTAGATTTGGTAATGATGCTCCATATTATGTGAATGGAAAAGGATCTATAACTTTGCTGAATAACACAAGATGTGATGATGTTTATTGGTTTGAAGGATTAAAGTATAATCTATTGAGTGTTGCAAAACTAAACAATACATGTCACTAACTAGAATTTCAATATGGAAGGGTGAAAGTATTTGATGAGAAGAGAAATATAATTTCTACTGGAGAAAAATCTAAAGGTAATCTATTTTATCTTGACACTTTAATGAAGAGTCACCTATTTTCTAAATTTGATTATGTTTGGTTATGGTACAAAAGGCTTTTTCATGTTAATTTTGACAACTTAATCAAAGTAAGTAATAAGAGTAGAGTAAGAGGACTACCGAGACTTGAAAAGATAGAGAATGCTAATTGCAGAGAATGTCAGATGGGTAAGATGACTAAATATAGTTTTGTAAGAAAGACATATGTTACACAAGGAATTTTCGATTTAGTTCATACTAATTTATGTGGACCAATGAGAACTCAAAGTTATTATGGCGACGAATATTTTATTTTATTTGTAGATGATTATTCTAGAATGATGTCAGTAATGTTTTTAAAAGAAAAATATTATGCATTTCAAATGTTTAAGTGATATAAGGCGTAAGTTGAAAAGGAATCTGGAAGATAGTTGAAATGTCTAAGATCCGACAAAGGAGGTGAGTTTACTTCTAATGAGTTTACATTGTTTTGTAATGAGAATGGAATCAAGAGACAATTTTCAGCACCGAGGACACCAGAACATAATGGGATTGCTGAGAGAAGAAACAAATCTATTGCTGATTGTTTTAGGACACTGATGATTGAAAAAGGATTTTCACAGAAATTCTAGAGGGAAGTTGTGAGTACTATTATTTATACATTGAACTGAGTACAAATGAAGAAAGGTACCAACAAGACACCTTATGAAATCAAGTATGATCACAAACCTAATGTTAGTTACTTGTAAATTTTTGGGAGCAAATGCTATATTCTTAAAGATTCTAGAGAAGGAAAGTTTGATTCAAAAGGAGAAGAAAGTATATTCTTAGGATATTATACAAGGAGTAAATATTACGAATGTCTGAACAAGGCTACTAACAAAATGGTGGGATGTGCAAATGTAAGAATTGATTAATTTGTAGAAAGGAATGATGAAGATAGTAAGAAGGAACCTGATGATTGTGAGAAGTTTGTATATGTACAACATGATGCCCATGATACTTTACTGAGAGAACCTACCACGGAGGAAGATGAAAAAGGAGTTCCACAACTGAATGTTGATATTAAATAACTAAGAGCTACTGAGCCTATTTTGGAAAAGTATGTGAGAAGGAACCATTCCCTGAGAAAGATTATTGGAAATAAGGACACTAAAGTGATGACCAGAAGAAAGGTAAGAGACAATACATGTTTGATATCTACATTTGAGCCTAAGAGAGTTAAAGATACACTAGATAATGAAGATTGGATGAAAGCAATGAAAGAAGAGTATGATCAAACTGAGAAGAACAAGACATGGACATTAGAACCCAGGCCCAAAGACAAAAATATTATTGGTACTAAATGGATTTTCAGAAACAAACTGAATGAGCATGGAGAAGTTATCAAAAATAAAGCTAGATTGGTTTGCAAAGGTTATGCACAAGAAGAAGAAATTGACTATCGAGAGACTTTTACACATGTTGCTAGACTGGAAGGAATTAGAAGAATTCTAGCATATGCTTCTTACAAAGAGCTCAAGGTATATCAGATGGATATTAAGTCTACATTTCTTAATGGGATACTTGAAGAAGAAGTATACATTGAGAAACCTACAGGATTTATTGAGAACACAAACAAGAAAAAGGTATGTAAGTTACATAAAGCTTTATATGGATTGAAATGAGCACCCCAAGCATGGTATGAGAGACTGCACTCTTATCTAATCAAAATAGGATTTCAAATAATGCGTTATAACAGAAATATTTACTTGAAATGTGACAATGATAATAAAGTTTTGATTCATGAAATTTTTGTTGATGATATTATTTTTGGAGGCAATGACACTTTATGTAAAGGATTTGTTGATGAAATGAGAAAAGAGTTTGAGATGTTAATTATTGGAGAGATTAAGTTCTTTCTAGGTCTAAAGAAACAAAAAGTTATTGGAGGAATCTATATTACACAAGCCAAGTATATCAAAGAGATTCTTAAAATTTTTGGTATGGAAGATTCCAAACCTATTGGAACACCCCTAGTTACTAGATATAAATTATCTAAAGAGGATGAAACAAAAGAGGTGAAAAATACTCTTTACCAATCCATGATTGGTAAATTGCAGTATATTGTTCACAGAAGACCTGATATAGCACACGTTGTTGGAATTTTTGCAAGATTTTCTTCTAATCCGAAGGAAACACATATGTCTGCAGTAAAAAAAAATTGAGATACTTGAAAGGCACATAAGATTTTGGTTTATTATAAAAAAAGGGAGGTAATTTTGATCTGCAATTCTACACTATGTAGATTGGGCTAGATATTTTGATGACAAAAAAAGTACTATTAGAGAGGCATTCTTTCTAGGTGAAAGATTGGTTACATGGCTAAGAAAGAAACAAAGTTGTATTTCACAGTCTACTGTCGAGGTTGAATATGTTGTTGCTCCTATGAATTGTGCAGACATAGGATGGATTAAATAATTACTTGAAGGTATGCAGGAAGAGATCACAAACCTGATTACTATTTTTTGTCATAATACAAGTTCTACTAATATATCAAAGAACCCGATTATGCATTCAAAGACCAAGCACATTTATATCAAGTATCACTACTTGAGAGAGAAAGTTCAAGAGAAGAATGTGAAATTGGAATATGTGAATTCAAAGGAACAACTAGTTGATATCTTTACAAAGCCACTACCTAAAGGTTATTTTAAGTATCTAAGAGGTAAATTGGGGGTTCTTCTCCTATCCAATGTTCACTAAAAAGCATAAGGCATGATGCATACATTCTATATTTCATTAGAATATATATTTCTGAATTGATCTTACTATGACACACTTTAGGTGATTCCTGAAGTTGTGAAAATATTTTGGTATGTAATGTTTTATGAGTACATGTATGGTATAATCCACTACTGGGACAATTTTTCAAGAGTATGAATTTTTGGCAATGTTGTCAAAGAGGGAGAGAATGAATTGATGACATTTTTGCTACAAAAGACGGAGAAGAATGAATTGTTAATATTTACTCATGGAGGAGATTCAAAATGTATGTTGCAAAAACATAAGATTTATCCAAGAGGGAGATTTAGATCAGAGATCAAATTGGAAATAGAAAATATCAACTCAAAGGGACTATAGTTATGTATTTGAGAGCTGACATCATCAATTGCTATAACACTGTTATAGTGGTTTCCATCAATGCCAAAGAGGAATATTTTTGATTAACTGATGAATTTATAATGGAGATGATGAAGACTGAGTGATACCGAGTATCATTATTGTAGAAATGGTTAGATGAGTTTTTTTTTTGTCATTGATGTCAAGCAATTTGTTGGTGCTTAAATCAACAGATTGGATTTACTATGGCCTTGTCAATCCAATGCTTGGAAACCCAAGTTATTTGGCCAACTAACAAGTCACAACCAAAGCAAGGTTGGAACTTCTACAATTTTGGCTTTGCAAAACCAAGGCTGAAAGTTAAACCAAGGCTGGTAGGCCTATACCTTGACTTATCCTTCAAGTTACAAGGATTTTTATAGCAGATAAGAGACACTTCAACCTTCTCTCTCAAGTATGACAAGGACATTGAAAGAAATCTAACTGAAAGAAATATATCATGAACTGTAAACTAAAATATTTTAAGTAATTGAAAGAATGTTTAGTAAATGTGTATGTAATTTGAAATGAATAGATAGATAATATATCTTAAAACTATAAACAATGAACTGAATAACTATAATCCAAATAATGATTAGTCCAGTGCCTTATTCTACCATGGGCAATAGAGTCACGATCATTCCAATATTATGTTCAACCTCAGAGATAGTTTTACAAGAAAACTTATCACTTCAAAGGTGTTATGGAATGTATATGTAACCTGAAACAAATTCAGAGATATTTCACAAGGGTAATACTTCTCAGATGACAGATCAACTGACTAAAGCCTCAATCAATAGAATTTAACCATGCAAAATGAGAAAAACAATTGAAAATATAGACTATGAATCAAATAAGGAAGCATGCACATCAAACTATCACTTTGAAGAAGTTCTATTGGTTTATCTGAGGGACTAATTGTAAAATGATCATGAAATTATTACACATATGAAAGAAAAAAAGACTTATCTTTATTAATTTTGAAAAAATAGTACATCCATGTCCATGTTATACTTGTTGATTAAAAACTATCCAAATATGTGAAATTGTATTATATTGTATTCCCCTCTCTTTACATTTTACATTATCTATATATATGTGTTTGAGTGGCTTTCACACCTTTTTAGGGTGAAAAGACACAACTCTTATTACAAATTATTTTGAAAAAAATAATTAACTAACTAAAAATAACTACCTAACTTTCAGATTTGGCTTTGGTCAAAAATCCAAAACACCTCGTGAAAAGCTAATATGTCTATTGGAGATAGGAAATTTGATTTCCTGAGCTGGGTCATTTTTAGATTTTTCAAATTTGACCATCTTTATCCTTTGTTGAAATAATCTTTGTAGCAAGTCTAAATTCTAGTATTTTCTGAAGGCTTCGATTAGTTAGTTCTATTTATTTGTGTCATAAATATTCCTTCCTTTGATCTTTTTTTTAATGGAGAAACATGCTTCTTGGTAATGGATTGGGATTTATAAATTATCAAAATTTAGGGTACCACCAGTGGCTCTTTCTAGGGATGTATGCTCCCTGTGAGCATAGCAAGATTCTAGCTATCTCTGGAGAAGCATACCAAGTATCCACACTTAATCTCATGCAAAGTGATTTGGTTCTCATCTTTAAGATTTATCTTTATACCAATAGGATCATGAAGAACTTTCATAGGAACATTGAATTGGGTGGCCCCAGCCCCCCCCCAAAAAATGAACATTGCTTCTTTCCTCTATCAAACACATAATTTTGATCATGTAATACTTTGGGTCTCTTGAATATGACATCACTACTCTCATGGACAACATTCATTTCTTTATTAACACGCTTTGACTTTTGTTTACCTTTAGAAATGTCAGTAGGTGCACTGTAGTCCTTGCTAAATAGAAGATCCCCATGCATTTGATCAACCCTACAAGTAACTAGATTAAGATCTTCTACTTGGATGTCTTTACATACACAATCTTCCCTATACTCAAGATGTTGTTTCTTTTCACAAAAAGGATTTTGAGATAACTCACATTTAGGAACTTCCTTCTTATCAAGAATTTTATCAGATAGGATACTTGGATAATTTTTAGAACTAATCTTCAAGACATTCTCCTCATTACGTTTATTTGATTCCATCTCATCTTCACATGTTTGATACAACTTCTACTCAAAGGATGAAATAATGCATGTCTCACTTTCTGAATACACTTCCCCATACATATTTTGAGTTTCATCATCTTCAAAATGATCACTAGGCTCACTATCTTTATCATGATGTTGATGGACTTGATTGCAAATAAAATATTCTTCAAATAATGGATTCAAGGATATAGAGAACTCGGGCATATCTCCATGAGAGCTTTCATTTGAAACTTCTTCATGTCCATATGTTGTATGTTGTTCTATTTCATCTCTATTATTTGATTCTTGAAATTTATCATCTTCTTTATCTAGTACCCCCTAAGTATGTACTGATCCATCAACTTGCTTATCATGGTGCATTGAGAAAAAAGTTTGACCACTCTTCTCAACATGTTTTTGATATTGCATGTCCAGTAAATATGAGATTTCTTCTGTACTGAGAAGATCTTCTTCCTCATCATCATAGTCATTGATACTTGTTTCCATGCAAATCTCACTATGTACAGATTCTACTTCAATCTGATCTAAATTTTCATCCTTTATGTCATCATTCTTTTCTTCCCTCAATACTTCACATATTTTCTCAAGAAAATCTAGTAGTTGAGAATCATGGTAGATTCCTAACTCACAAAGTTTATCCATTAATTCCCTTCCTAGAGGCCTGATATCCAAAGCTATTTCCCAATAGATCTTTATCATTCTCATGAACAACTATAGTGAAGGTTCGCCTTTATATCTTTCCAAACTGAAGAATGTATCCAAAGGGGACATGTCAGATTCTTCCTCCAAAATAAAATTTGGCTCTTTCCTGTTCATAGCACATGTCTTGTTCATAACACATGTTTTCTTCTTCACCACTGGAATCATGAAACATATCAAGAAACCACTGCTCAAACTGTCTCCATGATGAAATGGATTGTGTGGGTAGTGATTCATATACTTGTCTATCATTGCCTTTTAACATCCTAACAAATAGCTTCATCACCTGATCCTCTATAGAAACCTCATAATCTTCGATGAATGTATAAAATGCATCCAAGTGTTGTAGTGTCAATTCATCCCATTCTCCATGGCACTTTGGTAGAAGCTGTGAAATTTTAGGGGATAACTTATTTGGGATGCATTGAAATCTCCTAAGATCCAATGGCTTGATACCATCTAGAATAAAAGGCTTTCTTTGAAATGATGGATACATTTGAAAAAAAAAATCCACCGTCTCCTTCTGAGTCTTCTCCCTTAGTAGAGTCACTAACTGAAATGCTTTGTTCAATAGAGTTTCCACCTTCTAATAAAAAGTAAAATACTTATTGTCTTCTGAGTTCTTTTCTCCTAGTAGAGTCTTAAATATATCACCAGAGCTTCTAGGTAAAATACAAAAAATTTCTTTTAACAAGTCCCCAACAGAGTGACCAATCTGTTGGTGCTCAAATCAACAGATTGGATTTCCTATGGACTTGCCAATCCAATGATTGGAAACCCAAGTGATTTGGCCAACTAAAAAGTCACAACCAAAGAAAGGTTGGAACTTCTGCAATTCTGGCTCTGCAAAACCAAGGTTGGTAGGCCTATACCTTGACTTATCCTTCAAGTTACGAGGCTTTTTATAGCAGATAAGAAACACTTCAACCTTCTCTCTCAAGTATGGCAAGGAAATTGAAAGAAATCTAACTGAAAACAATATATCATGAACTATAAACTGAAATATTTTAAGTAATTGAAAGAATGTTTAGTAAATGTGTATGTAATTTGAAATGAATAGATAGATAAGATATCTTAAAACTATAAACAATGAACTGAATAACTATAATCCAAACAATGATTAGACCAGTGCCTTATTCTACCATGGGCAATAGAGTCAAGATCATTCCAATCTTATGTTAAACCTCAGAGACAGTTTTACAAGAAAACTTATCACTTCAAAGGTGCTATGGAATGTATATGCAACCTAAAACAAATTCAGAGATATTTCAAAAGGGTAATACTTCTCAGATGACAGACCAATTGACTAAGGCCTCAATCAACAGAATTTAACCATGTAAAATGAGAAAACCAATTGAAAATATAGACTATGAATCAAATAAGGAAGCATGCACATAAAACTATCACTTTGAAGAAGTTCTATTGGTTTATCTGAGGGCCTAATTGTAAAATGATAATGAAACTATTACACATATGAAAGAAAAAAAAGACTTATCTTTATTAATTTTGAAAAAATAGTACATCCATGTCCATGTTATACTTGATTAAAAACTACCCAAATATGTGAAATTGTATTATATTGTATTCCCCTCTCTTTACATTTTACATTATCTATGTATATATGTGTTTGAGTGGCTTTCACACCTTTTTAGGGTGAAAAGACACAACTCTTATTACAAATTATTTTGGAAAAAACAATAAACTAACTAAAAATAACTACCTAACTTTTGGATTTGGCTTTGGTAAAAAATCCAAAACACCTCATGAAAAGCTAATAATTTTTCTGGAGATAGAAAATTTGATTTCCTGAACTGGGTCATTTTTAGATTTTTCAAATTCGACAATCTTTATCCTCTGGCAAAATAATCTTTGTAGCAGGTCTAAATTTCAACATTTTCTGAAGGCTTCGATTAGTTAGTTCTATTTATTTGTGTCATAAAGATTCCTTCCTTTGATTTTTTTTTTATGGACAAAAATGTTTCTTGATAATGGATTGGGACTTCTAAATTATCAAAATTTAGGGTACCACCACAATTGATTAGTTGATTTTTATTATGTTACCATATCTTAAGAGGAGAAGTTAAATGGGTGACAACTACAAATCAGAAAATGATGAATTAATGATGATATAGTTGTTTTCTACTATATATTTGATGTTATCAAATTGGTACATTTGATTGATCAAGTAAGGAACTACAATAAATTAAAGTTATGAGTGAAAGAGTTAATTTATCGAGCTAGACTAAGTCAGTCGATATAATGTTCTGTGAGTCAGTTATAGTTATCGAGCACCGAAGATGAGTTAGACACTGAGCAGTGAATGAATTTAGTTACCGAGTTGAAATGAAAGTTTTACCGAGTACAATATACTGATATTAAATGATATTAAATGGTGATGAAATAGAATTTAAAGCAAAGCAATGATGAGCTAGATAAGGAAATGAATTAAATGAATATTTTTACAAGATCTACGAATGGGAAAATTTAGTGAGAAGATCTAGCATGAAGATCAAGTGGTTAAACAAAATTATGTAAGTTGCAAGAAAAGTTACAAGTTTTGAGGTAAAAGTGAAATGGTTTATCAAGTTGTAATTTATGAAGAATATGATCGAACGACTGAGCACAGATGAAGGAAAATTAAATTAAGGAGATTAAGAGGAAAAATAATGTCTATATAAGGAATGAGAATTATACAAAGTGTAATGTTGCTGGAAAATTGAATAGAGAAGAAGAAGAAGCTTAAGAATAGCATTTACCAAGTAGAACAAAGAAAGATAGATTGAAGAATCTATAGTCTGAGAAAGAGATTAATGGAGTATGAGATGCCAGTATTAAATTGATCATAAGGGATCTGATACAAGAAAAGATACTTTCTATATTTACAGATCCAAGTTTATTGTTTCTTATTAATATTTGTAACAGAGAAATCTCTTAACCGAGTGGATTTAACCATCCTATTTGTAAAACCTAGACTTAGGTGACATTCCAAAAGAGTGTTTAAAGACCTCTAACAAGGCCACTCCTAACAGGGTGAAGATATTAATAGATCTGAGGTAAATCCCCTAACAAGGTCACATTTAGCAAATGTGTTTGTAATCTTTAACAGGATAAGTTCTTATCCGAGCATACTTCAGAGGGTACATTTTTATTGTGGGTTACAATTCCCACAGAGGTTTTTCCCAAATTGAGTTTCCTCTTTAAATCTTGTATCAATGAATTAAATATGATGTTACTAAGTTTGAATGATTGATTTACATATATGAGATGTATTGTTGCTTATGTTATTGAGTTATTTGGTGAATTGGTTATTTACTGTATTCAGTATTACCGGTGAATCAGTGATTTTAGTTTAAGAGTTTAAGTTTTGATTTGTCTTATTCACCCCCCCTCTCAGTGGGACCAACACTCTCTTTCCATATCTCACTATTTCTCAATTGTCATTTTTGAGTATTACATAATGGATCTAGAGGAGGTCATGGAGAGTGGAAGTAAAAATTGTAGAACTACTAAATTGCAGAGAGGAAAGTGGGTGGAAATAGAGGTAAGTAAAGGGGATAAATTTATTTTTGTCCATGAGGCCTTCAAGGTCAAACTTATTGGTTGAAAATGCACAGGAATGGTGATTAAATGTGATTCAATATCAAGGGAAAATTTGAAAATTAGCATGGCCAAAACATAATGTCAATATTTTAAATATATTACTAAAATGAGGTTATGTGTTGGATATCATATTTTTAAAAATGATATCATTTACTATGTTGTGTATTATAGGAGCCAAACAAGGCCATGTCAAAAAATTGTGGCATATCAAATGAGGACACAATGGATGAAGCAGGACATCAGGTAATCAAATTTGACTTAAGAATAAATGATCTGATGGAATTTTGTGATACGTCCACATTTTTTCACAGTATTCTTAAAATTTATAATGTATTATGCAATCTTGACATAAATTAATGCATGTTGTTGATTATTTTAGATGGATGTTGGAGAAAATGCAGAGCCTAAGAGTTCAATTGGAAAAAGAACAAGATATGTAGGTGGGCATAGACCTAAAACTATTAAATCATGTAAACGACAGTGGGTGGAAGAGGATATGATAATGAAATTCGTGAACACAATAACTGATTACACTGAAGAAGAGGTTGATAAGGAATATAGTACATGGGATGAATACTTTGAGAATTTTTTTTTTTATGGATGGTTTGTATGTCATGGAAAGAAAAAATTCAAATGAGAAATTGCACAAAGACATTAAATATATGATTAGATTCTAGGTGGTAGTATACCTCCTACAATCGATTCAAATCCAATAGTAATTGTGGTAAGTGATGAGCCTGTAAAATTGTATATTTATATTCATGTTTTATAGCACTTTAACCTATTTTTACAATATCTTTCCAAGCCATTTCCATACATTACCCGTATTTATAAGCATTAACTATGATTAATGATTTATTGATTAACATTTGTATGTCTAGCTAGTTAATGCTAAATTGTGATCAAATATTATCATAAATGGTTATTATTAAATAATAAGTGTTTTGAGATGATTAACATTTTTTTGTGAGATATTTGAGTTATTCATGCAGCCAGAAAGAAGTATAAGCAAGTTGACACTTGTCAATATTCAACAATTGCTGAAAATGTAGAAAAAGTCAAACACCCAATTTCAGTAAAATGAGCATATCTCCCATGTTTCTTAATGAAATCCAGATTTTTAAAATGATTTGGAAATATAAAAAGGAGAAGAAAAACATCCTAAAATATTTTGAGATGAATCTCAATAATAAATTAGAACCATTCGTTCGAAGTTGACTGCAGAAACAGTGGCAATAGGAAAGGCAGTAGAAAAAGTCAAAAAAACAAGTTTCCATAAAATGGGAATATTTCACTCAATTATTAATGAAATTAATAATTTCCTAATGATTTGGAAATCTGAAAAGGTTGATCAAAAATTCTTTTTACAATTTAAGTTAATTCACAATAGTTAATGATAAACACTCATCTAAAGTTGACTAAGTCAAAAGTGGCGAGTTTGAAGTTAGCAGTTAAGGAATGAATTCTAGTTTGATTTGAAGTCCGCCACCTCTTGTTTATCTCGTGGATATAAATTTATTGAAGACATAAAAAAATGGAGTAATTTTTTGGAACAATAAGTTATGAGTCCTAAATAATTATGGCATGTATTTATGCATATTTTAGCCATGTCTATTTTCATGTTGTAAGAGTTTGAAGCGGATTAGAACACTCTCAATTCATTTCAGTTTGGTCTTTATTAGTTTGTTTGGGAATAATTAATCTCCTTGATGTTGTGGGAGAAATGGAATTTATCACAAGTTATTCATATTATAATTAATCCAGCTCTCAATCCTCATGTATATCTATGAGATCTTTATTGAGTTGAGAGGGATAATTAGGGAGTATCTAGTTTGTGCTAAGTCTTGTTAGCAGTGTCTTTGTTTAATCAAAAAGTTTGATATTAGTTGATGTAATCATTTTTATTTTCAATAAGAAGATGATTTCATAAATTGAGCTTTTACATTTAATATTGAATGCTTGTAGCTAATATTTTAGCCACTCAATCAAGGGCCACTTGAGATACTATGACTCTATAGTTGTTTCGAGTAGTTTAGATTATAGTTCAGATGTTTAGTGATGAGTAATGTGTTGTTTGGAATCAATTGTGTTGCATAAAAAGTTAATTCTAGTATTTTTGTACCATCTGTAGTCATTGTTGTAGTATTTTACATAGTTTCCTACAACCATTACT
The DNA here is from genome assembly GCA_018584345.1 of Thuja plicata. Lineage (NCBI taxonomy): Eukaryota > Viridiplantae > Streptophyta > Pinopsida > Cupressales > Cupressaceae > Thuja > Thuja plicata. The sequence goes on from MU228345.1 coordinate 936,688, forward strand.
GTGTAGTTAGATTTATTTTTAGCATTGTATGTTTTCAATTTTGCAATGATAGAATAGCTTAGAGAATCCCATAGTGCATATACTTTGCAGACTCATTTCAAGTATATGTCCTTGGGTTGATAATTTAAATGTGCCTTCATAATGATTAGATAGCTACTTATCATGGATATCCAATCCCTAAGTTATCGTTCTAGGCCCTAGTTATTAAAACCATAAAGGGAAGCCAACATTTTTGTGTCATTGTCGAGGATGGGTCAAGCTATGAGAGTCTCTGGTTTTATTTTAGAATCTCTTTCTCATTTTTATAGAATTTTAGTTTATATTCAAAACTCTTAGGATTATAAAAGTTTGCAAAAGTACCACAAGAAACAAAAAATTATGAATTTTGGATTGATGAAGTGTAAAATCGAGGAGCCAATGTCATTTGCAGCAAGTTTGGAAATCAATAAAGACATATTCTGTAGCATCATAGAGGAATTTTGTTCACATATTAATGACAAGGTGATGATTTATGAGAGGAAAAATAAAGACAACCTTGTTTTTCAAAATGAAAATGATCACATACACAAGGTTGTAGATCAAGATGAATGTGATGCCAAATTAGAACTCCTACTTTTAGAAGAGAGAATCAATAAAGTGAAAATCAGTCCTCTCATGCAAAAAAGTAAAGAAGATATTAACAAAGACCATTTTTGGGATGATTTAGAGGGATTTTTATTAGCCTTAGATGCTAAACCAACATCTTTTGTAGTGCAAAACTATGAGCATCATGAAGATGGTGCGGAAATTTTGTACTTTTATCAAATCAGTCACACAAATTGGTCTTTCGAAGTCAAGAAGAGGATAAAGAAGCAAACCATCATCACAAATCCAATAAGGAAGGTTCAAAATATTTTCTTTCACAAGGGTGTCCTATCATAAATCTCACTCATATGGAGGCAAATAAATAATCACAAGTTATGCTTTCAACAAAGAAAGAAGTTACAACTAAAGATGACGCTAAATATGCAGCTGCAGCTAAAGGAGAAATGTTTAAGCTTGCTTATGAACTTCAATATAGAATTATGTATTGTAAACATGAAGTAAAGTAATTCTATTAATGTTTTTCCAAAATTATTATTGATGTTCATTAAGTTTCTAATGATTTTGCAATTATTTGTAATTGCTCATAAACATGTGAAGCATTGGAAGTTGTTGAGAAGAGCAAGATACTTCAAAGAACCAGTTAATGGTTTTGTTTGAGAAATTATTTAATGTTGGTTAGTGTAGGTTGGGATAGGTTAGGGTAGGTTTTTCATTCAATAAGTGTTGCACAAAATGTCCTAGATTTTTCCTAGTTCTTCTTGTCTAACTGACTATTTTAGAGAAGGTCACAACTGGCTGGTTGCTCAAACTTCAAGTCACTTTTAAAGGTTATGCATGAGTCAAGTATTTAGTTTTAGAAGAGATTCTTTTCATATGTTTTCAAAAAAATTCCATTAGGTAGTTGGGTCTTCATGATGTCAAGAATCTCTATTCAATGGTTTTGTCTAGTTGGTCTAATCATATTTTTTTCAATGGTAAATAAACATCCAATTTTATATTATAAGTCATTGGTTGGATAGAGTTTTTATGTAGGTTACCTGCATCAACTACTATGTGACTGAGGAGTCATCCTACAACCACTATTTTGTAATTGAGAAGTCATCTTATAGCCATTATTGTGTGACTGAGCAGTCATCATGTAACCACTATTGTGTGATTCAAAAGATAACTTGCACCAAGTATGAGGAAATCTAGAACTACTAATATTGAATATGCAACACTCTTGGAGGGACCTAAATATTCAGCAATGAACAGACTTGTAGTTTCATCTATTTTCCAAGTTTGAGGCTTCTCAAAACAACACAAATGGTACTACATTTATGATTTATATTTATTCATAATATTTATCATTTTTAGTAATTGATTACCTATGAATCTCACTATCTTTTTCAATTATCATTATTGTAATTATATGCTTCATAACTTTTTTTTTATACCCTCATACATACATTATCATTTGATGACAAATGACCTTTTAGCTGGGGGGAACACGTGTATACCTTGTGTTATTGTCATAGACCATAGGAGGATAATATTGGCTGTACATTTTTATATTACCTCCTATATTCATGGTGATTTTGTTTCATTCATCTGATTATGTTTTTATATTTACTTCTCTTTGCCATTGTTTCTTCAAAATGACAAAAACTAAATGCAAGATTCAAAAAAAAAAAGGATAGAAGTATTTGGGGGAAGCTATGCAAAAATGAGAATGATAAAGTAAAGATAAATAAAAATGGAATGTATTGTGAAGAGATAAAAAAGGGAAGAAATTATAGCATTCTGAAGTGTTGGAGATGACATAAAGAAATGTTAAGAAGACTTAAAGAGACAAATTAATAGGATTTCATGTTAATAGCTTTCATGTCTAATCAATGCCTATCCCCTCCTTATGGACAAGAAAGATTTAAGTTGGGGATAATGATGAACCTATAAAATGTCATATTTATATTCATTTTTTATATTACTTTAACCTATGTTTACAATATCTTTCCAATTCATTTCCATATATTACCTTGACTTATGAAGCATAAACTATAATTAATGATTTATTGATTATCATTTGTATGTCCAGCTAGTTAATGCTAAATGGTGATCAAATATTATGATAAATGGTTATTATTAAATAATAAGTGTTTTGAGATGATTAAAATATTTTTTGTGATATATTCGAGTCATTCATGCAGCTGAAAATAAGGTTAAGCAAGTTGACACTTATCAATATTCAATAGTTGTTGGAAATGCATAAAAAGTCAAACACCAAGTTTTAGTCAAATGAGTATATCTCCCACGTTTCTTAATGAAATGCAGATTTTAAAAATGATTTGGAAATATAAAAAGGAGGAAAAAACATCCGAAAAGAGTTTGAGATAAATCTCGATAATAAAGGAAAAACATTTGTTTGAAGTTGACTGTAGAAAAAGTGGTAGCATAAAAGGTTTAAAAAAAACAAGTTTTAGTAAAATGGGAATATCTCACTCAATTCTTCATGAAATTAAGAATTACCTAATTATTTGTACATTTGAAAAGGATTATAAAAAACCCTTTTGACCATTTAAGTTAATTTATAATATTTAATGAGAAACACTCATATGAAGTTGACTGATTCAAAAGTGGTGAGTTTGAAGGCAGTAGTTAAGGAATTATTGTAGTTTTATTTGAACTCTTCCACCTCTTGGGTATCTTGTGGATCTAAATTTATTGAAGTAATAAAATAATGGAGTAATTTTTTGGAACAATAAGTTATGAGACCTAAATAATTATGGCATGTATTTATGCATATTTTCAGCTATATGTGTATTTTCATGTTGTAAGAGTTTGAAGTGGATTAGAACACTCTCAACTCATTTCAGTTTGGTCTTTATTAGTTTGTTGGGCAATAAGTCATCTCCTTGATATTGTGGGAGAAATGAAAATTTTCACAAGTTTTTAAGATTATAATTAATCCAACTCTCAAGCCTTATGTATATATATGAGATCTTGTTTGTGTTGAGAGGGATGATTAGGGAGTATCTAGTTAATTCTAAGTCTTGTGAACAATATCTTTCTTTAATTGGAAATTTTGATATCAGTTGATGTAATAATTTTGATTTGTAAAAACAAGATTATTTCAAAAATTGATTTCCAATAAAAAAGTTGATGTAATAATAGCTTAGAGAATCTCATAGTGCATATACTTTGCAGATTCATTTCAAGTATACATCCTTAGATTGATAAATTAAATGTGCCTTCATAATAATGAGATAACTAATTAGCATGGATATCCAATCCCTAAGTTATGGTTCTAGGGCCTAGTTATTAAAACCATTAAGGGAGACCAATAGTACAAAATGAAGGGAGAACAACAAAGAGAATGGTAGACAGTGGAGGAGAGAAGGGAGGCAGCGAGCGGCCAAATTCAAATTTGAATTTGACTGGGACTGGAGCGAAGGATGCATGCGACTTTGAGAACAACAAGCTAGAAAATGCTATGGACAAAGGGAAACAAGGGAAGGATCCCAATGCTGGACTTGCACTTCGGGACTCGGGGGGCCAGGTTTGCCGAGTCAGGGGAAAAAATGGAGGGAAGAAAAAAGTGGGCTTCCCTCTTTAGAGTCAAACCATCAGGTAAGTCATCCTTACCACCTGTTAAGAATATTATGAGACCTTCTCAAGGGAGTTTTTCAATAGACATTCTGGATCAATTTATTGATCATACTATTGCAAGGATGAAAAAATCTATAGTTGGGAGATTCTTGGGGGTTAGACCCAACATTGAAGTGGTAAGGGCCTATGCTTTCCAGAAATGGGACTTGAAAGGGCAAGTGGATGTGGTTGCTTTGGAAAAAGGATGCATGTCCTTCTTCTTCTATTGTGAAGAAGATAGAATGAAAATATTATACAATGGGCCATGGATGATAGGAAAAAATACTCTGGTTCTCCAAAAATGGTGTCCTAATCTGGTCTTTGAGGAGGAAGTGGTAAACTAGGTTCTAGTTTGGGTTAAGCTCCATGGCCTTCCTTTGGAATACTGGATGGGGGATATATTTGTTGGGATAGAAAACTCCTTTGGAGAGCTTCTATCAATAGATAATGTTACTGCTTAAGGAGAAGGTTAACGTATGCAAGGATATGTGTGGGGATAAAACAGGGCACTGATATGCCAGAGAAAATTAATATTCACTTAAAACTGGGAGCGTGGGAACAAAAGATTGAATATGAAGCCATTCCTTTTGTGTGTTTTCATTGTAAGAAAGTTGGACATTGGGCTAAGAAATGTTTGGCAAAGGTCATCCAAAGAAAGACAAATAAATGGGTCCCTATGGGGAAGGCGAAGACAGATGGGGGAGAGACATCAAGAGTAGCCCAAATTAATAAAAAAAATGGAAAAATCTCTAATACCGGAGATTGGTGATGAGAGCATGATCAATGACCAAATAAACAATGGGGGCTCAAAGAGTAATGAATGTCTTCAAGAAAAAGTGGAAGAACAAGGGGAAGAAGGGGAAATTCAGGAAGAAGGACAATAAGAAACCACATATATATAGTGGAAATAGAGGGCGAAGGGAATGAACAACCTAGTAACTGTAATGAAGTCAACCAATATGAATGGAGTTTAGAGACTATAATCCACAAAGTGGAGGAGGAAGCAGCATGGAAGGACGCCCAACAATGTATTGTTTTAGGTCAAGGGTCCTCAGATAACTCATAGAATATGCCCTAGGGGATAAGAAAATACTATTTGATGCAAAAATGCCTAAATGGGGGGATGTTGTGGCTATAAGTCAAGCTCTTTCAGGGAACCAGAGTGATATGGAAGATGGGACAGAGAATCTTGGGGAGAAGAAAATATCAAAGAATGATAAGGGAAAGCCAAATAGAAAAAAAACAAGGAGTAGAAAAACTGGGGATGTGGGAAGAATGATATCCTCATCGGTTCAACCCTCGAGCCACAAACTAAGAGTCAAGGAGACTAAGAAGAATATAGCAGATGGAATCCAGCCTACCATCTTGGAAGTGGGATCCTTTGTTAAGGTATGAAGATTATCTCTTGGAATATAAGGGGACTGAATAATCCCCACAAACAAGATATTGTTAGGAGTATCATTAGGGATAATAGACCGGATATCTTTTTAATTCAAGAAACCAAAATGCTTAAGGAGAAAGTCGAAAAGCTCATATTTTTCAAGAATGGCAACATTTGTGGGGGAGATTCTGAGGGAGCTTCTGGGGGTATTGCAACAGTTTGGAATTGTGATATCATAAAAGGAGATGTTATTTATCAGGTAAATAATGTAGCTTGCATTAGGTTCAGGCATCTTAAAGATAATACTTCTTGGGTGCTGACTAATATTTATGCTCCTAACACTAAAAAGGGAAGAGAGGTTTTTTGGAACAAGTTGTCCTCTCTAAGAAATAGTTTTAATAATGAGGAATGGGTTTTTATGGGAGATTTTAATACTCCCTTAAAAGAAAATGGAAAAAAAGGAGGAAGCCAAACTAATTTGGAAAGTAGAATGGACCTTATGAATTTTATAGATATCTAGTCTCTCCATGATATTGATCTGCAGGGAATTAACTACACTTGGACTAAAAGAAGATGTGGTTAGGAACTTATCTAGGTTAGACTTGATAGAGCTCTCATTAGCAATGATTGGTTCACTCATTACTATTGCTCGATGTCTGCTGATATGAGGGTGGGATCAGACCATAAACCTATTACCTTACTGGCAGATCCCATATCCAAGAAAAGGAACTTTCCCTACAGATTTGAGAAAATCTAGAGTATGCATCCACAACTTGAACAGAAAATTGAGGAATGGTGGAAGATCAAAATCAAAGGAACTGCTATGTTTATTCTGGAAAAAAAACTCAAACATGTTAAGGAGAATATTAGATATTGGAATAAAGAAACCTTTGGCAACATCTTCTCTACTAAGGAAAATGTTTGTATAGAGTTGAAGGACACCCAGGATAGTATTCAGAAGGAAGGGTATGCAAAGATATCAAGAGATCAGGAGAATGAGAAATTGGTTGAGCTTCATGAAATAATTGCCAAAGAAGATACTTTCTGGAGACAAAGATCCAGAAAGATATTCCTGAAGGAGGGAGACAAAAATACCAAGTACTTCTTCATGACTAATCTTAAGCATAGAATGGCTAATAGAATAACTAATCTTAATATTAATGGCTTCCTTTCGAATGATGAAGAGGCTATTAGATTGGAGACCAATAATTTTTTTCAAAATATTCTTCAAAAAGACAAAGATCTGAATAGAGAAGATCAAAGGGAGTTTCTGGAGTGCATTCCTCATATCTTGAATGATAACCATAATGCGGTTCTCAATGTTATTCCCTCAAACTCTAAAATTAAAAAGGTTGTCTTCTCTTTTGAGGGAGGTAAAGCCCCTGGTCTAGATGGCTATCCTATGTTCTTTTTTCAAATGTACTGGAATATCATTGAAAAGGGTGTTACTAATGTTGTTAAAGAGTGTTTTGGAGCTAGAAAATTTCTGAAGGAGTTGAATGGCACTTTTATAGCTTTAATACCTAAAAAAAAGGGGGCTGATAAAATGGACCAGTTTAGGCCTATTAGTTTATTTAATACTACCTACAAGATTAGCTCAAAGGTCCTCACAAGTAGGATATTATCTATTCTCCCTTCCTTGATATCCTGGCAGCAAAATGGTTTTGTGTCTAGCAGACAAATCATGGATTCCATTATATCCATAAATGAAAATGTGCACTCTCTGGTGATGTCAAGGAAGAAAGGCCTCATTCTCAAACTAGATTTATCTAAAGCCTATGATAGGGTTGATTGGGAGTTTCTAATGAAAGTGCTTAGGGCTTTCGTATTTAATTAGAAAAGTACTGAGCTTATATATCAGCTTATATCTTCTACTACTTTCTCAATTTTGGTTAATGGATCTCCTACCTCTTTCTTCAAATTGACAAGGGGTTTAAAGTAGGGGGATCCTATCTCCCATGTCCTCTTCATCATTGTGGTTGAATGTCTGGGAAGGTACATAGAGAACTAGGTTTGCAAAGGGGAAATAAAAGTTTTAAATCCTTCTTCTACCAATCAAGTTTGCTCCCATCAGTAGTTTGTTGATGACTCTGTTATTATGGGTGAAGCTTCTATTAAAAATACTACCAACATTAAAAATTCTCTAACTAAGTATGGGATAGCTTCAGGCCAAACTATCAATTGGGAAAAGAGTTTTGTGTTTCTCTTTAATGTTTCTGAGAAAAGAAAGACAAGAATTATGAGGATTTTGGGCTGTGATATGGGGACTCTTCCTGGAACCTACCTTGGTCTCCCTCTTTGTTTGGAACCTCGTAAAACCTTCTGGATTTCTTTAGTTGATAGATATCACAACAAACTATCTGGTTGGAAGGGTTTGTTACTTAGTCAAGCTGGCAAGATTCAGATTCTTAGATCCACCCTCCAAGGTCTCTCTCTTTATGCTTTGAGTATCTTTAAAATCCCTAAAAAGTTTGGAGAAGCAATTGAAAACATTCAAAAAACCTTTCTATGGACAGGTATGGAGAAAAAGAAGATGATAGCTCTTATTTCCTTGGATAAGGTCTGTCATTTTATTAACAAAGGGGGTCTTGTGCTACCCAAAATCAGAAATCTTAATGACCACCTCCTTGCCAAACTTATTTGGAGATACTACAATTTTAGGGGAGAATGGACTCTTATATGGGATAATAAATAAAATAAGGAGTTCTCAAACCTTGCTACCTTTCTAGATAGGGACAAGGGAGGTGGAGGATCTTTTTTTTGGAGAAATGCTTTGAAAAAAAGAGAAATTATAAGAAAAGTTATCAAATGGAAAGTAGGAAATGGCAGAAATGTTCTTTTTTGGGAAGATGAGTGGATATTACAAACCCCCCTCAAGGAATGACCTAGATGGAAGGAATTTGAGAGCCAATCCAAGCTTAGATCTAGGAAGAAAGTGGAGGACTACTGGGATAGGGATCACTGGAAAGATCTTACAGTTATTGACAACACTATGGGATAGCTCAATAAAATTCTAAATTCTACTATTTTGATTGAGGAGGAAGACAAGATCATATGGAAGTACAGTCTGAATGGGAACTTAACTATATAATATCTATATCACCAAGAGTTTGAGGATCTCAATGAGCCATATTTTTCTAAAGTTTGGATTAAGGACCTCACCCCTAAGATCAATGTCTTTTTTTGGATTTTGATGCAAAAAAAGGTTTTGAATAATGAAAATCTTAGAAAAAGGGGTATGATAATTGTGAACAAATGTTACCTTTGTAGTCAGGATGAGGAAAGTGTGGATCATTTGTTTATTCATTGCCCCTATGCTAGGGTTATTTGGGATTACTTCCTACAAATTCTTAACATTGTGTGGGCTTTCCCTGAGGATATGAATAGTCTTTTTAACTCCTGGTGCCATCCCTTAAAGAATGGAACTGTGGCCAAGGTGTGGAAGTTTGTCCTCCCCTATGCCTTTTGGGGAGTTTGGAAAGAAAGGAATGAGAGAGTCTTCAGAAACAAAGAGGCTATCAAAAAGGAGGTCTTCCATAGAATTAAGAGAGATATCAAAGAAAGCTTACTGTTAAAGGACAGAGTTGTGGAACCTCTAAATTAGGAGGATATTGCCTTCTTCAATAACTGGAAAATAAAAGGAAACTTTATGAAATAGAATCATAAAGATAAGAGAGAGGAAGAAAGATGGGACTGCCCTCCTAGTGGATGGATGAAATTCAATTTTGATGGTGCCTCAAAGGGCAACCCAGGGGTGGTTGGGTGTGGAATTGTCATAAGAGATGAACAAGGAATTTGCAGGGGTATTAAAGCTATCCCTATTGGTTTCCAAAATAATCATAATGCTGAGGAAAATGTCGCCCTTCAAGGACTTATCTTGGCTAAGGAGAATGGTTGTAATAAGGTTTTGTAAGAGGGAGATTCCCTCAATATTATTAAATGCCTGAATAATGAAGCTCCTACCTCATGGTCTATTTATAACATAATGCAAAAAGAAAAAAGCAATAATCCAATCTTTTGAAAAGTGTATGATTCCTCATAAATTTTGAGAGACTAATGGTGTTGTTGACTGGGCTGCCAACATGGCATGTAAACTAGAGGTGATGATGCAATGGGATGATGGAGAAGACACACCTTATCAAGCTAAATCTTTACTGGATTGTGAGCATTTATGAAGTAGACAGAAAAAGGTCATAAATGGTAAGCTTAATAAAGTCTTTTAATGCGAAAGTGATTTTTCATAATTACTATCTAAGGAGAAAGTACTTAGTGGTGATTACAAGTTGGATGTGGCACGGACTCTAGGTGAATTTGGTTTTTCCAAGAGCGAGGTGTGGTATTTTTAATGACATTCTTAAGAATTATTAAAGAAACAAGAATTCAAACCAGAGAGCCAAGATGGGTGGTAGTAAGAAGCATGTAGAACTTGTAAAATGTGATGAATGGAGACAAATGAAAAAAGTATGGAAGATTGTTAAGGATGGTGCGATGGCAGAGTTTATGGAAAGGCTTCATGGAAGAAACCCTACTATTTCTAGGATTTTTTCTAAGACCTAGAAAGATGGTAAGGTGATGGTGGGAAAATAGTATATGGAAGTTATAGAGGAGATAATTTTCAAGGCTACTGGGATGGGTACGAAGGGTATCAAGTTTTACAGAGGCAAAGCTATTTTTGATAAAGCTTGGGAGAAATTCTCAGAGTCTAAAGAAGAGAAGGCCAGACTGATCAAAGTGGATACCTCCTACCATAACCCAAAGCAGATATCTAGGCCTTGGAGGTATGTTCTTTATGTTTTCATCAGCTATATAACACTCAATGGTAAACCTACTTGAGCTTATGGTCATCATTTTATGTTTTTGAATCATTCCAGACATAATGTGAAAGTTAGTATGCCCTTTTATTTTCTTAGTTTGTTGGATTTTACAATTAATAGTCTGTAGAAAGACCCAAAGGGTGATCATGCCTCTCACCAGGGTCTTATGTTGTTAATCTATGATGTTATGAAAACTAAGAAGGTCAAAAGACCTTTGCTAAAAAAGAACCATAGGGATGAGGAAGAAATGGAAGGTGATGAGGATGATAGCATGTATAAGGAAGAAACAGAAGATGATGAAGAAGAATCCAAGGGGTATAAAACCCCTAAAAATGCTACTAAGAAGGGTTCCTCATCTAACAAAAATTAGAAGAAGCCCTTTTTGGGGGGCTTTGATACAGATAAGGAGACTGATGAAGATAAACCCAAGGGGAGAAAAATGAGTAAGAAAAAAGCTAAGAAAAGCATTTCTGCCAAGAAGAAAACTCTAGCGGAGGATACAAAAATAGAGAAGGAAACAAAGGATGAAGAGAAGGAGGATAAACAAAAAAAGAGACCAAGAAAAGGAAACATGGAGATGTGATGGATAGAACTAAGAACAACTGTAAAGGTAAAAACCCTATTAAGAGGAGAATTTTGCTTTCCTCAAATGAGGAGGATGGGATGGAGAAGGAGTTGAATACCGAGATTGATCTTGGGGAAGATGATAGGGAAGAAAATAGGGAGGACAATGAAGATGGTAAGAAAGAGGACCGAAATCCCATAGGGAAAACAAAGACCAATGAGAAGGAGGAAGAAAAGATGAAGGAAGAAAATGATAAAAGAACTGGAAAAAAAAAGAGAAAACAGGGTATGAGGCAAAAAAATTCCCATGAAAATGAGGAAATGAGTAAATATTTTGTGCCTGAAGATGTAAAGCAAAGAAAGGACTGTCTGATAGATTTCACTTGCATAGTGTGTAATATTTTAGATGACAATACTAATATGAAAACCCAGATAGAAATTATGAGGGCTAAGATTAATCTCATAAAAATAATTAGCATTGGTGAGAAGCCTGTTGTTGTTTGCTTGGATGAAATGAAAGAGGCGGTTGGTAACTCAGAAGCCCAGGTTGAAATTGTGAACTAAGTGGGCAAGTTGGAGAAACAGCTGAAGGACATCAATGAGAGGGCAAAGAAAGAAGATAGTGCAAGGAAAATCAACAGTCTAAATATCAAGGTGAAAAAAATTGAGGAAATGGTGCGTAAGATAGGAGAGCAATGCCTAGTGAGCCTCAAACCTTATACTGGACATGCGAAGATCTTGATGGAAAAGCTGGATTAGGACAGAGGGGAAAAGGATGGCAAAGAGGTGAAGGAGACTACTAGACCTGGTACTCACACAAGGGAAAGCATAAAAAATATGAGTCCTTCGGAGGATAAAGAAACAAAAGAGCTCAAGAATTTAGTTAATCAGATGCAGATCATGGTCATTCAGGCCCAAGACTTAGTGGATGGCATGTAGCTATCCTTTTTTGGGCCTGTCTTTTTTTGTTGTCTTTGTCTTCTTCTGTTTATCTGTGGGAATTTTTAGTTTGGCTATTTGATGGCTAGTCTTTTTTTCTTTCCTCTATTGGTGCTATGGCATAGTTGTTTTTTCATCTCTATTGAACATCTATAAAACATTGTTTAAAGGTTTCAGGTCCTTGTAAAACCTATTTTTACTTAATCAGAGTAGTAACAAATTTTCCAAATTGATATAAATAACATGTATACTTTGTTTAAACATTTTTCTATATTATTTAAACAACTAATTGTTGGAATTGGTTTTTGTTGGAGTTGTTGGAATTCATTTTTTGTCATTGATGTCAACATATGTTTTAGATGAAGACAAACAAACTGATTATTGCTGGTGCATGGATGACTGACATTAATGTACAGACACTGTACCAATATTTGAGTGCATGAAAAGATGGGGATGTGTACAGGGATGAGCTTTGATCTTATATCTAAGGTCACTTGATTTTATGTTTTTGGTTGTTTGATTTATAGGGATTTTGGTGAAGATTGTCTGTAGAACAGTGGTAGAGAATTGTGAAAGAGCTAGTCTCTGAGTTTTGTGGATAACTTGAGTACAAGCATGGTTCATTTTAGGTGAGCTTGGGGAATGTAAGGAGACATATTGAGAAATGTTTTTTATGATTCTTGGGTTGCAAGACTCTTGGTGACATCATTTGTGGCGTGTGTTCAGGAGAAGACCTATTTGGGACTGACTTCATAGATGTGGCGTATATTATAGATAGCAAGCATGGATTACAGATCTTGGATTATATTTTATGTATTGTAATTGATGTTTAATTTGTATAGGTACTGTGTGTATCTTAGCAAGGGTTTATGTAATTATCTTTATATTGGGGAAGTCTTAATTGTTTGACCTAATCCCCTATTGTAAACTTGTATAAAGGAAAGTTATTTTCTTGATTAGAAGTGTGGATAGTGAGGTGTGGAAGTTGCGAGCGTGTATTTGAGAATTCTGTTGGATGTAGAGTAGAGATTGTGATTGATGAACTTTAGTGGAACTTTTTAAGAAAAGTTAAAGCTATCACTCACTTCACTGGATATTATATCTTTATATAGCTGTATCTTAGATAGTGAGTCCTGAAGGTGGATTTAACCTTCTTTAGGCCATGAGCCTATTGTTTCTCTTGACTCCTAATAGATTCTTTCATTTAACAAGAACTATGTACTATATGTAATAATCAGCTCCTAACAAGGCTAAATCTCCTAATGAAGATACTATACTTTCAGTGCATTATTTGTGGGTGCTAATTCCCACCATGGTTTTTCCCTTCACAGGGTTTACTTGACAACAAATGGTTGTGTTATGGTGTTGTTGTTAATGTGTTCAGAATTGCATTTATCTTTTGATAGTTAAATGTTCAAGTTTAAATATATGGCATACAACTGATTCACCCCCCCCTCCGCTCTTAGTTGTTCTGGTGGTCTATTATTGTTAACACTATTTTTTTCTTAATGGATACTTGCAAGAAAAATTTATTGGTTTAAAGTTCATAGATTACTGACATCCAACCTAGAGGGAAATGATCATTTATCATATGATACATCTAACAAAAATATGTGCCAATACACCAGCTCGAAATATGAGGAATTGATGAAAATAAATAACAGAACAAGAGTCAGTTTAATGATGCATAATTTTCTTAAAGACATGGGGAAGGTGGAATACATACCCTCTGAGAATGAATGTGATGGTGATGATGAATTTCCCCTGAGATTGAGATCAATTTACAAAGAGACATTTGATCGTTGACTATCTTGTGCTTGGCCTAGTGATCAAACTACCTAGAGTGTACAAGGTGTTTCAATTTTAGGGATACAACTACATGATACGACCCTCCAATATTTATGGAGTGAATCTAGGCCTCTTTATTGTCCAAAATTTACATGTGGGATCTAAAGATAGAAACAATTTAGAACAAACCACTAGGAGATTAATGTCATAGTATGGTCCATCATATTATAGTGTTGAATGTAGAAGGCTAGCAGAATATAAGCCTAACATGTTAGCATATGGTATAAATTTCAATATGTATACACACCATCTCCAATTGGAAAGTGGTAAATAAATAAATATAGGTCATCTTAGGTGTATAGATGAGCATGCATACACACACAAAAATATTGCATGATTTATAAATAGTAGTAAGGGTAAGGACCCTATTGTAAGACCGAATTGTCAATTGGTTGAGGTTATGAATGATAAAGATGGAGATATGGAAAGAGAGGTTGATATTTTGATAATGGTTGAGGCTATTATGGACCTTACCATTAGGGATGAGCTATTGGTTGATTACCCCTTCATAAAACACACTCCTGCGAGAAAGAAAGTGGAAGAACAAGGTCCCCCTAAGGATGTTCTTTAGGACAGAAAACCAAAGAATAATAAATGAGTGTGGACTGATGTTTCATAAACTATGTGGTCAAAAAATTTTTTTATTAAAATTATTGTATAAAAAGGGTACTCTATAAAATAATGTTCCACTATTCAATTGATCTATATATGTTCATGCAATTTATATTTTGATATTTTTAAAGCCATATTAGATTATATTTCTTTGTTATTGATACATTTATGATTTATCCAATTGTTTTCAAACATTAAATAATGCTTATGTTTGTTGATAGGTAGAAGATGTTGATGAAGCACATACTAATACCCAAGATCCAATAGGTTTATTAATATTTGGATGGGATGATCCAAACCATCCTTTAAATCATACCACAGTGAGAAGAGAAACATTGAAGAGAATGTTACCAGTTGATAAATTTGAAGAGATGATGAGATACACCTACATTTATGAAATTCCACCAAGCCTTATTGATGATGAACATGATAGTGAAAATGTAGTGCATGAAGAAGGATTGAATGAGATGCTTACATGTTTATTTGAGGATGGAAATAATGATGACAATATTGATCATATGGTTGATAGTAACGATGATAACAGAGGTAATAACCACCAACCTATTGTTGATGATAAAAACCTCAAAGACTCCATCAACCAAGAAGAGAAGACACCTATGTTCAAACCGGTTGCAAGTAGAACCTCAAAACTGGCATGCACATTAATATTATTAGAAATCAAGTCACTATTTGGTTGGTCAGACAAAGGATTCACTACCCTACTAAAGTGAGTTGAAATCTATTTCTTACTTTGCATTATCAATGGTTCGCATAATTTGTAAACATTCATCAACTTTGTTTATAATTATTTAAGTATATTTTTAAACCATATATTGTATATAAACAATCCTAGTATAGATTGACATATGAATCATGTTCATCATAAGTCAAGCATTCAATTGATTTAATCTTTGGAAATATTACAAGGTACTAAAAACTAAAATATTCCCTGAAGAGAATGTGTTGCCATCAACTTGCAAAGAGGCGTGTTTGTTGTTGGTTGAGTTGGGGATTGAATATAAGACAATTAATCCATGTATAGATGATTGAATTTTATATA
This sequence comes from Thuja plicata, assembly GCA_018584345.1. NCBI lineage: Eukaryota > Viridiplantae > Streptophyta > Pinopsida > Cupressales > Cupressaceae > Thuja > Thuja plicata. Next base: position 952,115 of record MU228345.1, read on the forward strand.
GAGGTGACAATCAAAACAAGGTAGAATGCCCTGTATTCAAAGAGAAGAGATATCATATAGATGTAAAAGGTCCTAAGGTTCCAAAGCAAGTTTTACGTCACATTCCCATTATACCAAGATTTCAATGAATGTGTTGTTGCAATTTGCTTGCATAGTTTGATGGGCTGGCATGCAAAGAACTGGAGTAAATATGGATTCATGCAAATTTTGGCCTACTCAAAAGCAATGAAACACATAGAGGAAAAATGACCAAAAAAATTCAAATATGAACTCCGTAGTATCAGGTTTGGTCTTGTAATTGATAGAGTGTGCCCATTCTCTTTCCTAAGCTTAAATTATAGTTATTTTTCAGATAGATTGATAGTATACAATATTTCCCCATGGATGAGTGTTACAAAGGAGTGCCTTATGTTGACTCTCATTGTTCAGGAAAACATCAAGTTAAAAACATGGATGTTTATCTTGCGCCTTTTGTTGATGAGATGAAACTTCTATGGAAAGGAATAATAATGTATGAAATATCACTTCCTCCATAAAATAGGTCTTTCATGTTGTATGGTGTGCTATGTTGGACTATACATGATTTCCCATGACTTGGTGTTTTTTCTAGTGAGAAAAAATATTTATGTATTTACGCACATAATTTATTTTCATGTTAACTTTCATACTTAGTTTTATATTATTTTTTGATGTTATTAACATTACTTATTGGATTAAAGGGATTCAAACAAAGGGGATATTTTCATGTCCAAGATGTGGAGAACAATTTCAAGGGAAGTATTCTAAAGATCTACATAAATTTATTTATGCAAACAATAGGGTTTTTCTACCACTAGATCATAGGTTCAAAAATCACCTGAAGAATAAATTTAATGGAAAGTTGAAATAGAGACCCTCCCATGATTATGGGTTTAGGAGATTGGCTTCAGAAGTATGAAGATGTTGAATATAATCTTGGGAGGATTTTTTGATATGCCTGATTCAATAGAAGAACCAGAACAAGTTGTAGTTAATATGCCAGAAGGAATTAAAATGAAATCCATATTTTATGAGCTCCCTTACTAGAAGGATCTATTAATATCTCACCTATTATGAAACACCCTGTTCAAATCCATATATCACCTATTAGATCCTATGCACATCTTCAAAAATGTCCCAAATTCTATATTTTGACATATAGAAGGAAAAGAGAAGGAAACTCTATCTTCAAGGAGAGATATTGCTCTTTCACATACCAAAATTGATAGAAAAATTTTGTGGCCAAACAGGGAAAATGAAACATATGCAGAAGCTCCATAGATTTTGAAAAAAAAAGAGCTAGACCAACTAAAATATGTCATCCATTCAATAAGGAAACCTACTAGCTATGGGCCATCATTGGCTAAAGCTTTTACAGTTGATGGACATATCACATGATTTAAAACACATGATTTCCATAATTTTTTGAAGGTATTATATATCATCATTTAACATTTACTAGTAACATTGATTAAGTACTAAATATATTTTGATATTTTGTTGTGTGGGAAAAAATTACTAATGACCTTTTCATAAATGTGTTTAATAGAATATATGTTGGAAAGATTGCTACAATGTAGACAATTGTTATTTTTTCATTGATGTCAAACCTTAACTGGTGAGACTACTACTGTATGTTTGAGTACCTTATCCATTGATTGATGAAGATTTGAAAAAGAATGGTTAAAAATAAGACCAAGGAAATGGTTGAGTTATGAGTTTAAACCAGGGTACTTGATCATTTGGCACTTTGACAAAGTGATACGTTGTTTATCTAACATTGACAGTTCACTGGAAGGTCAATGCTGAGCAAAGAAAAGTCGATGCCGAGCAAAGTGAAAGGTGATGCTGAGGAAAGCAAAGATGATGCCGAGCGCCAGTGAAATGCCAAGGGAGATAGTGAAATGCTGATCATGAGTATTTTGTTTATTGATGAGATTTGAGATCTATGGCTGACATAATTAATTTTATTGGGTTATGCATTATTAATTAAGATTGTTCCATATTCATTTAATGTACGAGAAACCGTTATTAGCGCATGGATTCAATGGTTAATTAATAGTTTTATTGGAGAAGTAAATTAAATGTAAAGATGGAAAGATCCGTTGGATCTGACCTAACCCAAGAACTGCGATCTTGATTAAGTGGCAAAATATTTATTTGACCTAGATGAAGAGGTATAACATAACCTACTATGGTTATTGTTAAAAATATCAAGGGAATGCAAAGTGTTGCATGGTTAATTGACTGATTGGCAGGACCTAAGTAGAGAAGGCTGAACATAAAAGTAGAGAGAGATTGCTTGACAGATTTCCAAGCAGATCTGAAGTTTGAGATGAGAATGGAGGTCACTCAGTGAATTAGCATTAGAGCTAAAACTAGATCTGGATTTTCAAAGTAAGTTGTATGAATCAGATCACACCTGCTGATTACTTTCTAACCATTGTAACAGTACAAATCCTTTAACCAGGTTGACTTAACAGTTATTGTATAAACCCTTTGAACAAGGTGAAATTCAGATTGGAATGTTCTAAGTCCTCTAACAAGGCCACTCCTAACAGGGTGATTAAATCCTTTAACCAGGTTACATTTGACAGTATGTTTTGTAACCCTTAATAGGGTTGGCTCCTCACAGGGCATCACTTCAGAAGAGTGAAATTTTGGTAGCATGTTACTGGTGGCTTTTCCCATATTGGGTTTCTACGTTAAATCATGGTGTCAAAATGTGAATTTTATTGTTGTGTTTTACTTTTGAGTTTCTGCAAGCTTATTTCATTAGTACAGTAAACTACACACTTTTATTGTTTATCACTGCCGAGCAGATCTGAGTTGTTGAAGTTGATTTAAATTTTTATATGGGCACATCAGGACGTGAGGATAACTGATTCACCCCCCCCCCTCTCAGTTATTTTGAATTCATATTAACAATTGGTATCAAAGCTATGTTCTCTTGAAAACTTTGAAGGTACTTGGAGATAAAGATCAAGATGTATAAAAGGGACGGACCGAAGATCAACAAGGAAAATTTTCCTGCATGGCAAAGTTTGATGAAACTTCATCTAGCTGGTATTGGTGAATCTGCTAAATGACATATTGAAACATAATATGTAGCTCCTACTAGAACTCTGAATGCTGCAGAACTAAGAGAGAAGCATGAACATAATCAAGCAATGTTGGAACTTGCATCATCTCTGAACTATCATGAATTTGAGGACATCAAGGATTGTACAAGCAAAAAGCAGATGTGGGATACCCTTACAACTATCTATGGAGGTAATACGAATGTACTGAGAGTCAAATCTGAAAGCTTGAGAGGTAAGTTTGATGATTTAAAAATGCAAGAAGGAGAAAATATAGTGCAATACTATGATAGGAAAAAGGAAGTTGTAAATGCTATTAGAGGAGCAAAGGGATTAATTGATGATGATACTATCATGAACAAAGTACTAAGAACACTTCTTCCTATTTATGCTATTAGAGTATCTGCAATTCAAGAACTAAGATGTACTCTTAATAACAACTTAACTCTGGAAAGTCTGGTAGGCAGACTTACTGTATTTGAGATGTCAAATTTTGACAACTATACTCCACAAGCTATTGAAACTGCATTCAAATCATAGTTGGTCATCAACAAATCTAAGAAAGGAAATAAATGTGTGGATAGTGACACCTCATATGATGATCTTGAAGAGCTTGAGACACTTATGGCAAGAAGACTAGCAAAAGGAAAAGGAAAATTCAAAGGTAAACTTCCTATTATTTGTTTTTCTTGTAACAAAGTTCGTCATATTACTGCTAGATGCCCTGACAAGAATGAAAAGGATGAAAGAAGGGATAGCAAGTATAAGGACAAAAAGGATGACCGAGACTACAAAAAGTACAAGGACTATAAGGACAAAGGTAAGAAATCCTTCTATATAGCTGAAGAAGCTTCTGAAAGTGAATCTGACAAATCTGATGAAAATGATATAGAAGTAGTGTATGTTGCAATGAAAGATGATTCTGATGATGATGAGAAAACTGCACTAATTTCTTATATGAGTAAAGGTGATCATTGGATTATTAATAGTGGTTGTTCACATCACATGACTGGCAATAAGGACAAATTTGAAATATTAGATCAATGCAAAGGTGGATATGTCAAATTTGGTAATGACACACCTTGTAGAGTGAAAGGGAAAGGATCAGTTCAATTGAATAATAAGATTAGATGTGATGATGTATACTAGGTTGATGATCTTAAGTATAACTTGTTGAGTGTTTCACAGCTAAACACTTCTGGTTATAGAATTGAATTCCATCACAGGAAAGCAAAGATCTATGATGCCAACGGAGAATTAGTTGGTGGTGGTGAGAAAACAAAAGGTAACTTGTTCTATCTAGATTTAGCTGAAGAGACATGTTTCTTTGCACAATATAATGATGTTTGGCTATGGCATAAGAGGCTATGTCATGTTAACTTTGATAACTTGGTAAGCATAAGTAGATTAAAAAAGGTAAGAGGGCTACCTAAGTTAAAGAAACTTGAGAATGTAATGTGTAAGCAATGTCAGTTGGGCAAGATGACTAAATCTAGTTTTAAAAGAAAAATCCATACTTCTGAGAATATTTTGGAATTAGTTCATATTGACCTTTGTGGACCTATTGGTGAGAAAACTTACTATGGAGAAAAATATTTTATTCTATTTGTAGATGACTGCTCTAGGATGATGACTGTTATGTTTCTCAAAGAAAAATATGATGCATTTCAATTATTTAAGTGGTACTTGGCAAAAGTTCAAAAAGAAACAGGTAAGAGCCTAATATGTTTGAGATCTGACAGAGGAGGATAATTTATTTCTAATGAGTTCAACAGGTTTTGCAATGACCAAGGGATAAAAAGATAGATGTCAGCACCTAGGACACCACCACAGAATGGTATAGCTGAAAGGAGAAATTGATCTATCATGGATTGTGCCAGAACATTAATGATGGACAAAAATGTTGCACAGAAATATTGGAGAGAAGCTATAAGCACAACTGTTTATACCCTGAACAAAGTACAAGTCAAGAAAGGTACAAATTCTACACCTTACGAGCTATGGTATGGATATGCACCTACTGTAAGTTATTTCAAAGTCTTTAGGAGAAATTTTTTTATATTGAAGGATAACAGAAATGGTAAACTTGATGCGAAAGGAGAAGAATGCATATTTCTTGGATATTCTACTAAAAGTAAGGCATACAAATGTTTGAATTCTAACACTAAAAAAATTGTGGAAAGTGCAAATTTTAGAATTGATGAATATGCAGAAAGAAATGAAGTAGAAAGCATGATTGAGCCTGAAAGTTATAGATCATTCACATATCCTGAAGAAGAGGAATCTAATGAGACTGAAAATGAAGTTTCCAAGCAACAGTCTGCACCTGCCAAGATACAGAATGACATTGTCGGGCAACATGAAGTGACTGTTGAGCTATCTGGTGGAGATGTCAAGTCACAATTTCACCTTGAACTAAACTTAAACAATCAAAATGAAGCTGAGAAAGAGCCTACTTTGGCAAAATATGTAAGAAGGCACCATAAACCTAATCAAATCATAGGATCAAAGGATTCAGCAGTCATGACAAGAGGCAAATTAAGAGAAGACACATGTTTGTTGTGTGATTTTGAGCCTAAGACAGTAAAAGATGCTTTGGAAAATGAAGACTGGATTCAAGCCATGAATGAAGAGATAAACTAGATTGAAAAGAACAAGACATGGACACTAGTACCTAGACCTGAAAACAAAAATGTAATTGGTACTAAGTGGGTATTCAGAAACAAGCTAAATGAACATGGATAGGTCACAAGGAATAAAGTAAGACTGGTATGCAAGGGTTATGCACAAGAGGAAGGAATTGACTATGGAGAGACATTCACCCCAATTGCAAGATTGGAGGGTGTAAGAAATCTACTTGCATATGAAGCCTATAAAGGATTTAAAGTCTATCAAATGGATGTGAAGTCTGCGTTTCTAAATGGGATACTAGAATAAGAAGTATATATTGAACAAGCTGATGGATTTGTTGAACCAAGTAAGAGGAACATGGTTTGTAGACTGCACAAGGCATTATATGGACTGAAGCAAGCACCAAGAGCATGGTATGAAAGATTACACAATTATCTGATGAAGATTGGATTCGCAAGGACCAATGACAACAACAATTTATATTTGAAGACAGGGCAAGGTAAAGAAATTTTATTGGCTGAAATCTTTGTGGATGACATCATATTTAGTGGACAAGATATGCTATGTAAGGCATTTTCAAAGGAGATGCAAAATGAATTTGAAATGTATTTGTTTGGTGAGATAAAATTCTTTTTTGGACTACAAATACATCAAATGAAGAATGGTATCTATATTTCACAATCAAAATATATCAAGGAGATACTGAAAACTTTTGGTATGGAAGACTCAAAACTAGTAAGTACACCCATGGCTACTGGACAGAAGTTGACAAAGAATGATGATACAAAAGAGGTAAATCAAACACTGTACAGATCAATGATTGGTATGCTGCAATATGTTGTACATAGTAGACCTAATATTGTATTAGTAGTTGGAATTTTTGCTAGATTTTCTGCTAATCTAAGAGAGACACATATTATGGCAGTGAAAATAATACTGAGATATTTGAAAGGTATAGAAGACTACGGTCTATATTACAAAAGGAATGACAAGTTTGAACTTAGAGTCTATACTGATTCTGAATGGGTTGGTAATGTTGATGATAGAAAAAGCACCACAGGAGGAGCATTTCTTTTGGGGAAAAGATTAGTTTCCTGGACAAGCAAGAAACAAAATTGCACCTCACAATCTACAGCTGAAGCCGAGTATGTGG
>MU228345.1:991468-1002634 GCA_018584345.1 Thuja plicata
TTCCTTTAGGGTTTCTTTCTCACCTTTTATAAGGTTGAGCCTTGTACTTTTTCTTTTATCTCTTATGCATTTTTTCACATTTTGAGAGCACTTTCCTTCTGTCTCCATTTTTTCTTCTCTTGTAACAAGTTATTGGCGAACAGGTTGTTCTTAGGTTGTGTAGAATTGAGTTTGATCAATTCTTTCACAGTCTACCTTAGAGTCAACAAATTTAGCTTTTAATAATGGCTCTACAAAGGTACGTCTGCTTCTTTATCAGGTCTCAAATTATTCTGGTCTAAATCTTGACAAGATCCTTTACCCCTTTGAGGGCTTCCCACATACACAAAAGTATGATTTTGCACAATCCCAAAGGACTACTAGAGGAAGTGAGGATGGCTTGTATAAGTTTTAGTTACTTTCTGATTAAGATAAAATGCATTTATTTATAGTGGGCCAGACGACATTGCAGTAAAAGTGAATATCTCCCACTTTAGGTCATTCCCTCTCACCATCCTCATAAGGCAATTCTCCAGAGGCACGCCCTCTAAAGATCTATTTAACTAGCATGAATATGGAAAGCAAAAACCAAACTTAGTCCATAAAGTTTGGGAATCTGATTCACTCAAAGAGTGGAGAGCATATCCCTATTGTCTTTCTTTGTTCCAAACACCTCAAATATATTTGTTCATTTTCAATCTCTTGAGAAGGAGGTTCTTAAAAAAATGAGATGTGTGGTTCAATTAATCCTCCCTTTCTTTTTACCACCCAAACTTGACACTTTTGGCTTTTTGATCAACTTCAAAAAGTTGAGAGCATATACCTAATGTCTTGTTTGAACAGAAAATAGTAGGGTGTCCCTATTTATGCTAGACTTAAAGAATTTGCCACAAGTTATGTAATGCAAGCTTGATTTGATAAATACCTGATTTTTTGAAGCTAGCAAGCCTAGGCACATTTTTGAGTGTTTTTGGCTTATTTTCACTCACCTAGTGGCGATCATTCCCACTCTGGCTCCAACAAGTTAGTCAACACAAAGAGAGGCAAAGTGAAGAAAAATTGGAAAAACTCAAATGACAAATTCCCTCCTAAAAGCTCTTTTAATGAAATATTTATTGATTTAAAGCTTTAAAGAACTAGGCATGAAAACCAATTAAAGAGTAGGAAATTTTCATTTGTAAGCAAAAGACACCTTAATGTAGTGATCATACAAGTGTTCTTTCTCAAATAAAATTTTTAACAAATTTGCTGCCTGTACTTCTTTGTCATTTTTGCTTTTGATTCTCACCTCTTTACTAAGCTTTGTGATCCGTTTCTCTGGTTTTTGCACCTTTGGGTGATTTTTGATCTACGGGACAGAAAAACACAGAGAGTTACAACAGTGACCAAATCAGTCAAAACTTGATTTAAAGAAAAAACACTTACATGACATTTAACAGCTAAAGAGCGGCATTTAAATGTTGCGAAGTGTAAATGAAAACTTGCTACGCGGATTTTAAATCCTAACTGGTGGCTTTTTAAAAAACACAGGTGGCTAAATAAAATTAGCAGGTGGTACAGAAAGTGTAAAAAGTGGCCAAAGGTTGTTGGTAAGCGGCTGTTGAAAAATTGTAGGTGGCACACTTTATCTAGCCGGCGGCATGCTTTATCTAGCAGGTGGCCCACTTTATCTAGCACACGGCTGCAGAATGAAAAACGGAGATGAATCAAGCTCCGTAGGCGGTGTTTTACTGTTCTTAGGTGGCTCTGAATATCGCATAAGTGGCTCTTCTCCTTTTTTCTACAAAATAGCACTAAGAACAAAGAAAAACACACCAAACTTTATGATAAAAACATTAGCAATGAGGCTTAGAGCCCCACAGTGGGCGCCATTTGCGTGTGTAAGATTAACACCTTCATGGAATTAAGACTAATAACAACAATTCTATGGAAATTCAATACGATTTAATCTAAGAATTGAAGCTAAAAATCCATATCATCTCATGGTTCTCTATCTAAGCTTTGTTAAGAGAGCTCTCAGGCTTAATCTCTCTCAAGGAAAATCCTAGAATGAGAAATGAATTATAAACAAATGCTCAAATCTAGCTTAAAAATGCTCAAAATGCTCCAAGATATGTTAGAAAATAACAAATGCTCCTAAAATATGATATACTAAATGCTATGCAAATGCTGAAATGTTATCAAAAGCCCTCAAATGCTCTCCATATGCCTATAATAAGGATGCTTTTTCTCTTGAAATTCATGGATCCCAAACATAAAGTAAATGGCTTGTATTTATAGCATTTTCCCAAGGGTAGGGGGTAGAGTGAGTTGATCATGATCAAAGTTTGGTTAAGTCAAAAGTTTTGAGGTGTTCTCAAATGGAGGGAAAGTTGGTTGGTTGTCTCAAAGATATTAGGAATTAAATAACTCAATCATTTAATTAATTTAGTCATGGAAGGGTGAATGGGTTGGATTTGATCTTTTTGATTTGAACTATACAATTGAAAAATCAATTGCATAATTTGATTAATCCCTTTAGGCTTGAATTTAATTATTAGATTTCATGATTATTTGATCTTTCAACTTGATTTGATTTTTTTCCATTTGTTTTGATAAATGTCTATTTGATTTTATCCATTTTTTTTCCATTAAGATGAGATTTTAAAGCATTTAGCTAAGATTTGCAATTTTGAATGCTTGAGATACACCTGGTCAATTTTAGGTGTCTACAGATATATATTATGAAGTTTGGTTGGTAGATATACATTTTTTTCATTAATGTAGGATGTTCAAATGAATGGCGACATGAGTATACTAAAGATGAGGATTCACGCACATCATGGGATGATGTAGAGGTTGTCTACATACTTCATGATAAGTTTGAGTTTCTGACATGATGATTTGATCAAGCTATGATGTTACAAAGGAAGACTTGTTATTTTGTTGATTGCCAGTGTTATAGAGTTGTAGAGTTGCAGATATTTATTTCATGAAAGTTTTGTAGATGATAACTTTGGTTGCATAGCTGGGAAGGTGTTAAGGACATAGAAATGTGTCTACCATTCAAAGGGTTTGTGATTCTGATGATCTCCAAGGCAGTTACAAGTATTTTAGTGAAGGTTGACAGTGTTCTTGAATATTTATAGTAAGATGTTGGTAGACTTGATGGGTGCAATGGATTTTTTTGTTTGTTTGAGCTTAATGGTTCCTTAGGATGACTTTGTATTATGTGTCTAATGAGTTGGTAGTTTACATTGACCAAGATTACTAATTTAAATGAATCTAAATTATTTATTCATGATCTTAGTTGATATGATTAAGGAAAGATTATAAAATAGTTTATAAGAGGTCAGTAAAATATTTTAGGGTTATGATCATGATCTTGAGATGTTACTAATGGATCTAAGGAATGTTTTGAAAGTGCACAAATATCTTGATGGTTGATTTTGGTGCTAAAGAAAGGATGGTTAGGGATTAGGTCTTTACCAACCTAGTTCTTGATAAATTTGATGAATTAGGGTTTGTTTGGTGATGAGGCTATAAAATGTCATATTTATATTCCTTGTCTATAACACTTTAACATATTTTTACAATATCTTTCCAAGTCATTTCCATACATTACCTTGATTTATGAAGCATTAGCTATGATTAATGATTTATTCATTAACATTTGTATGTCTAGCTAGTTAATGCTAAATTGTGATCAAATATTATGATAAATGGTTATTATTAAATAATAAGTGTTTTGAGATTATTAACATATTTTTTTTGATATATTTGAGTCCATGCAGCTTGAAATAAGGAGAAGCAAGTTGACACTTGTCAATACTCAGTAGTTGCTCGAAATGGAGAAAAAGTCAACACCTAGTTTCTGAATAATGAGCATATCTCCCACATTTCTTAATGAAATAAATATTTTATTAACTATTAGGAAATATATGAAGGAGGAACAAAAACCCTTTTGATGGTTTGAGTTAACTCTCAATTTTTAATGAGAAACACGAGTTTGAAGTTGACTGCAGAAAAAGTGGCAACATAAAAGACAGCAGAAAAAGTCAAAAACCAGTTTTAGTAAAATGGGCATATCTCACTTAATTCTTAATGAAATATAGATTTTATTAATGATTTGGAAAGAGGAAAAGGAGGAGAAACAACCCTTTTAAATTATTTGAGTTAATTCATAATATGTAATGGGAAACATGCATATGAAGTTGACTGAGTAAAAGGTGGCGAGTTTGAAGGCAGCAGTTAAGGAATGACTTCCAGTTTGATTTGAACTCTTCCACCTCTTGTTTATCTCGTGGATATAAAGTTTTTGAAGTAAAAAAATAGTGGAGTAACTTGTGAAAACAATAATTTATGAGTCCTAAATAATTATGGCATGTATTTATGCACATTTTTAGCCATATGTGTATATTCATGTTTAAGAGTTTGAAGTGGATTAGAACACTCTCAACTCCTTTCAGTTGTTCTTTATTAGTTTGTTGGGGAATAGGTCATCTCCTTGATGTTGTGGGAGAAATTAAATTTGTCACAAGTTTTTGAGTTTCTAATTAATCCATCTCTCAAGCCTCATGTCTATATATGAGCTCTTGCTTGAGTTGGGATGATTAGATGATTAGGGAGTATCTAGTTTGTGCTAAGTCTTGTTAGTAGTGTCTTTGTTTAATCATCAAGTTTGATATCATTTGATGTAATCATTTTGATTTGAATTAAGAACATGATTTTAGAAATTGAGCTTGTATATTGAATATTGAATACTTGTAGCTAAGATTGTAGCCACTCAACAAAAGGCCAATTGAGATACTATGACTCTATAATTGTTTAGAGTAGTTTAGATTATAGTTCAGATGCTTAGTGTTTAGTAATGTGCTGTTTGAGATTAGTTATGTTGCAATGATGTTAATTCTAGTAGTTTTGTACCATCTTCAGCCACTATTGTAGCAATTTACATAGTTTCCTGCAACCATTACTGTGCAGTTTCCTGATGCCATTACTGTGCAGTTAGATTCATTTCCAGCATTGTTATATTTTATGTTTTGCAATGATAGAATAACTCAAGGAATTCCATAGTGCATATACTTTGCAGATTCATTTCAAGTATACATCCTCGGGTTGATAATTTAAATGTTCCTTCATGTTAAGGAGGATAGCTACTCGGTAGGATGTCCAATCCCTGAGTCATGGTAATTTCCTAGTATTTGATCCCTTAATGAAGCCCAACATTTGGTGTGCCATATAGATGGGCAAATTTTTTTGAGATCACAAAAGTATGTGTATTCTAGTAAAGCATTTTTGATAATATACTAGAGGCTAAATTGCTTGTCTGTGATGTAGCAGAAAGAATTGCAGGAAGGGATCTGACTATACTAAAAAGGAATTGAACAAGGCATAGAAATATGCTACTATATAGTTCATGAATTATCAAATTGGAGTCTAAAATGTGTTTCTAAGTCAAAAAGACTTTGAATTAAAAATTTAAGTCATTGTGACTTCTTTAGCGTGGGTTCCCAAGGTGAATTGAGTAATGAACTCTAGGAAATGTTCCTGAATGCATATGAATTTCTCTTATTGTAATAATTTATAGTTCTAAAAAGGTATTAGTCTTACTGTGGGTATCAGCCCTACCGTGGTTTTCTCCCCTTTGGGTTTCCACAATAAAAATCTTTGGGTTATGTGGTGTTTATTTTTTCCAATTTATTTCTATATGCTTTACTTTTGCAAATAAGTAATCACAGTTTATGTGATCAAGGGTTTTATGCTTGAAGGGTTTTAGAGTTTCAAAGTTTAAGTATTTTGGAAGCAACTGATTCATTCCCCCCCACTCACTTTCTTGCTTCCTATTTCTCACAATTGGTGTCAGAGCTAGTCCCTTGAAGGAAGCCTTAAAGCTTGAGGGAGATCCAGAAATGATAGCATATAAGAAATATAGTCCAAGATTTGATAGAACCAACTATGCACTATGGAAGAAATGAATGATTGTACATCTCAGATGTATTGATGAAAACTATTGGAGGATCACAAATAATTCACAAATCCTTCCTCAAAATCCTACAACTCCTGATGAGATCACTGATGCCAAAGTGAACATTAGGGCCAGTGAATATTTGCTAAGTGCATTAACATATGTAGAGATGAATAGTGTCATGGAACTAGAGACAACTAATTAGATATGGGAAACATTGGAGATTCTTTATGAAGGAGATACAATAGTGAAGATGACAAAATTGTAGATCCTCAAAGGAAAATATGAAGCCATGAATATGAGTGAGGATGAGAATATCTCCTCTTACATGTTGAAGGTAAATGAGTTGGTATATTCTATTATAAGTTTTGGAGGAATATTTTATGAGGATGAGATTGTTTCTAAAGTTTTCAGATCTTTAACTCCTACCTGTGACAACAAGGTTGCAACTATTGAAGAAATAAGGATAATAAATAATGTGATGAGAGAAAAGATAGTTGGGAATATTACAACCTTTGAGTTGAATTCAATAAGTGGTGCATTACTCAAGAATGAGATAGAATTTAAAGCCACTATGATTGGAAGGAACATGTAGACATCAAATCTGGCTAAGAAACCTACAAGGAAGTTGTCAAGATGGGCACAAGAGATGAAGGACATGGAAGATGAAGATAGAAAGCTTGAAGAAATAGAAGCTAAGTTTTCAAAAAGGATGTCTTAAAGAGAAAGAGCTCTTACTATAAGTATGTACAAAGGAAAATTATATTTCAAATGTTTTTCATGTGGTAAGATTGGACATTATGCATCTAGGTACCCTATTATATTTCCTAAGTACAGGTATGAATCTAAGCGTAGAGAAACAAGATGTTATTTTTCCCTAGAATATAATGAAGGAATTAATGATGATGAATCTCATGAAGCTAATAAGGATGGTGATGAATTTACTTTCATTGTTGTTGAGGAATAAGGTAATAAGTCTAATAGTCTTAAGTATGCTAGTTCTCTGATTTCTATTAAAGAGGATGATTTAAGATCTAAAGATTTTGTGCTTTCTATTGTCACTAATGATGTCATTGAAGATAATTATTTGGCCACTAAAGTTGTTAAAGAAGATAAGTGAGTGATTGATAGTGGATTATCTCATCATATATATGACCGGCGACAAGAGAAAATTCATAATCTATGAGAAGTATAATGCTGGCAAAGTGAAATAGGGTGACAATTCTTGAGGTAAGATCAAAGGTAGAGGCTCTATTACTTTGGATGGAAAAAGAAACACTAATGATGTATTGTATGTAGAAGGTTTGAAACATAATCTTCTTAGTGTCAGTTAGCTAATGGACAAGGGCTATGGTTTGCATTTCAAAGATGACATGTGCAAGATCTTAAATAATTATGGAAGGGAGATTGCCACTAGATCCAAGACAAGAGGTAACATATTTCTTATGAATAGTGGTCAAAAGAATTGTTTGATTTCTCAGATAGATGAAATCTTTTATGGAACAAGAGGTTTTTTCATGTGAACTTTGACAACATTGTTGTTATAAGTTCTACTTTTTATGTTAGATATTTTCCTAAGATTAAGAATTCTGCTAACAGTTTTTGCAAGGAATGCCAATTGGGTAAGAAAACAACAACTAATTTTCACTCTAAGAAATAAAATTCAAATGGATTGCTTGATCTTGTTCATATTGATTAGTGTAGTCCTACAAATATTAGAATCCTGCAAGGAGACAAATATTTTATGCTATTGATTGATGATTATTCAAAGAGGGTATGGGTGACATTCTTGAAGGAGAATTCAGAAGCTTTTGGTAAGTTTAAGGTATTCAAGTAAATGGTTGAAAATGAGAATGGCTTGAAGTTGAAGAAGTTGAGATCAAATAGAGGTGGAGAATTCACATCAAATAAATCTAATGCCTTCTATGAGATGCATGGGACTAAGAGTTGGTTGTCTTCTCCTAGGACTCCACAAAAAATGGTGTAGCCGAGCGGAAAAACATATCAATTCTAGAGACTTCTGGGACCATGATGTTGGAGAGGAATGTTTCACAGAAGTTTTGGTGAGAAGTCGTGAGCACTGCAGTATACACTCTTAACTGGATGCAAATTAGACAAGGAACTGGTAAGAAACCTTATGAAATTTGGTTTGGTCATGTATCTATTGTTAAATACTTTAGAATTTTTGATATTAAATATTATATAAAGAGAGATGAAGATTTAGGAAAGTTTGATGCAAGGAGTGATGCAGGTATCTTCCTTGGATATTCTACGAAAAGAAGAGCATATAAATGTTATAATAAAAGAATGAAGAATTTAATAGAAAGCACAAAAGCTAAAGTGGAAGAAATCCTTGAGAGTTTGACTAGGTACAATGTGTCTGATATTGGAACTAAAATTAATGATGATAGTTAGAGAAAATGTCAACTGATTCAAACTCAAACCCCTAGTGTACCAAAGACTATAACTAATAAAGTTACTAGAGACAAAGGAAAATCAAGGCCTATGATAAAATGGATTGAACAAAGATATATAAGATTAAATCATAATAAAGGAAAGACCATTAGTGATAATATCCAAGGAATTTAGACAAGAAGTAAGACCACAAAAGATCAGATTTGCATGATATCAGAAGTTGAACAAGTTGAAGATGAATGGTCAAGGTTTGTCAAGGAAGAGATAGAACCTACAAATAACCATGTGGAGAAGCTCATTCTAATGGAAGATTTACTTGAATCATTACTTGAAAGAGAAAACAATGGTGTCATAATTGTGAAAGGAGAATGCTCCAAGTCTGATCAAAACAATCCTAAATCCAAAGAACAGAAGAACAAGGGAAAGAAGAAGAAAATAGCTAAAGAACAAAGTACAAAGGCAAGCCAAAAGATATGAGTAAGAAGAAGGAAAATGAAAACAAGAAGAATGTGAGTTAGAATAAGTACAAGGTAAGGAAGAGGAATAAGAACAAGAATATTGTGGGAAGATGGCCTAAACCTAAGAACTTCAGTGGTAGTTTAATCTTTGATTGTGGAAAGTATGGACATAGAGCCTTAGATTGTAGAAGCAAGAATAATTTTCATAAAAGTAAAATAAGTAATCATGTCTCAGATAGAGCTAATGGTGTGAGAAAGATAAATGATATTGTTATGAGAAAAATATGTAGATGTCCATTTTCTATAATGAGGAATGATGATAGAAAATAGAAAAAATTTATATGTCTCAGATGCAATATATTTACCAAGATTTTTTACCATTGCAGAGACACACAAGAAGATGAACTTGAACCAGAGAAGATTAATAAAGATATGGAAGACAATGATAGAGACATACAAAAGGGGAACAATGAAAAGGAGAAGGACAAGAAACATGGAAAGAGACAAAAATGTACAAGCGGGATCAAGAATAAGAAAAGAAAGGACATTTCTAGCAAAGAGACTACTCTCATAGGAGAGTTAGGGGTTATTACCCCTCCTGATCAAAACTAAGATGCAGAGGATCACATCAGTCAAGTATGCTCCAAGGAGAAATCTGAAAACTAGATTGATGTATGAAAGTTTCTACTTGGTGGGAGTATTAAGCATGGTATAGAAAATTTGATTCATCAGAAGTTTAGAGTTTGAAGAAAATTACAAGGAATTGCAGAAATCAGTGAGTTCAGTTTTTTGTGTTTGATCAACAGTTGGATGTGTTTAGTGGCTCAGAGATGTGTGTGAAAGAAGGAAAGATGAACTTTACAAGGGAACATAAGAAGATACGGAAAAGGAAGTAGACATTGATATGACAAAGAAAGTTGTATTAAAATAGATGATACACTTTTTTCATTGATGTCAAAGGGGTAGAGAAGAAGATGTAAAAAAAATAGAAACCAGAGTTTGTAGATCATAAGAAAGAATCAGAAGAAGATCAAATTTATCAGAGCTCAGAGTTTGGAGATCAGAAGAGAAGAAAGAACAATTCAGAAAGAGAAGAAAGTTCATATATACTTATGTTAGAGTAATAGTCTATCAGGGTTACTAATTTAAATCATTATGATCTAATTAGTAACTTCCTTATTCACTCTAGTTTGCTTCAGCTAACCTTAGGCAGTTTCTATTTTTGTTGAGTTTCCCTTTTAGGGTTTCATGATTTCTTTATAAGGAATCACCTCTTTGTATTTCATAAGGAAATTGTAATTTCATTATTGTTGTTAATAGAAGATTATTTCTTGCAACATGCTTTTTCAGTCTCTGGCCTATCGGCTGCCATAGCTTTCTGGATCCTTCTCTCTTCTGTCTTCTTCTTCTTTGTAACTGTCGTGCATGTAGGTGTTCTTGGGTAGATTTATGTTTGTCAATCCTAACATGGTATCAGATCCATCTTGCTACTAGCTGTTCATTCTCTGTTGAAGCACAGAGGGTTTGAAGTCTTCAGAGGCTTTTCTGGCAGTTTTTCCAGAAGGCCTGGGAGAGTCGAAATCATATAAAATTTTGACCATTTTGGTTACCAGGGCCTCTGAGAGTTTTTTCGTGGCCTCCAAGGGCCGTACGACACGGTTTTCGAGAAAAAAATATTAAAAAAACTCATGTTTTTTAATATTTTTTTATGCTTTCATTACGCGGGAAGTGTATTTTGAATGGCGCCACCGCAGGGCCACCACCGCCCCACCGCGGCCCGGCCCCGCCGGCAGCGCCCCCCGGTGGCTCCTCCGGCTGTATGCCTTTTTTCGCGCTCCGCCGACTCCTGCTCCTGCCGGCCCTCCGCCGTCCCTGCCGTTCATGGAAGCGCCTCCCGCCGCCTGTTCTACAGCCCGCACCGCCCAGCCTGTACTGTGGCCCGCGCCGCTCAGATCGCGCCGCCCCAGCGGTCCTCGAACCCGCCACCGCCGCCCGGCGGGTATTTCTCAGCCCCCGCGGGCCCTTCTTCTCGCTCCCGGTCATATGAGTGCCCGCGGGCCCCGGGCAGCTTTAGCCCTACGGGCGGTCACATGGCGCCCGGGGGCTCTATTTTTTTTAGCCCTAGGGGCTTTAAAAAATTTTCTGAGGCCTTTTTAACCCTACCTAACTATTTTTGCGATATCTTGAGCATACGGGGGTATTTTTGCAACTTCCATATACCGTCGGAAAGCTCTTTCCGAGCACTTTTCGATGGTAGAGGTTAGGGTTTTTGGTTCCACCATTTCAATAGTTTTTTTTTTCTATTGAAGTCCGATGTCTTGTTTTGCCTTCCGGGAGTCATATCTGGCTCATCCGGACTCCTTTTTC
>MU228345.1:1013485-1044271 GCA_018584345.1 Thuja plicata
GATTTAACAGTCCTTATTGTATTGAGATACTCAAGAGTATCAAAAGGTTTTCTTGTTGACAGCATAGTGAGTGCTAGGTCAAAAGACAAACTATTGGTTTTAAATCCTCTAACAAGGTCGCACTTAATAGTGTGTACTGTAACCTTTAGCAGGGTTGGCTCTTCACTGAGCTTACTTCAGAAGAGTGAAAATATTTTGGGTTACCAGTCCTAGGTGGTTTTTCCCATATTGGGTTTCCATGTTAAAATCTATGTGTCAAATGTGTATATGTTTCATTGCATTGATATTTTGTTTTACACGTTATTGAAACTGGATTGGTCAGTTAACACTAAGTTTATTTTCTGCTACTCGGTAATGGTTAAGTTTATTTATGGTACACATCTTGATGAAATTGGGACTGTAAGATAACTGAGGGTATTATATTTGAGATATAATTTTTTGGTTAGATATTTTTGAAATAGTTGTTAAGGCCACTGATTCACCCCCCCCCCCNCTGATTCCCCCCCCCCCCCCCCCTCAGTTATTCTAACAAGTGTATAGTCAAATTTCAATTATGATGAAGATGATGCAGTTCAAGATGAGGATGGTAATAATATTAAATACTTGATAGAACATATGAACATTGACAATGATACACTGGATGACATTGTAGTAGACGATAATGTTAAAGACCAAGACTTCTAAATCTTCAAAATTATTTGCAATCCATGTTTGAAAAATGATGATTCTTATGGCGTAAACTTTGAAATATTTTAGTAATATGATTTGTGTCGATACAAATTACCTATTTCAATATACTTAAATTGTTCAATCTTTGGTATTAATTGTTGGTAGAAAAAATTATGATTACGAAAGACACAATAGTTAATAAAATATTAATGCTCATAAATCAAAATTATTTAAATAAGAAAATTTTTAAAATAAGCATTGTGATTACATACTAATGTAGCTAAAATTGTTCTTCAATAAACTAAAAAATGGAAATTATAATATCTAAAGTTCTAACCCCCTAAGAAAGGGTATCTAAACTTTATTTATAACAAGAAAAATCCTTACAAATCCTAACTAACAGAGAGTCCACTCCCAAGACAATAGGAGGATGAAATTTATTACAACATGAGAAAAGGAAGGGGAGTTATGCTCTGAATAAGAAATTATCAAACTCTTTCTATTGCATTGGAAATCTAGCATAACTGGTCCCCCTAGATCTACTCTACTCCAAGAATGAACACTAAAGTCTCATTATTGCACTTCATGACTTGTAGTTAGTTGATTTCTGACCCTTTCAAGGTTCACCTTGGAGGACTTTGTCTCCAACCGGTTAGTTGTTATGAAATTCCTCATTGCAAGGCTTTGGACTGATGTTGTTTATTCCTACATTATGACATTAGTGTGTACAAAACATAGGCATATCCATTTGACTTATAAATAACCATTTATTTAGCTACTGGTCCCTATTTATTCTCCTTATATTTACTTGCAAAACTGATGTTAGTACTGAATATTTTATTTTAATACTTATATGACACTTACTCTATTCTAAGTTAGTAAGGGGAATTTGACCCTAGGAACTGCCTCTAGGTCGGGCTTCACAAAATTCTTGATTCTTGGCTTGAGGGATATAAGATCCACTCTAAGAAGTCAGATTATCAATCGTCTTTCTATAGAGCACTACTCCTAGGTTCTCTTGGATACGGACATCGTTATCCAAGCCTACGCATATGCATATGACTGGCTATCAGTATATATAATGACTATATGAAATAATAATCTCGGGACTAGGGAAACGATAATCATTTCCTCTAGCTCCCTTTAGATAGGAACCCATCTCTAATGAATATAGGATTCATTTTATATGGTATCCAAACCTACCTATTTGGGTATATACCCTGAGACTAGGGAAACCATGACAATCTCCTCTAGTCCCCCCTTTGAGATAGGAATCCATCTCTAATGAATATAGAATTAATTTTATATGGTAACCAAATCTGCATTTTTGGGTGCATACCCTGAGACTAGGGAAACCATGATAATCTCCTCTAGCCCCCCTTTTCAGATAGGAACCCATCTCTAATTAATATAGAATTCATTTTATATAGTATCCAAATCTACCTTTTTGGGCATATACCCTGAGACTAGGGAAACCATGATGATCTCCTCTAGCCCCCCCTACAGATTTATGAATCCATCTCTAATGAATATAATATTCATTCTCTATGGTGTTCAATATAATCATTTCTGGGATCCCCATCTCTAATGAATTTAACATTCATTCTATATGGTATTCGGAATCATTATTTCCAGAATCCCATCTCTAATAAATTTAGCATTCATTCTATATGGTATTTGGAATCATTAATTGGGGCACCTATAAATGTACACATTAGTATCGATTATAAAATCAACTTAAGTTTATACATGAAAAACTTGTAGTTATACAAGAAAGCATCACTTAAGATTTCCTAAATTAAAATATCTCAATCATATATATATATATATATATATGATTGAGATATTTTAATTTAGGAAATCTTAAGTGATGCATTCTTGTATAACTACAAGTTTTTCATGTATAAACTTAAGTTGATTTTATAATCGATACTAATGTGTACATTTATAGGTACCCCAATTAATGATTCCAAATACCATATAGAATGAATGCTAAATTCATTAGAGATGGGATTCTGGAAATAATGATTCCGAATACCATATAGAATGAATGTTAAATTCATTAGAGATGGGGATCCCGAAAATGATTATATTGAACACCATAGAGAATGAATATTGTATTCATTAACTTGTAGTTATACAAGAATGCATCACTTAATATTTCCTAAATTAAAATATCTCAATCATATATATATATATATATATATATATATATATATATGAACTTATATAACTGACTAAATATTTATAAATAAAATTGCATGTACTTACATATTATTAAACACACACATATTACTAATTGTTCATGAAAGAATATATATTTAATTTCATACCAATTTATCAATTTTTAGTCAATTGTTATTTGTTTCCGCTGAGATATCATTTTATTAATTCTTGTTGTTGCTGTTTTTTATCTTTTTATCCACTCCTTTTTCTCCCCCCTTTTCCACCCGACAGTATTTCATATTAATATGAGGGGGGGAGGGGGATTCACGTCCCCTAGACTCTCGGTCACACCTTTAGTGGTGTGACTGGTCGTAGCTGTAAGGTTGCGATCTAGTCACCCCACTAAGGGGGCAACCTCTATGAGTGTCGGTTTCTTTTTAACAAACATTTTTGTTTTATAATATTTATTACATATATAATATAATATATTGTATTTATGATATTTGTTTAATATTATTTATTGTATTATAATATATGTTATAATATATTTAATTATTTTTTTATAATATTTATTATAATATATTTCTAATCTAATTGCTGGCTACTTCAAGGAAGACATGGAAGATGCATATACACTGCACTGAAAGTTACAATGCATTCTCTTTAATTCCAAAGAAAAGAAGGCATTAGGCCTAAATAATTATAAGAAGATCGTGGATCATAAAAATACCTTTATCTCAAGACAAAGAGGCTTCCAAAAATGCCCTGAAAACCCTCTCACTTTACCTAGAAAAATAAAATATAAGAAACATATTTTGAAGAGAGAAGGGGATGAGACATAAAATTTAGATTCTAAAATGTTGATGTTCATTCATTTCCTATAAAATAATTATAATCCCTTATAGAAGGAAATAGAAATAGTGTAGTCACTTTCATGGATGGTGGAGGAAAACCATATAGGGATAGGAGAGTCCACTATACAATTCACCAAACAAAGAAATTATTCTGTTAATAACTTGCATACATAGTGTTGGATAAAAGATTTACTTAATTTAATTTTTGTATCCTTCATAATTTTCATTGTCATCCAAAATATGAAAATTGATTGATTGCATAAGCATAAAAAATATTTGTAGACATTAAAAATCAAAATATAGCATGTGGGTATTAATGGGTCTTTAGTTGTCAGCTTTTTGGTTTCTTTAAAGTTAGTAATCAGGAGGTTGGGTAAGCAAAGAGTGAACAATAATTTGAACAAGGGTGACCAATGGTGCTTCTCCCTTAAATTCCACATAATTCAATACACAAGGATCCAACCAATGGTCCAATATTTCACCAACATGGAAACCCCTTACATAATTCAGAATCCTTGGGAACTCATAATTGAGTGGTATAACCCAAATGATGCAAAGAACCTTCTATAGAATTGAGGGTGCAGAAGGAAGTTATTTGCATCATTTGGGTATACCACTCAATTTTGAATATTATTATTGTATTGTCCTCTCATTCTGTCTATGGAAGCCTGAACCTGATTCACAATTTGATAGGTTTGAAGCATCTAACAAGATTGAATTCCAAGATTTATCATATTTTCATCAACTTATCAAACTTATCAACCAATGATATACTTACTCAGGATTACCTTTCAAATTGGAAGAAAACTTATTTAAAGTCATTTCACACTCCTTTATATGTTGGCCCTATGAAAGAGGATCCCATGTCCAATATTCAAACAATTAGTCATCATATTTTATACAAATACTAAAATGAATGGTAAAGAGTATTCTTGAAGAATGTAAAAGATCAATCATTTCATCACACTGGGAAATACACAATTAGGGGTAGGTAAAAATAAATTATTTACTATTTAGAAAAAAGTATATACATGTTTAAAAAATCCTAAAATAGGCAGTTTTGAACAAGCTATTGATGCTAAAATAATAATTTGCAAGAAGGTTTAATGCCAAAATAGACAGGGTTTCTTATAGTAATATTAATAAATTTTAGGAAGATGTGAAACATATTAAGGAGTTCAAAATGAATAAAATATTAAGAAAGGACCTTGGAATAGTGAGAAAGTTTGGACCAAAATCAACGCATGATCAATAAAAGTTAGTGTTTCCTGCATATTTTCATATCTTGTCAGTTTTAACAGTTGTTTGCAGCATTATTTTTATAGTTAAGATGTTAACTCTTTGAAGATCCATTGGTGGGGCATGTTAGAGCATTGATTCAGATTTATTTTATTCTTTTTGGCATTTATTTTCATTCAATATTGACAGAGATATATAAGGTTTTGTGTAACTGTCAAACCCTCTATTTAGGGTATCCAATGAACACATTAAAATGTAGAATCAATGGAATATACATGTGATGACCCCTTAAACTCTGTTGGATGATGAGAGGGGGTATGTACACTATGTCCAAAATGTTTTTTGGGATCCATGCAACCAGTTGCATGTTTTTTGAATGAATGGTAATTTTCTATCTCAGACTGAGAAAGGACAGTGACATGATGGTTAGACTATGTTTTATTCATACAGTGATTTTGAAGAGGATTTTAGGGTCTTATTAATGTGTAGGGGGATAATTTTTTATGTTTCCTAGTGTTTGGAAGGTGAGGGACACCCTATGGTATTTGCATTTGTGACTATCCCAGAGGATAGGTGAGCGACTGTCATAGTTTGATAGTGAATGTATGTTGGGTAACTTGATGAAACATTGGAGATTGGTTGAGTTCATTAATTGTTTAGGATAGTGAGATAAGAGTTTCCTATATGAGGGTGAAGTTAAGAGTCTAGTGTGTGAAGGGTTGATCCAAGTCAAGGATCTGTAGAAGGGTACATTGAAGTATTGTTGAGAGGGGATAGTCACAATCAATGAAAGACATTGTAATGAAGGAGTTGTAGTCATGGTTGAGAGTTTTTGTTCATGTTACAAGGGATTGTTGAGAGTCCTCATAGACCTTAGAATGTCTAGGGAAATTTTTTAATTTTTTTTCTATCAAGGGGTGTTGAGGTGTAATGGTTGTCATAGAGTATGAGTGATCTGTCATGAAGATTGTATTTAGTGTTTGATTCCTAAATGCTAGATGGATTTAATGGAAGTGCAATGATGCAATGTAAATTAATAACTAGATTAAATAATGGATGAGAGTGCAAAAACTAAATGAAATATGCCATAATTAACTAGAATATGAGAACAATACTATTCATTTCTCTCTCTCTCTTTTTGGAAAAGGTCTAATCATTTCTCTTTAAATATTATATGGAGACATTGTAATAAGGTAGTGATAGACTGTTGAAAAAATATCGAGAGTCACAACTATACATAGTGAAGGAAAAGGCATTTTCATGAAAAGATAGATAAAGACAAGGTAAGAACATAGTATTGTGAGATGCAATGAGAAATTGTTTTGCACTAGTTTGTAGAAGAAGAGAAAAGGTTTGCACTCTAATGAACATGTAGCATGACTATGATATAAAATAATGATCAAAAGAAAGTAGAGGATAATGAATATCTAAGAAGCAGAGCCAAACATGAGTGTTGTGAACAATGATACTAAGTACATAAAATAACATTGGTTAAGAATGCAACAAAATAGATAATCTATTGATACAATATCAGTAATGTTATCAATGTTATTAAGGATAGTCATATATTGTCAAAAGGGGCCATCATGGTCAAGAGAAAAAAATACACTATTATGGTGGATAGGGAAGGTTAATGAATTGATGATAATAGTATTTAAGGTTCAAGAACAATTAAAAAATGGTCACTAAAGAAGGATTAAACTATTTGACAGAGGTATGCTATGTTGTTATAATAGTCAAATGATATATAAGATAGAAGTAGTAGCATATTCTTGATTTGTAACAACAAAACAATGGGTTTCACTATTATAGGGGTAGTCTACAATGAAAAGAGTAGCATTTAGAATAAATTTGAATCATAAAATATAGTGATTTATAAGGTTAAACGAGTGCTTCAGGAAAGAACAACAATGAAATCCACATATTAATGCAAAGGGTACTATGAAAGAAATAATGACACTGTGGGAAAATACATGTCATTGAGGTATAATAATAATTCTGCAAAAGATGCTTGAAAATAATAATGTAGATTTTCTACAAGGAATATCATGAAGACATGCATTTTGAAGTTTGCAAATAGTTTTCCCTCCTTGACATCATGCTTGTGTACTCTGCATTTGCATTGTGCCTTGTTTATTTTGTTAGTGTGCTTCCTCGTAACTTTTCACATATCAACATTTCATAAAATTATATGAGAACAAATTGTCTCATCCAAATATTGAATATATGATCTACCTTGAAATGGAAATTAGCTAGAGTATTAATCTCATTTATTGGTACGACCAAGAACTCAATGTGAGCACCTAGGCATTTGAAATTTGTGCATTCTCTCTTCCAACAAAAATTTGATGGTAGCCTAATGTATTTGATGATGATCCCGGGAGCATACTATACTACTCTGTGTTGATTTGGAGATAGTTGAATATCAAAATAGACAGTGTTTCCTATCACAAGTAAAATGGAATTAAATGCATGTTATCCCTCACTAAGAAACTAGCTCCTTAAGAAACCTGTCCTCAGCAAGAAGTCATTTTTCATGTCTACTCCCTTAGTTCCATTAGGGGGCCCTCCAAGAACCCAATCTCTTCCTCCATATCTAAAGTTCAGATTTTGTAAACAACTACCCATGGAATGCAACCAATGTGCACTCATACACATTTCAATTCCCTTAAAAAACATTGAATTACATTATTTATTCTTATTCAAGACCACATTGTGTCCTGGCTTATCTAGGTGTAGGGTATGCTAAATCTATTAGGCACACTGAAATCAAATCCATCCAAAAACTTCAAAAATACTTGCATTATGACTATCTTTCAAGTTTTAACTACCATGTGGGTACACTTGTATTAGAAAATTCTAAGGCATTCTCTTCAATTGAATAAGGCCTCCACGGACAAAAAAAATTGGCTTGATCAAACTCAATAAGATCCTTCATTTCCACGCTCTTTTATATTTCCATTATATACTCAACAGATCTTTAGCAAAGAAGACATATTCTTGATTTTTATTGCTGACAACCCGTGTGAGATTAGAGAGTTGCATCTTTTGCCAAGATGAATTTTGGGAACATAAAATTCTTTCACTGCTAAATTTTCATAAACTTCATTATGGAAAACATTTTCTTTAAGTGAGAGATCATTAGAAAACATAAATATTTGTTAATGATTCTTTACCTACAACATCGAATGTGGATTCTCTTTACTCTTGCTTAACTTTATTGAAAATGTATTTCCACTTTATTTTTTTCTTTCTCAAGTAGATTATGCTCAAGTACATACGTCACAGCCTTATATAGAGTCATTTTCAAGTGAATTTTTCATGCATTTTTGTAGCAATTATGGTCATTTTTAATTATACTACCTTCTATGGTTTTTGTTTAGTGTTGTGTTGTCATTGTTGTTTGTTTTGATGGATAGGGTTTCCAAACCCACTACTACGTGTGGTATGGCTTGGGACAGACCCATGAACAAGGGTTTTGAATGAAATAAAAATAAAAATGGAAAATATCTAGGAAAATACCTTCTAACATCAATAAGATCCTGACCTCATTCATGACACTGTCAACAATTCCAGCACTGGATTGTGTTGTGTATGAATAATTTAGTAGGCTAATATGTTTGGTATCATATTGCGATTGGAAACCAAAGAAATCTTTTGTCCTCTTACTTTTTTCCTTGCGACATCTCCGGTCTCGATCTAATTACAAGGGCACCTGTAGGAAACTAAGAAAATATTACCACTTTTATATATATATATATATATATATATATATATATATATATATATATAAGTAATGCCCATGTTCGTCGGAGTTCTGACGCCCTCATCTATCGTCAGAATTCTGACGAACATGGGCAATGTTAAAAAATTCAAATTTCCCTTTGTAAAATCCGACGGAGCAAAAGAAATACCATAGCTGTCAAAAATGGTAGTCAAAAATTATCCCCAAATACATTAGTGATATACCACCTATCCCAGAAAACAAATTTAGCCTCGCGTGATTACACCAATGTATAGGAAACCTCTTTGGAAACCTCATGATTGAAGGTGCTCAACCTATTCACCATTTGATATTTGGTTGCATTTTGTGATAGTCAATTTAAGAAATACTCCTTTGTCATTTGTACAGGGTCTATTGGAGGAGTTGGAGGGTTTTGAGGCTCTTGTTGTTCTTGAGGGGCAACATTTTGAGGGTCTTGTTGTTGTTGAGGGGCAACCTTTCGAACGTTTTATTGTTGTTGAGAAGATGGAGGGTTTCTCTCTTCAAGGACTTGTTATTGTTGTATTTTTTATTGGGGTGTAGTCTTTTGAGAATTTCCCATGACTTTATTATAAAAAAAGAAATAAAAAAAAATTGCTATTACAACTAAATTTCAAACAAAAACAAAAAAAAATGCAATACTTATCTGTGCGACGATGTGGCATAGTGGAGATTGGTTGGAAGTGATGGAAATTTTCTATATTCAACAAAAAATGATCGGGTTCTGTCAATTGGAGCTCTCCCTATTGTTCTTAGTCTATGGCCAAGGGTTTTGAATGCCCTTTTGGCAACAACAAAAATGTATTTTATATTTTATAAAACCCGATTGGATTTTTGTTATAATAAAAACCTGATCAGGTTTTTGTTATATATATATATATATAGTATTTATGATGTTTGTTTCATATTATTTATTATATTATAATATATATTATAATATATTTAATTATTATTTGAATTATAATATAGTTAATTGTTATTATATTATGAAAATTATATTTATTCACTTCTCAACATATATTGTAATATGTTATATTTAGGACATTGATTAATTATTAATTATATATATATATATATATATATATATATATATATATATATATATTAATAATTAATTACTATTTCCAATTCTTTAACAATTATCTTTAACTACTAAGGTAATAATTTACATAATCAATTGTACATATAATTTAGAGAGTGCATCACTCGAGGGTTATCACAACTTTGTCTCCAACTGGTTAGTTGTTATGAAATTCCTCATTGCAAGGCTTTGGACCGATGTTGTTTATTCCTACATTATGACATTAGTGTGTACAAAACATAGGCATATCCATTTGACTTAAAAATAACTATTTATTTAGCTACATGAAAGATTAATATGAATAATTCACATAGAAAATGTCACATAATATTTTTCCATCATTTAGCCAAAAAGGAAGTATATGTTCAAGTTCATAACCACTTAACAAGTTCAGGAAGACAAAACAAAGTCAGGCATATCTATTTCACTTCAGAATAACCATTTATCTAACTACATGCAAGATTAATATGAATAATTCACACAAAAAAGGTCACATATCATCTTTCATCATTTAGCCAAAAATGAATTATAAATATAAGATGATAACCACTTAACAAGTTCAGGAAGGCAATAGTAAGTCAACAAAGAAACATCATAAACAAGGTCTTTAAACCTTATCAAAGTATCTAGAAACCCCTAACAGAACCAGTTAAAACATGATAGACATACATAGAACAAATCCATTAGACAATATGATTTATGGATGATGAAAGTGTAGGCCTTTACACACTACAAATAAAACAAGACAAATACTACCTCATGCCATCAGTTGTATTTATTTCAACAAGAAATAATTGCATCTTTTGATATGTCTATCATACCATCAATTAGACACATTTGTGTATAAATTGTTTAGTTGTCTGACTAAATAGTCTAGATCATACAATATGTTTATCTAAGCAAAAAAATTGATTGTATATTTTCTATGTCATATCTGGCTTTATCTAGTGCATGTAATATAACATAACTATCCAATTCTGCCTCCCATTCCTCCTCTCACTTATCTTCACCATTTTCCTTAATAAAAGGAGGGGGGTTCAAACTCCTAATGACATTAAATCTCTTGTAGGATTTTAGGCTTTGCAGATGATACATGTGATGTTGCAATAGAAACTCACCTAGCTTGAGGATTTTTTCATTAGTCTCCTTATAGAGATATTCCCATTGAGCATTGTTCTTGAGATGTTCATTAAGAGGATGCATAATCTACAACATCCTACACAACCTCTTATTCACAAAATTTAGTCTGAACTCCACTTTTATCTGCATAGGAGTGACCTTGATGATATCTTGATATCTAGCCCACATGATATGTAAATGGGGATATATTTTTCTATACTTTTTCTCAATCAAGTCTCAGGCTTTCTTAAAATTAGTGAGCTTCACCTCTTTATTTAAGGATACATTATCTTGTTGCATAAGAACTAGATGTCTCTCTACTTCTTCTCTCCTTTCCCTCTCTAATTTAAAATTAGTCTTTTCTAGAGAGAGGTTTTCATCACCTTCTAGTAGGAGACCATGCCCCGGAAATGTCTGCACAAGACCCTTTAGCTCCCTTATCCTGCTTTGGAGATTTTTTATCAAATTATTTTTCTCTTCAACCTTTGCTTTGTTGAAAAGAGTAAAATCAACATTCAAATTGGTAATTTCCTATAAAGTAACATCCCCTAGCATGTACATCATAAAATGCCCAAGGACATCTTGTGGATTGTCAATGGTAATTAGATTTTTACCAGGTAGATACAAGGACCAAATGGCAAGGGTATTATCATTTGGTATAAATTCGCACCATAGCACAACCTATCCATCCCTTAACCACTGATCATTTAATCCACATATTTTTATCTTCTTAAATTATCAAACACAATGCAAGTGGAGATGTCTACACCTGGCAGAAATAAACAACCAACTTCTCTTAATATTTTCCTCCCATGTTCCCGGGTCATTGTTTGTAGCTCTTTCCTAAAATTTTGTTAAAAGGTATATGTGGCCTCCTTTCTCTTCTCATCATCAGTAATATCCAACTTCTCTTCCAATTCCTATCCTTTTCTATCATAAACAAACATTTTGAATTCCTCAGATTTGACAAAGTCATCATCACTCAAGAATGTATCAGCAACTTTTTTTCTTACATCTTCAATTAAGTACTCTGCAATATCCAAAATGTCATCATTGTCACCAGTCATGGTCTGGCAGGGCTCAAGTTGACCATCTTGTAAATCTTCCTCATCTTCATGCCCCCTTACTATACTTCCAATATCTTGTCAAATAGCCAAGTTGGCTGATGGTGCAGGTGATGACCTATCAATAGGCATAGTAGGAACTGGACCTCCAATTACACTACTTGGAGGAACTTGGCTAAATGCAGCAACAAATTTAGCCTCATTTAGTAACACCTTTTTTGATTAGATAAACAAATCCAATCTCTTTACCCTATTAAACTCATTAGGGAATTCCCCTACATAATTGGGAAATTTAATTGATCTCTCTAATTAACTTCCTGTAGCCATTTGTACACTGCAACCTTATTGCAACCCTCCTCATAGGATGAGAAATTCCTTCAGAGATCCTCCTTTTGCAGGAAAGAGTGGTGATATGATTGTAAGGTAGCATCTTTATTTTTTGAGACATATTATCCCTTAGGATCAAATGGTCTGGCCTCTATCTCTTTAGGCATATTATATGTGTCGAGAGATTTGATAGCCTCTTCATATCCCTTCAAACCATTAATCTCAAAATCTCCAAATTTGAGATGTGAAGGGAGGATTTAAGATTTTTTTTTCCTGAAATGCCAGTGGCCTAAAACATTTGCCAAATGAATTCCAAAATTACTAATCTACTTTGAACAGTGTGGGGTAGGACATGGAACTTACCCTTAAATCCTTAAACCCTCATGTATGAATATTTCCTCATCAGGTACCAATCTGCCCAATTATGTTTTACTTTTTGTGCATCACCCTTTTCTTTTGGCCTTAAAAAATTCATTATTTGGGAGGACATCCTAGAGGGATCTTTTAGGCCTATGATATCAAATAGTCTTTGAAAAAAATACTTGGTGCAGAGGTAAGGGTAGTGGACTATTTGCAATCATATGGGTTGAACTAACAAGGGGAATACAAGGTTCAAAACTGATGACATTAATTTTCCATTAGTATGAAAAGAACATGTTTGGTAAACATATACCGAAAGACAGAACAAAGAGAAAATCAAAAATCAGATATAAAGAGATCACCAAAAATGGCTAAGTACAAAGAGAACCAATGACACAACTTTGTGTGTACACTAAAATTGCAAAGTGGAAAGGATAAAGAAGTAACCGAAAGTGGAACCTGACAAGCAAGTCATAGTGAAAACTAAGAGAATAGTCATAGAGGAAATTGAGAGGACAGTTCAAGAAAGGAACCCGAAAGAAAGTCAACTAAGTTCATAGCATAATCGACCGTCAGAAATTGAGAGTCAGTTGCAGCTCGCAAAAAGTGGATCTGACTTCCACGTCTGATAAAATAGTCTTATTCTATTTATAGAATCTTCATTTTTTTAAACCATTTATTTAGGGACAGGAAACATAAATGTAAGTTCTTTAATCAGTCTAACTGATTTAAAACAAATAGACTAGGATATCAAGGTAAAAGTTGTAAACCTAATCTTAGAGTTAACATTATTTTTCATGAAACCTAATGAAGTCAATCCATCTTATAAATAGATGATGCAATCATTCATTAATCATATGTGAATATAGAAGAGAAGATGAATGAATCCTACGAGCACATCTATGGATCAGATTGAAAGTTTCAAGAACCATAACAACAAAAGGTGAATTTGGTTAGCAAGAACGAAGAACAGAGGCTACTGAGAATCAGAGGTATTATTCAATCACATTAGGTGATAATCTTACTCATGTAAACTTAAATGGATTTGTATCAACAATAAGATATTGCATAAACCAGGTCAAATTATAATTTTCTATCATTCTAACAAGTGGAGCAAAGTGGAAAAATCCTTTCAAGGAAGGTGGATTTAACAGTCCAACTATAAATCTCTTAACTGAGTGCACACTCGACAGTGTTGCTAAAGCCCTTAACCGAGTAGACTTTAATAGGTCTCCACAGATACTCTTAACCAGGTAGATCATCAGAAGTGATCAAATTGTAAGCCTTAACTAGCCCCTTCCAATCTATAGATAGTGAAGATTTTATGGGTGTCATCCCTACCGCAGTTTTTACTTCCTAACAGGAGTTTTCTGCGATATCATATCTTGTGTTATGTGTCAATTAATTTCATGAATGTTTATATGAATGTTCACATATATGTTAAGTTTATGAGTTGATATAACTCACATCAAGATAGTATATATTAGATGGATTGATATATAATTGATTACACAAAGGTTAATTGATTAAAGGATACAAAAGTTTTATAGGTATTGATTCACCCCTCCCCTCTCACTACACACTTCCCATTAATTCCAACAATTGGTATCAGAGCTAAGTCTCTTCTTTGGAAAATCTTAAAGGCTTAAGAGAAAATATCATACAATGGAGAAGTACAGACTCGACAAGAATATTGAAAATAAGAAGCTAGAAATTCAGATGTTCTGTGAGCGGTATAAAGAAGCTAGAATCAATATGAGATAGTTGTTAGATGAAAGAAATATTATGGCATCTCACTGTAATGAGACAGATTATCATGAGGAAGAGATACCATATTTCTTTGAGTCTTTAGGATCAACTACAAGCAAAGCATCAGATACATCAGAAGAAAGTATCACAAGCTTAACTGAAATCAATCAACATTTGCCTAGACAAGTTAAATCTCTACAAATTGGTCAAGAGACATAGATGGTAAGGATGATTGATGTCATGAAAAATGCTAGACAAGTTGAGAAAGAAAGAACACTAGCTATTTATGATAGAAGAAAGATTACAGAAAAGCTACAAGAAAAAGGGTCTGAAATACAAAGACTTACAGAGCATCACTATGAGATTACAAATCAGATTATTCTTATGAGTCAAGAGGCAAACATAATAAATGTTGAACTCGTTGAAAGAATAGAAGGTATCAGTGAGTTAATGGATGAGAATGAAAATTTGAAACATGAAATAAGAATTCAGCGACAGCATAATGAAATTATCAAGAAAGCTGAAGAAAATAATAAAAGAGTGGATGATTTTCTTGAAGCACAATGAAGATTCAACAACAACACCAGTCTAGGTCTTACCAAGAATGGAGAATCATCAAATCAACCTAATCCAAATAATTTATATACAAATCCAAGACCAAGAAAGATGACATGCAATCACTATGGAAAGCAAGGCCACACATCAAATGTATGCAGAGGCAAAATGAAAGGTATTCCTAAATCCACATCTCCATTCATAAGATTCTGTTATAATTGTAATAAGAAAGGACATAAAGCATATGAATGTAAGTCTGAGATGAAACAACCAAAGAAGGAAACCTACATGGACAAATACTATCCTACTTGCAAAATGAATGGGCACACAACTCTTGAATGCTTGAAAAAGAAAAGGCAAGCATGGAAGCCAAAAGGTCAAGAAACTCCTTATCAACTGAAAAGAGTCAGTAACCAGTATGTATAGGATTACAACACTTGGAAAAAGTGTACATCATGTGCAAGATTTGGTCACATTTCTGCAAATTGTATGAGACAGTGGACTAGAAAGTCTAGAGGCTAGACTAACCCCGGAATGGAATGCTTACACTATCATAAAGTTTGTCATCTCAAGAAAGACTACAGAGACTGAATGATAGAGACCAACACATATCCCAATGTAAATACCATTAAATAAATTTGGAGAGAAAGAGAAAAAATGTGGAGAAGAGCTTCAAACAATGATGAAGCTGGACCGAGCATTGAAAATGGTGATACCCCATCCAATGGATCTGGTGACATCACCACCCCCACCTAAGCAGAACAAGTAAGTATGGAATTGCATTACACTATATATTATTTTACATCAGTTCCATAATATGTTGATAAAATGCCAAATTAGCATAAGTAAAGATGCATCATGGTATTACTTGTTAAGATCTGTGATAACTATGCTATCGGGTCTACATACCAAAATTTGTTGGTATACACTCAAAGCTAAGACTACCTACACTTACTAAGAAGTGTCAGTTAACATGAGAAAGCAAATTTTCTAGTATAAACTGAGCCTCGTCAGTAACCAAGCAAAGTGAACAAGTTGTTTGCAACACTGAAACCCGTCGGTAAAAGCGAAGAGTTAATCGACCACCCTGAAATGTCACATTGACACCGAAGGGAAGTTAATGTCTTTACCGACGAACTTCATCTTCACACACCAAGAGTAAGCATTAATGACTTTACTTTTAGGGAAAACAACTATAAAAAGGTGACGGAAGGATCTCATTGTTCACCACAACCAGAGCAGAGCGACGAGAGAAATTTTTGTGAAAACAATGACAGGATCACAGA
Organism: Thuja plicata; assembly: GCA_018584345.1. Lineage (NCBI taxonomy): Eukaryota > Viridiplantae > Streptophyta > Pinopsida > Cupressales > Cupressaceae > Thuja > Thuja plicata. The sequence continues at coordinate 1,029,718 of MU228345.1, forward strand.
GCGACATCAACTCGACCACCAGCACACCAAAGCAGATCAGAAATCACTATTGGTATAAACAAGTAAGTTCTACAACAACTAACAACTTTGTTTCATGCATTTCTCAGAAAGCCCCAAATCTAGAAAATGGCTACAACTCCAAGAATAATGATTTGAAGAACACCAAGAAGGATGAGTTCAAGCTCATCAAGAATTCGGCATGTGAGGAACCATACTAAAAGATTCACCTTGAGGTTGCTTCACAACCTGACGATGCTGGAGCATTCTCTAGAATACCAGCTAAGTTTTTTCTCATCGAAGATGTGCGATCTTACATCCACTGCAAGATTATAGAAATTGGTGATTTGGAGGTAGAACAAGCTTATAAGAAGCTATGCAATGAAGATGGATCATTAAAAGATGAACACAAAAACATACATGTGAAAGGGCTCACTAATGTCCTAATGTTCTTGAAGGTCTTCAAAACTGAGTGGATTTGATTAGTACTGAGCCGAATGCCCAATCACAAACTATGGTTGGATGAACTGAAGATGATAATCCGAGATGTTATCCATGCAGTCACCGGTTACCCTATAACCGAGAAGGTAAAAGCACTAAAGCAGCCATCCAAGGCTGAGACTGAAAAGATCATAGGATCCAAATGGGACGACAGAGGAATAAAAGTTTCAACTATTATCGATGATGAGATGAAATTTGGAGCATGTGTTTTAGGATACAAATTATTTCAAGCCAAAAGGATGAACAGCATAGCATCTGGTGCAGTAGACACAACTTATAAGATTGTGAATAAGGGAACACAGTTGGACTTATTTGAACTTCTACAAAACTAGTTAGAAGATAATTTTAAGACTATAAGGAATGCAAAGACAAACACATGTAAGTTTGGCTCACTTGTTATGTGCATTTTCTTCTACTTTCAAGAAACATTCCCATCAGTAGGAGATGTCAAATGGGATAGCACAAAACCGATCACCATGAAAATCAGTGAACACATAACCTAAATGGGAGATAATTTTGAGACAGTCATGGATGAATACTTTAATGTATTCAAAGACCGAATGCAGAAGAGGGTAAGGATCCCTGAGCAACTCATTGAGAAGTTTAAAGATGAAAAATGTTTCATGGTTGATACAGACCATACTTATATCAAGCCCATTGTACCAAGGACAACATGGCTTCAACCATTATAATATGAGATAAATATTGATCATGCATCTAAATAAATTGATGCATTGTTAAATGAAGCATTCGATAGGAAACAACCTAAGTTTGGAACTTATGAGGAGGCCAAATCAATAATCAAATCTGGCCTAGTTGTAAAGAAAATTGTCAAGAAAAAGGACAAAATGGTCAAAAACCTTAAGAAGATACTGTAAAAAATAGAGGAAGAAATGAAACAGGATGAAGAGGTTGAAAAGGAGGAAGAAACTCAAGGACATCTACGTATCGGTGAAGCTGAAGAAAAGAATGACTCAGAGGCCACAGAGTCAAATTCACCACCTCCTCCACCAACCAAGAAGCCAAGAACCATAGCTGCTTCTAGAACAAGAAGCCAAACATCTAAGGATTCAACTCCTTCACCTTTGAAGAAAGGAAAATGTTGATAGGGTTTTGTTGACTGGGTCTGCCAACAGTCATAAGTTGTCACCGGGTACCGGAGGTACCGGCCAACTCCGCCTACAAAGGTTATCTAGGGAAGTTAGATTCCCCAAGCCTTCAAGCACCTGGGTGTCAGGTCACGATGGTGTGGGGCTTGGTTGGGAGAAGTGACTGTTCTCGAGGGGGATAGCTGGTTTCTTCAACTCATTCTCTCTGGAGATTCAATGAGGTGAGGTTTCTCCTAGCATTCTACACTTAGAAAATAAAAAGAAAAAAAGATCCTGTAGGGTTAGAAGTACCTCATCTAACTATAGTTATGTTTAAACGTTCAAGACATCAATAATACTCTGATATATTGCACTAAATATCGAATAAATACACAACCATCAGCTAGTATTTTATCGGTAGCGAGGGAAAAGAGGTCGTTAATCTATTTGACATATCAGAGCAGAAGACATAAAGAACATGAAACATAAAATACCATTAACTCATAATCATGAATGCCAACAACATCATTGCAAAGAATTCTCCCTTCTTCATTAATGTCTCTTTTAGCAAGCACTGGTGCGTGATACAATGGTGGCTCTAGGGGAGCGTCTAACTATTAAAAAAGGGACAATGGAGCATCAAGCTCTGCAACTAAAAAAAAAAATCACCTTTCTATTACTGTGGATAGCAAAATCATCAATTTCACCGACCCTTGGAAATGGGCCAGTCCGGCTATTTATACACATTCTCTTCTAACCCTAACCCTAACCCTGTTTTACATCATGTTCCAATAAAATACAATATCTGGGGGCCGGTACTACCTGTGCCACCCTACAAAAAGACCTTGAGACAGAATAGGCCTGACATGCCAAAAGAATGAGACAAGAATATACGGTAGAAGAATCAGCCTCAAGAAGAGAGCCAAGAGGGAGAAAGAAGAAAGTAGGTCCCCGGGGATTGAGGCTACATGCCTCATAAATGGGAAATGTGACGTCCTATCTCCAATGTGCCAGATGTACCTCTGAAATGGTGCCTCAAAAAGACCATCTTGTCAAAAAATCAACTGTTGAGTTGACGCCCCCTTGATGTAGCCAACCACCCCTCTGACAGCCTTTATTAACCATTCGTGAAAGTGACCGGTCAGCCTCGGGGACCGGGACACGAATCACTTTGAAAGAATACAAAATTTGAGATCTGAGACTCTGGGATTTGGGAACTTACATTCCCAAAAGAATAAAGAATACCAAATGTTTGGGTTTTCTCAGGTGCCCGAGGAAAACTTATGGGTGTTTGTTATCATTGAAATCCTGGAGGAGGCGGTAGATGCCATCTTTGTCGATATCCTTCAGGCCAGCCCTTCGGTACTTAGCCACCTCAATTTGTTCCCCCAAGTCTGGAACATTCTCCTTAAATTCATCGGCCATTTTTGCTGCGTTAGGGCCACTAAGCACCATACGATTTAATCTCGTCATTTGAGCACCATCTATTCCCTTCGGGGATTGATATCGAGACTTCATCATTTCATCAAAACTCCCCAAAACTGAATCTTCTGGCGTGCATGTATCTGTACTGAGGGGGTCAGCCCCAGATTTCTTTGTTACAAAAGACTTGTATAAATTGAAAGAATATTTCACTGCATTGACCTTCTCCTGTATTGTCCCCACCAGTTGCTTGGTTACCTCCAATGTGAGGTCAAGTCTGGAGTGTTAGGTCCTCACGAAATCAAATGATTCATCCTCCAAAATTCCAGATTTAGAAACCATTTCCTCTCCCAGGCCGAGGAGTTCTTCAAGCTCTACCTTCCATGCTTGATAATTTTCAATATCACCCTCCCATAGGTCAATGAGAGTCTCTACCTAGTGTAGAACATGTCGGGCCATATATAAGTCTAGGAGGGTGGATACCAGGAAACGCTGGGTGTTTCCTATTTGTAGAGTGACCCACTCGTCAACCGCCTGGGCCTTCTTCTTCATTATTCGCAGGGAGTCTATGTTGCTCTACGGTAGTAAATCTTCAGATGTGGAAGCCTCTCGAGGGGTGACATTGATAGGTCATGAAAACTCAGTAAGCAACCCCATAAGGTTTGCATTTTTTTCCTTTTCTGCTTTGAACCTTTGGGCCTCTTTTTCATAACGGGCCTCCACTGCCCTAGCTGCCTCCTTCAGCAGGTCCACCTTGCCCTATTTTCCCCTCTTCCCCAGTGATACCTCTACAACGTTATAATCTCTAGGCTCTGTGGTTGCTTCATCGGCATTTGGGGGAGGTGTCACCACAATGGCAACTTTTTCTCCGCCTGGCCTGGTTTGAAGAGTATGAACCGTCTGGGCTTTCTTGGCCTTTGGTGGGGCTTGGACCTAATCCATCATTTTGGCCAGGGAGAGAGGAGTTCTGGGAGTGGACAGAGCCTTTCTTTTCTTTCTCTCTACTAACCACTGAGGTGGCAGGGGTGGCTTATTTGCCAAAGTCTATTCTCTTGGTTCTTCTCCAGTGCCCTGCGACTGCTCTTCCTTAGTGGTGTGGACCTCATCTGCCCCTTTGCCTGTGTCTTCTCCCTTATCTATAATATCCTCCCCAGAAACTTCCATCTCTTCAGCCTTGTCCTCTATATCTATTACTTTGTCTGGACTTCTATGGGCTTCTTCAGGGATTTCCTCTTCGAGTTGCTCTTCTTGTTGCTCGGCATCTACCACCGGGACTTCTTTTTCTGTCGACAGATCCCCTAACAATAGTGGAGGTACTGGGCTAAGATTTAAAGTCTAGGCCACGGTAATTACTTTGCCAAAGGTTTCTCCTAGGAGTGGCACTTGGAACATGGTGGTTGGGGTTATGGTTATTCCCATAGGTCTGGTTCCCCCAGCAGATGTCGTTTGTTCATTCTGCCTTTGTTGGTCCACCCCCAGATTTTGCATCTCCGGAGCCTCAGACGCGATCTCCGGCTCCACTTCCCTTTCCTCTTCTATCTGTTCTTCCTACTCCTATGCAAGCTCTTGTTCCACAGCTTCCTTTTCCACAGCTAGGGCTTCTGCCTCTGTTTTTCTAGTGTCCCCCTACAGGTTCCCGAACTCATCAGTTGCAAAGACATCATCAAATTCCCCCTGTGAGGGGGGACTAGTCGGGACTTCGACAGACTCTATTTCTCTTTCCGGCTCTACCTTAGTCTTTTGGTTAAGCCTCTTCTTTCTTTGGGTAACTAAGGGTTGCCCTGCATCTCTTAGTGCTGCTTTTTCTGTTGGATCCACCCCCTCCACCTTTACCATTAAGGCTGCTAATGATGGGGAGGAAGGGGGACGAATTGGCCCGGCCATGAGTACTAGAGTGGCCAGCCGTGTGATTAACTTCTCCCTCATTTATTGGGAGGCTACCACTGACTGATTTATTTGTTATTTTATGGGGACTTCTTGCATAGGAGAGGTTGTATCTATTCCTTTTCCTTTATCCACTCCCTGCGAAGAAGTCCCGGCCCCCGGAGTTAATTTTGGCACTGGCTGGGCTGCTTGACGGGTACTTCCAGGGCACACCTTCTTGAAGTATGTGTGGCTTCACTCAACCACCTCTTGGGTGAAGTCCTCAATTGTTGACCCTTCTTGGGCATCCCAATTTACCAGTGGGAGGGCCATTATATCGATCCCCTTTGCTTTGTACTGGGGATCGATCGTGGGGCCAGCATCTGAGAAGTTCTCTAGGAAACTCCAAAGCTTCAATCTTTCCATCATGTCTGTCGTCATATTGACATAGTGCCAGCTCCGCACCTCCATGTCATCCTGGAAATCTTCCCAGAAATCCTCCATGTGGTAGTGATGGGGCTCTAAAGCCCGGGGAAGTGTTGCTACAATCTTGCTGTGCGGATCAAAAAAATTTTGCGTTAAGTAGAAATCCTCAAGGTTGTAGCTCTTAAGTTCATTATCCGCCTCTTTTGCGGTGGCGAGACTGCATGAATAGTTCCCACAAGTGATTGGGAATAGAATATTGGTTACCTTCTTTAAGGCAAAGAAGGCATGTAACTCCATAATCTGCCTGTAGTATTCCAAGAGAACGATCTTGTCCCCATAGTGTTTGGGTAACAAGTAGGGTTTTCCAGAGAAGCCGGTGACCCTAATATAAGTGTGTTGTTGGAATTGGATGTAATAATGTCCATAGCTCTGGACCAAATTCATCACCTCGGTAGATAGGTAGTATCCTGCGTCCTGGGTGGGTGTGAGTAGGTGATAGTAAACGAACGCATCGTTTACCTGGCAAAAAATTGGGAAGCTGGCCTCCCATTGAACCTGCGCAAAATAGTCCCACAATACCTTTTGTCCCAGGCCAATCCCGAGCATGCCGTCTGTAAGTAGCCCATGGGCATGGGTCCTCTGCTACGCAAGGGCCCAAAAAATATAAGAAGTCATGTAAAATTTCTTCTTTCTGGCTAGTTGGAGGAACTGGGAGTCGACGTGGTTCAAAATTATAGTTGCCCAGTCAAAGTACCCTCCCTTGGTGGAGATGCCAAGGAGGAATTAATACATCCATGGAGTGAATTCCCAGGCAGAGGGCTACCCAAAGACCTAGGACAATGCTATCATTCCCATCTGAATGCTCTCTTTGAACTCAGACCTGGGAATTTCTATCTTCATCCTCTTAGGGTCCCTCTTCGGAACCTTGAGCCAGTGAACATTCATGTATATCCGGGTGGCCTCCTCCAACTGCGTGAATTGGGCCAAGGCATCTGACCTTGTAACCATAGAAGGCTTGTCAAATTGAGGGATCCCCAAACCAGCCTAGAATGTGTCAAGGTCGAGGGATACCAGAGGAGTAGGGTACCCGGTGGGTTTCATGGCTACGAGCATAACAGCCCAAACAGAAGAGTTGTAATTGGCGGCCATTGTCAGAATAAGCTCCAGAGATTGTATAGAGCACGGGAAACAAGCCGCCTTAAGAATCCCTGAATCCTTGACATTGATGGCTAGCTGATCTCCATCCTGTCGGTGGATGTACATCATTTTCACTAAGGCCTGCATTTCTGGCCATGTCCCGACGCTAGTGTCAGTAATGAGTTTAACCTTAGACTCGATCTTTGAGCCCATCATAACACTATCCTGTACAAACTTCATGGTTAGGGGCAACTTCTCTAGGGCCTTTTCTAGTTTGGATTTTACAGCCGCTCTAGTAGCCGTCGTGGAAGGTAGCTCTGGACTTCCGGGTGGTGAGGACACAGATGCTTCAGACATGTTTGGAAGCATACTTCAGAAACCTGCAAGGCAAAGCAACTGTCAGAATGTATTAACAAATAAATACTCTGGGGTCCAGAGATCTTACCACCGTGATGCCTTCTTTTCCTAAAAAGTTAGTTTCATTCAAAAAAAAAAACTGAAAAGCACACATTAAATGAACTTAAGATTTTCATTGAACATCCAGGTCTGGAAATCTTATCACATTTGGTAAGGACACTAGATGGATGATGGTAGGAGACCCAGAGCCTAGAGAAGTAACCATTGGTGAGGATGTGCAAAAAGGCAAACCGTCAGGCCCACGTGGGTGCCACATGCATAGGTAATAAATAGGAGTTATGGCGATGACAGCAGAGCCAACTGTCTGAACGCGCAAAAGGTGAAGGCCACTTGGATAGATTTAAATGTGTGCATGGGATATAAATGAGGACCTGACCGGTTTTATGAAGGAGAGAGAAAACCGCCTGTTTGAAACTGGCCGAGAGCTGAGTTTCAGGCATGTGGTATTCTTCTCTGAAATGAGCTTATGGGTGGAAAACCAGCAACACAGGCATCTCGGCTTGCTTGCTAAACTGTCTAGAAGGATACACATAAGATATACATTGGAGCCAAGGGATATATACACAAGGAATGGAAGGATATACAACAAATATACACAAATATTTACACATATACACCGCGAAACAACATCCACAGGAAACCAGGCAAAGCATGAAATATATACAGCTTTCTACATTATTTACAAGCCAACCACACCTGCACAGAGGGCGGACAACCCTCTAGCAGAGCTGACCCACCAACGGGTGGCAAAACTAGAAAGAGACAACAAACGAGACTGAAGGAAGCAAAGACAACAAAAATGGAGAGGGAACACACCAGGCATATGGAAAACCGATGGGAAAAGGGACACTAACCTGAGAATGCTGAAAGGAGAAGGAAAGAAGTCACCACGGAAGCTCTGTAATAGCTACAGCTGCCAAATGATCACAACCCGCCACTACAAAGCACTCACAATCACTTGAAAAGGATGGAAGTATTTAGCACTGATTATCGTTAACTCTCTACAAATCGCTCTGAAATCACTCTAAGTGCATGAGTGTTTCAATCGCGGTAAATGTGAAAATGACAAATAACTTCTATTTATACCCGTGGTAAAAAGGAAATCCACCTCCTTCCGGCAATCTCTGGATAGACAAACCTCTGGACCTCAGGCCCGAGGATTCCTCACGACGATCACCTCAAGAACATCATGGCAAAAAATCCCAGAGTCCGGAGTCCGGCTCCCAACAAAGCACAACCTCCAAGACCAGGGTCCTAGAGACAAGAAACCAACCAAACAAAACACGATAGTTGGGAAGAAAACCCCAGAGAAAGAAAACAAAAGGGGAAGGACAAGGCAAGAACCACAAGAAAAAGCAGCAAAAGAGAAAAAAAAAAGAAAAAAAAGGGGGACCCAACATTTTGCACACAAAATGTAGGGATGGGGATGCAGGGCATAACAAAAAAGTGAGAACATACAAGAGGAAAGTGGCCACACTGAAACGAGGGCCAAACAAAAGAATAAGGAAACTGATCAGGACAAGAGAAGACATTGAAGACACCGAGAAAGATGAAGGTGTAGAGGTAGAAAAGGTTAAAGCTCCAAAAAAAATTGATGAGGTATGCAAATCTATTTCCAATTCATGATCTATCATAGATTCTAAGATTAGAAGATGGTTGAAATTAGATCTAGAAGATTAGAACAAAATCGAAGATGCCATCATAGAAAAGATGTATAAATTCAAATATGTACTGATTAAATTTGAAAGTAATAATGTACCAAGGGAACTCTTGGACAGACTATATGTTAGATGGACATTTGCCTTGAAGAATGAGAAGGAAATAAGAGAATGAGTACTTGTTACTCTCATGCCTTCTGAATCCAAGAAGGAATAAATTGATGAGATGATGGAGAAACACAAAAAGGAGTTCTTACCAAATTTGAGAGCCTACAAATTTCTTGAAGGGAAGCTTATAGAGCTTGAACAAGAAATCCACAAGAAATGGAGTAAAATACTCAACAGACCTACTGAGGAAGGTAGCCCCAAAAAGACCTACAACAAAAAGATGTTGATAAGGCAACTCAAGAACAGATATTATTCAAAGATGCATAAGATGATACATCAGTTGAGTTAGACAAGGAAGAAGAAGACACAACTGGCAACAAAAATATGGATGTTTGTAGATGAGTCATGGCCTGACACCACAAAGGACAACATTGTGGATAACACTATCATTGACATTACCAATGATCTGGCAGAAGAAGTAAATAAAGATGAAGATGCCAATGTTACCAAGGACACAATTGATGAGAAGGACACAACAGTTGATACTACATAGGTGAACATACCAGGAAACATGCCAATATTGATACAAGCTATCAATATTTTGCAAGAAATAGACAAGTTACCTAAAAAATATATTCCTGAGGATGCAGGGGAAGAGGAAAAGAAAGACAATGATGATTAGAAGGACATCAGAGACACTCACACAGTAACTGATACCGACAAGGTTACAGGAGGAGATACAAAGCAAGCAGATGTAGACACGATAGAGAAGGATGCATAGAAAAAGATAGATGAAGTGCATAAGGACACCGATGAAGGAGATAAACCCAAAGATGGCACTCTTGAGGATACCAAATATGTTTCTACCGACAATGTAAAGGTTAATGTGGAGACATCTACAAAAAATTGAGAAGTTGAAACCAAAACAAAGCAGCAAAAAGAAGCACAACAAGTAACTTCATCAAGCACAGCGGACAAAGCCGAGAAACTAGCAATGGAACTGCATTCTAGTGCTACTCAAAAGAAGAAGAAGAAGAAATCAAAGAAAAATAAGTTGGAATTCACTTTAGATGAAATCATTGAGATACCAAAATGTGACCCAGCTACACTTGATTATGAAGCATTGAAAGAATACATAGAAATATGCCAAAGGAAGGAATTACAGGAGAAGCTGAGGAAACAACACTGAGACTCCATGGTACTAGAAAAAAACAAGGGATATATTGCACCAAATTGTACCTGATGTTGATATTGATCAGAATAAGCCAACTCTTGATCAACTAGCCACTCTCACCGAAGCAATTACAACATAGAACATTGATTCAAAGAAGGCAATTGAGAACATCACCCAAGAAGTGGTAGTCAACAAGGTAAAGCTTTTAGAATTCATTAGTGAATTAGATCCAATTTTAACTGAAGCTATTTCCTTGATTCAACAAATTAGCACACTAGAAAAGTTCACTAAGGAGCACAGTGAAAACATAGCAAAGTTAGATACAGATCTAGCTAATAGTGCTAAAAGCTTAACCGATGGAGATAATGCAATTAAGTTGCATTATAAAAAGCTTATTGAGATCAAATGGTTAAAGCAAGAACTGTGGGAAGCATAGACTCAATTTAGGGAAGAAGTCAATGAGCTCCAAGCTTAACTTCTACCAAATCTAACACTGCTTCAATAGCACATTAGTTCAGCAAGGCAACTGAAAGAAACCCCTGAGATGTCTATAGCATACAACATCTATGATATGCATTCCAAGATCACACTTGAGAACATGGCTCTAGAGAACCTAAAGGAACAATGGGAGAAAATGATGGAAGACATAAAGTCTTCACACTCTCACATTTTTGATAATTTGTAAGGTATAGACCTTTTCCCTTAATATCAAAAAAGGGGGGAAATGATATGTAGCACTATAGTACTATACTGTAGAGATGGGGAAATGACATGTATATGTTGTAGATGGAAACATATGATATGTACAGATAGGCAGGTAACTATATAGTACAACTGAAAAAGGAAATATACTAGCATATATATTGGGGGAGTCATGAAGTACTAAGGATTATATATGTTGTATATACTTAACATTTTGTTAGTATTTTGCAAAATGTTAGTATTTTGCACATATCAGTTTTTGATACTAATGTCAAAGGGGGAGATTGATGACATTAATTTCCCATTAGTATGCAAAGAACACTTGCATTAAGAATACACCGAAAGAAAAAACAAAAATAAAACCAAAAATAAGATATAAAGAGATCACCAAAAATAGCTAAGGACAAAGAGAACCGATGACACAACTTTGTGTGTACACCAAAATTGCAAAGTAGAAAGGTAAAGAGGTAACCGAAAGTGGAACCCAACAAGCAAGTCATAGTGAAAACTGAGAGAATAGTCACAGAGGAAACAAAGAGAATGGTTCAAGAAAGGAACCTAAAAGACAGTCAACTGACTTCAGAGCATAACCGACCGTCAGAAATCGAGAGTTAGTTGTAGCCCACAAAAAGTGGATCTAACTTCCACGTCAGATAAAATAGTCTTATTCTATTTATAGGATCTTGATTTTTTTTTAAAACCATTTCTTTAGGGACAAGAAACATGAATGTAAGTGCTTTAATCAATCTAACTAATTTAAAACACATAAACTTGGAGATCAAGGTAAAAGTTGTAAACCTGATCTTAGAGTAAACATTGTTTTTCGTGAAACTTAATGAAGTCAATCCATCTTATAAATAGATGATGAAATCATTCATTAATCATGTGTGAATATAGAAGAGAGGATGAATGAAGCCTACGATCACATCTATGGATCAAATTAAAAGTTTCAAGAACTAGAATAGAAAAAGGTGAATTTGGTTAGCAAGAACCAAGAACAGAGGCTACCGAGAATCAGAGGTATTATTCAATCACATTAGGTGATAATCTTACTCACGTAAACTTAAATGGATCTATATCAGCAATAGGAGATTGCATATACCAGGTCAAATTGTAATTTTATATCATTCTAACAAGTGGAGCAAAGTGTAAAAATCCTTTCAAGGAAGGTGGATTTAACAGTCCAACTATAAATCTCTTAACCGAGTGCACACTCAACAATGTTGCTAAATCTCTTAACAGAGTAGACTTTAACAGGTCTCCACAGATACTCTTAACTAGGTAGATCATCAGAAGTGATAAAATTGTAATCCTTAACCAGCCCCTTCCAATCTACAAATAGAGAAGATTTTGTGGGTGCCATCCCCACCGCACTTTTTACTTCCTAACAGGAGTTTTCTGCGATGTCATATCTTGTTTTATGTGTCAATTACTTTCATGAATGTTTCTATGAACGTTCACATGTATGTTAAGTTTATGAATTGATATAACTCACATCAAGATAGTATAGATCAGATGGATGGATATACAATTGATTACACAAAGGTTAATTGATTAACAAATAAAAAAGTTTCAGAGGTACTGATTCACCCCTCCCCTCTCAATACACACTTCCCATTAATTCCAACACAAAACACCCTTCCCAAATGGACTCAAGGTGTGACTTCAAACCAACCACTTGACTCAATGCTTATAAAGAAAAAATAGAATTAATTCACCCAAATTCAAGAGGATTTAACAAGTTATGGGGTCCAAATCATTGGGTTATGCATAAAATGCTTGGATCAAATAGACAGACCTAATTGTATAGTATTAGGCCAACAATGACCTTCCAAAACCCATAACTCCAAAACTTCTGAAACACATTACAAATAAATGGGTTTTTTTAGATACCCATTACCAAGTTTTAAAACATATGGAAAACTTAGTAGATGTTACTTTGGACTAAATTTCATTGTTTTAGCATTGTGCTCAGCAACTATGCATAAAAATGGTGATTTTACAAAGTAACTACTAATTACACACAACCTAAAGACCTCAACTCATGGAAAGTGACTATTTATGTCCTAAAATTCCTAAATATAAAAGGAATTAGACCCATACCCTTAGAAACACCAAAAGCCCCAAATTAGGCCTTCAAACCCTCCAAAACTAGGAATTCTCCAATCTGGACTCTCCAAGCACTATATACTTCAATTGATGGACCAAACACCATCCTTTGATCATGTCAATAAGGATTCCATCATAATTAAGTTCCCTCCTTTGGGTAGAATGAATACTGCATTAACTATGAAACCATACTCATGCTCCTTAACCCTGCAACAGACATAATTTTAGCGATTACCTATTGTTTCTTTGGTTATTCCTGCATTTTAGATGTTTAGTTGACTATAATATAATGGTGGATCCATCCCTTACTCAAAGATAACATAGAATGGGATGAATCCTAATTCATTCTTTAAAAAAACAATGTGAAATCACTGGATTCCCATAGGACAGCCATATCCTTTTGTTTGAAATGCAATAGAAATGGATTGCAATGTATTCAAACAAGACTCTAGATCATTAATAAATATCCTTACAACTTTATATTTCAATAAGACATTCAAATTTGATCAAAATGTGTAGAAAATACTGGTTTTATTGCTTTCCAACTTGTACAGTCTGTATAGTAGATGTACCCAATCATCCTCTACCTTTTCTACCATTGGAGGAAATGTAAATATGAGACTTATAACTGTCCCAACCATTTCCCATCAATTTGGAGAGGTTACAATTGCATTTAGAGGGTAAATTATTAGTTCCCTCTGAATTCTAGATGACTGTTACTATTTAAAAATTCAAATTATGAACTCTTTAATCCTTAAACAAATTGACCTCCTAACTTTGATCGTTGATCAATAGGTGATCAAGATGACTTATTAGACTTCCTTAAACACTTATAAACTCTAATTTACCCATTGGACTCTATTGGACCACTTACAAAGGAATATTTGGTCCTAGTCCTTTACTTGGACAAATTAGGACTTAACAACATTTCGCTGCATTCCTTATTACAAATTGTAATTATTGGTTCCAATACACCCAAATTCACACTTAGGGATGATTTTGACCTTCTACCTCTAATTGGATCCATGTTGACCCTAGGTGCCTTCATAGGTGCTCCTGCACCATACACCCCACCTTGGAAAAAGTTATTTTCCCAAGAACTAAGGGACTGTGTCTTCTTGTCATTCATTGATGCAAAGTGGGCAACTGGAAGCTTGAATGATCTTCTTGATAGGGCAAGATACCCTAGATCACTAACTTGAGAGATCCAAAGGCTTGACACTTATCACAAGTGTAGGAAAAGGACTTTATCAAGGTTCTCACAACCCCAAAACCCCAAGGGTGACCTAATCACTAGGTCTTATCAATCCTTCAACACCAACTACCTAGGTTGGTCTCATAAGCCAAATGACCCTAAATCACAAGAATACCCCCAAAGTGACATGTAGGACCAGGGGTGACCTTTTCTTGTAGGTTTGGTCTATTTAGGTCCATAATAATTAGTTCCAATGGTTCTTTCACTTAAAGACAACCCACACACCATGATTGCTTCACAAACCTATGTTTTGCTCGTAGCCTTTTTCAGAGGGAGTTTTGATCTCATCTGAGATTTCTGCACACAACTACAAGAACTGATCAGGGATTTGGACACCCTTTATGACAAAAGACTTTGGACTAAATCCTTAGAACTTGGAATTGAAAATAAGGCAGGATGGTGAACCAAATTGCTCTACCAATTAGCCCTAATTAGGCCTACAATTACACTACAAGTACCATGTAGATACATCCAATGAACAAACTGACTATTGGATCATGTGAGGGGATGCACAAATGTCTTCTCCTCTGACTTAGAGCCTCTGATCAATTCTTTCCCACTTCCCTATATCTTGAGAACCCTATCTTGTAGTATATTGAAAAGAATCCTAAGAACAACCTTTCCACCAAGGGGCATTAGATTCCCATGGTGGAAAGTGAAGATACACTTAATTCTTCTAGAAACCCTGAATTAGGGC
>MU228345.1:1044321-1059910 GCA_018584345.1 Thuja plicata
TTCCACCAAGGGGCATTAGATTCCCATGGTGGAAAGTGAAGATACACTTAATTCTTCTAGAAACCCTGAATTAGGGCCTATAATCCAGGCAGTGAGTTTGTAAAATCTACAACTTGCAAACTATGATTGATAAAAGCATGAGACCAAAGCCAAAAGGAAGAAGATTCAAACCACTATCCCTCTATGTCAAACTTCCATGCTTCTCAGGTCGTATCTGTTCATACACGATGACTAAATGCTTCAAAATGCAAGAAAATGGTTATTTTTATTGATTTCAAAAATGATTATTACATGATCAGCCTACCACCCACTTGAAAGGGCTATTGTAGGCACTCCCAATGGTTAAAAACCAATTTTGAACCAACTTGACCATTTGGGAGTTGATTTTTGAAAATTTGTTAAGTTTGCTCAAAAGTTACTTGACAACTTTTGAGAAACTTTTATATTTTATGCATTTTTGCAAATTTAGTGACCAAATTTGGTCAAGATGTTATTGACATGATCCCTCATGGATCCAAACACTAAAAACTCAAAAACAACCTATTTCTAGGGCTTGGAATCATAATTGAGTCATAGTGACCCAAGGGCTCATATTGTGCCAATCTTGGTACTATGGTCTTACATGGTGATCCAATGACTAACCCTAGTGTTTAAGTTTGTAGAGGCCTCTTAGGACCTTGAATGAACCCCTCGGGTCCATAGGAGCATGTTGTTTATTTTGGATGCTCCTGCACCATACTCCCCATGAGATAAGAACTCAAGTTCCCACTTGAGGGTAACTATTCCAACGAAGTTCCATGCTGCTTGATCTGGTCCTTAGCCATCCAAGTAGCATCTATGGAAGCAAGACCTTTCCATTTAACTAAGTACTACATGTACTTGTTATTTCTGGTCTGCTTCAAGACTTTGGTGTCCAAAATGGAATCTAATTCCACTAGCTTTCTTGGTGGGAGATTAGTGACATAGTCTTCCTCATTCAAACTTGGTTATGTGCTGTGATCATGTAGTTGATCTGTTGTAACCTTGTATGGAGTTAGGTCTGCAACATTGAATATTGGAGAAATTTGCAAGGTGGGAGGAAGAGAGATCTCATATGCATTCTCACCCATTTTGTTAAGGATATTGCATGGTCCAACTTTTTTCATATGAAGTTTGGAATATCTACCCTTAAGTAGTCTCTCTTTCCTCAAGAATGCCCATACCTTGTCTCCAACTTTGAAGTGAACTTCTCTTCTTCTTTTGTGGGCATGTTCCTTGTATTTGAAAGTTGATTGTTGTAGTGCTTCTTTCACCTCATTCTGCACCTTTGTTATAAGTTCTGCCAGTTCTTGTCCTTGAGCACTAATTCTAAAATCAGATGGGAGTTCTACTAGATCCAATGGTCCTTTGGGGTGAAGGTCATATACTTCTTGGAAGGGGGTCTTGCCTATTGACCTATTCATAGAATCATTGAAAGCAAGCTCTACTTGGGGAAAGATTACATCCCAACTCTGTGCATACTATTTGGTTAGGTATCTTAGGAGATTGCCTAAGGATGTATTGACCACCTCAATCTGCCCATCCATTTGTGGATGATAGGCAGAGCTGTAGGTTAGATTAGTGCCAAGTTTCTTGAAGAGTGTTCTCCAAAAATGGCCTTGAAACTTCACATCCCTATCAGATACAATTGTTTGAGGCAATCCATTGATCCTAACTACCTCTCTAAAGAAAAGATGTGCAATATTAGAAGCATTATTAGTGCTTTTACATGGTACAAAATGGACCATTTTACTAAACCTATCCATTATCACAAAAACACTATCAAAACCTTGCTTTGTTCTAGGCAATCCCATGACAAAATCAATTGAGATTGATTCCCAAGGTCTAGAGGGAATTGGTAGGGGTTGATATAACCCTTGATTTGTTGACACACCTTTTTCTTGCTGCTAGATGGTGCAAGTTTCAATAAAATTCATGACATTGTTGTTCATTCTTGGCCAAAAATAACTTCTTTTCACCATGTCTGTAGTCTTGTCAGTGCCAAAGTGTCATCCTAGTCCACCACAGTGGTTCTCCCTTATTATATTTTCCCTCATTGAGCATTTGGGAATTTAGAGTTGAGCTCCTTTGAATAGGAGTCCATTCTAAATCAGATATTCAAAAAAATCAGTGTGGTATCTGCCAACCATGTTTGTGAAAATTTGATAAATCTCTGCAAAATCAGAATCATCAGGGTATAGGTGTTTAAGGGAATAAATTCCCACACTTTGGAGTTGGATCTCTTCCACCAAAACAACCCTCCTACTAAGTGCATCAACAACTTTGTTTACTACACCCTTCTTGTGTTTGATGTTGAAGGTGTAGGCCTGCAACTATTCTACCCATTTTAGATGTCTGACAGAGAGTTTCTCTTGTGAATTGAGATAACTTAAGGCATGATTATCTGTGTATACTACAAAATCTTTAGGAATTAGGTAGTGTCTCCATTTCTTGAGGGCTTGGACCATGGCATAGAGTTCCAAGTCATAGGTTGAGTACTTCCTTTTAGCCTCATTTAATGTCTCTGAGAAGAAGGCAACTGGTTTACCTTCTTGGCTTAGGACTGCCCCTATGGCCAAGTTACTTGCATCTATCTCCACTGTGAATACCTTGTTGAAATTAGGAAGAACCAAGATAGGGTACTAAGAGACTCTATTCTTCAAGTATTGGAATGCATCATTTGCTTCTTTTGTCCAAGCAAACTTGTTCTTTCTGCCTCCTTTAATGGTGTCAAGTATTGGTGAACATACATGACTGAATTTTTTAAAAAATTTCCTATAGAAGGTATCCAATCCATGGAAGCCCCTTACATCTCCTTGGTTCTTGGGTGGAGGCCAATTAGCTATGTCTGCAACTTTTTTTGGATCCATTTTGAGAGTTCCTTGTGAAATCACAAATCCTAGGAACACAAGTTCCTTCTTCATAAACATGTACTTTTCTAAATTGATCACCAATTTGTGTTGATGAAGTCTTCTTAGTACCTGTTCCACATGATTAAGGTGTTCTTCCTTGCTATGACTGAATATTAGTATGTCATCAAGGTAAATAACAAAAAATTTGCCAATGAATATCTCATTCATAAGTCTCATAAAATTACTATGGGCATTGCTTAGCCCAAAAGGTATTACTAACCATTCAAACAAACCTTCAGTAGTCTTGAATGTTGTCTTCCACTCATCTCCTGGTTTGATCCTTATCTGATGGTATCTAGAATTTAAGTCTATCTTAGTGAAATATCATGCACCTCCTAGTTGATCCAGTAGATCATCAATTCTTGGCATAGGGAACCTATATCTTATAGTGATCTTGTTTAGGGCCCTACTATTAGTGCACATTCTCCATTTTCCATCCTTGTTTGGGGGCCAAAACTAAAGGGACAGCACAAGGACTAAGACTCTTTTGGATGAGCCCCTTCTCTATCAATTCATTCGCTTGCCTTACTATCTCAACATGCTACACTGGAGTCATCTTGTAGGGGGCTTTGTTAGGCAAGGAGGAGCCAGGGATTAAGTCAATTTGGTGACTAATATCTCTCAAGGGAGGGAGGGTTGTGGGAAGATCATTGATAGTGAGAGCACTGTACTTTTTAAGAAACTCTTTGGTTTCATTTGGTATAGGATCATCCTTATTAGATCTAACATTATCCTTAGGTTTGGATATTAAGATGTATGCTTTAGTTTCAGACTCACTCAACACTTTAAGCATTTCTTTTCCTCCCATGGTTATGACAGTAGGCTCCTTCTCTATTTTAATGTCAGGCAGGGGCTTCATAGTGAATGTTTTCCCATCTTTAGTGATGGAATAGGTATTTTTCTTGTAGTGGTGGGTAGAATCAACATCATACTGCCAGGGCTTGCCTAAGAGGATGTGGGAGGCATCCATCTCAACCACATCACAAAGAACTTTATCCTTGAAATATGAGATTGAAAACTCTATCCAAGCATGTTCAGTGACTAAGGTTTGCTGGCCTTTTGTAAGCCAAGACACATGGTAAGGAAAAGGATGAGGTTTCTTAGGGAGGTTTAACTTCTATACCATTTCACAAGAAACTAGATTTTCAGTGGAGCCAGAATCAATAAGTAATTGACATACCTTTCCATTGCATTTGATCTTTGTTCGGAAGAGGTTCTTTCTTTGTGGAGACTCTTGGATTTGTGGAACTTGGAGGAAGACTTGCCTCATCATCAAGCATTTTCCTTCATCTAGTTCTAAGTCCATTTGGTTTGAATTGTCTTCCTGCTTGTCCTCTTGGATGAGTTGTGCTCTCCTTTCTCCACCATTGTTATTGTTCCTCTTTTCAGGGCACTTGCCTGCATGACGTCCCAATTGGTTGCAATAGTAGCACCTCAATGGTCCATTTCCTCTACCACTATTTTTCCTTCCCCTATTGAATGGTCTTCTCCCTCTATAGTTACCTCTGGAGTTTGTGTCACTATTTTCTTTATCCCCTTTTTTAGGGTCCCTATTGCTTCTACCACTGTATTTCCCTCTATTCCAAGAGGTTCCTCTACCCCTAAAGTTCTTCCCACTATCATTACTCTTTCCCTTTCCAAATTCCTACTTTCTCTTCCACTTTTCCTCTACCTTGAGTGCCATTTGATAGCACTTTTTCACTATGGTAGGGCAGTGTAGGCTTAGTTCCTCTTGAATAGATACTTTTAGACCATTCATATATCTTGCCAATTTTTCTTCTTCATCTTCTGCCACATTTGTCTTCATACATAATTTTAGGAACTCCTCAATACATAGGGCTACACCCATATCCTTTTTCTTTAGACTTTGCTTCCTCCTATGGATTTGAACCCCATATTCTTTAGGCACATAGATCTCCTTGACCAATGCAACCATTCTATTCCATGAAGAGATCACACTCTTTCCATTCTTCACCCTCTCTGTTCAGATGAAGTTCCACCAAGTTAGGGCTGCTCCCTTCAACTTGGATCTTTCCATCTTCACCCTCTGCTTCTCAGTGATGTCCTCACACTCAAAAAAACTTGTTAGGGCCTCTATCCAATCCAAGGCCAAGTCTACATTCATCTTTCCATTAAAAGTTTGCAAATCCAACTTATCATCCATGGTTCTTCTCCCCATAGACTTCAAGGCATCTATGAAAGGTCTCTGATCTGTAGGAATGTTCACATCCTAATCAGGGTTGTCACTCTCTGACTCACTCCCTTGTTTACCACCAGAAGTGTCTCCTTTACCCTTCTCCACCTTGTTTTACAACTCTTGGATCCTCCTTGTTAAGGTTGCATTTGCTATCCTCTATTCTTTCACCATCTTTGCAAGTTCAACATTTGTAACCCTTGAAGGCATCTCATCGTTCTCAGGAGTAGACATAGCTTTGATACCACTTGATGCAAAGTGGGCAACTAGAAGCTTGAATGATCTTCTTGATAGGGCAAGATACCCTAGATCACTAACTTGAGAGAGCCAAAGGCTTGACATTTATCACAAGTGCAAGAAAAGGACTTGATTAAGGTTCTCACAACCCCAAAACCCCAAGGGTGACCTAATCACTAGGTCTTATCAATCCTTCAACACTAACTGCCTAGGTTGGTCTCATAAACCAAATGACCCTAAATCACAAGAATACCCCCAAAGTGACATGTAGGACCAGGGGTGACCTTTTCTTGTAGGTATGGTCTATTTAGGTCCCTACTACTTATTTCCAATGGTTCTTTCACTTAAAGACAACCCACACACCATGGTTGCTTCACAAACCTATGTTTTGCTTATAACCTTTTTCAGAGGGAGTTTTGATCTCATCTAAGATTTCTCCACACAACTACAAGAAATGATCATGGATTTGGACACCCTTTATGACAAAATACTTTGGACTAAAGCCTTAGAACTTGGAATTGAAAATAAGGCAGGATGGTGAACCAAATTGCTCTACCAATTAGCCCTAATTAGGCCTCCAATTACACTACAAGTACCATGTAGATACATCCAATGCACAAACTTAATATTGGATCATTTGAGGGGATACAAAAATGTCTTCTCCTCTGAATTAGA
This sequence comes from Thuja plicata, assembly GCA_018584345.1. Taxonomy (NCBI): domain Eukaryota; kingdom Viridiplantae; phylum Streptophyta; class Pinopsida; order Cupressales; family Cupressaceae; genus Thuja; species Thuja plicata. The sequence goes on from MU228345.1 coordinate 1,050,358, forward strand.
GCCTCTAATCAATCCCAAAACAAAATATATGATTGTTGTCCTAAATCAGGATTGGTGCATACATATGAATATACACCTAGGGCATCAATTCTTTCCCACTTCCCTGCATCTTGAGAACCCTATCTTGCAGTATATTGAAAATCATCCTAAGAAAACCCTTTCCACCAAGGGGCATTAGATTCCCATGGTGGAAAGTGAAGATACACTTAATTCTTCTAGAAACCCTGAATTAGGGCCTATAATCTAGGCATTGAGTTTGTAAAATCTACAACTTGCAAAATATGATTGATCAAAGCATGAGACCAAATCCAAAAGGAATAATATTCAAACCACTATCAGCCTATTTCAGACTCCCATGCTTCTTAGGCCATACCTATCCATACACGATCACTAAATGCTTCAGAATGCAAGAAAATGGTTATTTTTATTGATTTCAAAAATGATTATTACATGATCAACCTACCACCTACCTGAAAGGGATATTGTAGGCACTCCCAATGGTTAAAAACCAATTTTTAACCAACTTGACCATTTGGGAGTTGATTTTTGAAAATTTGTTAAGTTTGTTCACAAGTTGCTTGACAATTTTTGAGCAACTTTTACATTTTATGCATTTTTGCAAATTTAGTGACCAAATTTGGTCAAGATGTTATTGACATGATCCCTAGTGGGTCCAAACATTAGAAACTCAAAAAAAACCTATTTCTAGGGCTTGGAATCATAATTGACTCATAGTGACCCAAGGGCTCATATTGTGCCAATCTTGGTACTATGGTCTTACATGGTGATCCAATGACTAACCTTAGTGTTTAAGTTTGTAGAGGCCTCTTAGGACCTTGAATGAACCCCTAGGGTCCATAGGAGCATGTGGTTTAGTTTGGGTGCTCCTGAACCATTCATCCTCCTAGTAGGTGGTCCTCTCCTCTGCTCTTTGTGAGCCTTCTGATCAACAACCAACTCTGTCCCCCTACCCTTCATACATGCATGCATAGAGTGAGGAAAAAAAGAAAAAATGGGACCAAGATCAATCTGTAATCATGCTTCAGAATGGACTACTTCAAATAGTGATCTTGTACTTCTACAAACTATCCTTACAACTACATTCTAGGATCAAAGAGACCCTTCCTTGTATCCTTCAATGACACCACTCTACTTTTCTTCATTTATTTCTCCAAAGGACACCACATTATGCCAATAAGGACACCATCTTCTTTCTCTATTTTTTGCCTCATAGTCAATGCCTCCTGAATTTCAAAAAAATCATCTTTCAAGACCAATAAAGTGGTCTTAGACTCCTACTCTATAGTCACAATGTTCTCATTCTTTAGAACCTGCAAATCAACATATGTTTTTGCACCAAAGACACTGATGATACCAACTTCTTCTACTTGTCTTGGAAGAGATTTAAGGGTGAATTTTCTTCCCTCCTTGTGCACCACATACTCATTCTTAAAACCATAATGACTGGTCTGCCTTGAATCCTACCATGGTCTCCCTAAGATGATGTGGCAACATGTCATGGGAACTATATCACATAGAACCCTATCAACATAACCCCCAATTGGAAAATCTACGTATGCTTTCTCCTTAATCGCAATATTCTGATCGTTACTAACCCAAGAGGCCCTATATGGTCTTCCAATGGGAATTTTAGGTAAGTTTAACCTATTTACCATCTCATAGGACACTAGATTGTCAAACAAACCATAATCTATGATAACCTTACACACTTTTCCATAACATTTACAATTTATTCTAAAAATAGATACCTTGGGTATATGTTGAATAGGTGACCTTCCCATCAAGATACACTCACCTTCTTCACGGTATGCATAATCATGGGGTGTTTCTTCTTCCTCTTGATGTTTACTATCTTCTTCTCCTTGAGTTAAATGAACCCTCTTGTCATTCTTCTTAGCTTCTCTTTCAGGACACTTATAGAATGGGTTCCCTTCTTAACCACAGTTATAGAACTTTAAAGGAAATATTTTTCCTCTACCACTTCTTTGTTCTCCTTTTTTTATCTCTAAATTTCTCTTTACCCTTCTCATTCTATCCTTGGCTTGGATTTACTCATTTTCCCTTGTTTTGTATCCCTCTTGATCTTCCTTGCCTCTCTTGCCTTCTTCTAAGCTTGTCTTCTACCTTCATTGCCAAATTGTCGCAATCTTCAAGAGTCCTTGCTATGGCCATGCTCATTTTATCCTAGATTTTATACCTCATCCCTCCAAGATATCTATCCACCTTCTCTTCCACATCTTCATCATGAGAGGCCCTGATGTCAAGCTTGTGGAATTCCTCTTTATACCTTTGGACATCCATGTCCTTCTGATTCAACCCTTGAATCTTCTTGAAGAGTTGAACCTTGTAGTCCTCAGGTAGAAATTTCTCGCTCATTTTGTCCATCATCCTAGGCCATGATGTCATATTTGGTAGGATTTTCTTCCACCTCTCTTCTTGTAGGCAGTCCCACCATAACAATGCATGACCCTTATGCCTTGCTTTTTCAATCTTAACCTTATGTTTGTCTTCAATTTCCTCATAGTCAAAGTGGTTCTCAATAGCACTGAACCAATCAAGGATAACTTCCTTATCCATCTTCCCATCATACATTGGGATCTCTGCTTTGACTTTGGATTCTCTTCCTTTAACTTCCTTTAGAATCTTTACTAGTCTAGCATCCTCGGGATCCAAAATTTCTTCAATAGGTTCCTATCATGCTTCACCTTCATCATCACAAGGGTGTTAACCCTCTTCTCAACAAGATTGGTTAAACTTTCAATGACTTCTTCTAATCTCTTGTTCTTTTTTGCTTGCTCCATGACCATCCTAGCAAGCTCCATGTTTGTCAACTTTGGAGGTATGTTTGGAGCCTCTTATTTAAACTCTTCAAACTCCTCCTCAAACATACACACCTAACCTTCCTCCCAAAGCTCTTACTTTCTCTTATACTAATTAATGTAGAGGTAAGGGTAGTGGAGTCTTGGCAATCAAATGGGTTGAACTAACAGGGGGAATACAAGGTCCAAAACACCCTTTCCCAAATGGACTCAAGGTGTGACTTCAAACCAACCACTTGAATCAATGCTTCTAAAGAAAAAGAGACTTCACTCACCAAAATTCAAAAGGATTTAACATGTTATGGGGTCCAAAACATCGGGTTATGCATAAAATTCTTGGATCAAACAGAGAGGCCTAATTGCACAGTATTAGGCAAACAACAACCTTCCAAAACCCATAACTCAAAAACTTCTAAAAAATATTAAAAATAAATGGGGTTTTTTTTATACCCATTACCAAGGTTTACAACATATGTAAAACTTAGTAGATGTTTTTTTGGACTAAATATCACTGTTTTAGCACTGTGCTCAACAATTATGCACAAAAGTGGTGATTTTACAAAGTAACTACTAATTCCACACAACCTAAGACCTCAAATTATGGACAATGACTATTTATGTCCTAAAATTCCCAAATATAAAAGGAATTAGGCCCAAACCATCTGCAACACCAAGAGTCCCAAATTAGGCCTTCAAACCCTCCAAAACTAGGGTTTCTCCAATCTGAACTCCACAAGAACTATATCATTCAATTGATGGACCAAACACAATCTTCTAATCATGTCAAAAAGGATTCCATCATAAATTATTTCCCTCCTTTAGGTATAATGGCTACTTCATTAACTATGCAACCATACTCATGCTCCTTAACCCTGCAATAGTCACAATTTCGGTGTGATGAACTATAACTGATTGAATGTTTGAAGATGTTAAGTTGATGATCACAAAGACATAGAAATTTAATGCAAGGCATTAAATCAATTGATGTATTGTATTTTCATTGATTTCAACTTCATATAATCTGTATGGTCATGTACATATTGCTAAAAGACTTCAAAGAACCAATGAATCAAAGGCTATGCTATCAGTAATGCATAAGAGTCAAGTATTCACAAAGTGACTATATACACCAATGGAGTGCACACAGACAGTCAGAGTAAACCAACAAGAGAAAAGTCACATTGTTACCCAATGAGAAAATGCACAGCATTACCGATGAGCAAAGTCACAGTGTTGCCCGACGAGCAAAGCACAGAGTAACCCGATGGACAGAATTACAATGTTGCCCGACAAACGGAGATCCCAAAGAGAAATGAATTCACACCGACGGAACAGTCAATTGTCATCAACAACTAACTAAAGTATTGACCGATAGAACAGAGAGTTTAGGAATGACAAAATGCTTAGCTATCAAGAGCTAAATATAGACTTAACTGGTACTTATCATTGTTTTAATCGACAAGATAAAGCTGAAGATAAGCAAAGGATTTGAAGCTACTTTTTCTAGATGGAAAGAAGATCTCTATGAGATAAAATTGGATTTTTTCTTTAAATCTAATTGGTGATAATTATGGATCATGCCAAGATCAAGAAAGCCAAGAAACGGTGAATCATGTCTATATAAGAGACAAGCTTATTCAATATGAATAGGGGGAGTGACAAGAGAATAGATGCTAAAGAGATCCTGAAGGAGAAGAAATTCTTCATTCAGACTTGATCAATCAAGCTGAGGAAAGAGCTACATTCTACAAACATCGACGAACAATGATACAACATCACAGAGAAGAATAGTGTGGAGCAAAGGTATTGAATTGATAACATTGATCAGAAAGGTAATGCACTTACAATAGATCTGAAAATCTGCAATTCAAGTTGTATATGTGAACAGATCAATTTACTATTTCAGTTTAACCACTGAAGCATTAAGTCTCTTAACTAAGCAGGACTTAAAAGTATTTTCTAATTGAGATACATCCCAAGGAGTATCAAAAAGTTTGATCATACAAAGTAGCATTGGATATGCTCGATGCCTATTGAAAAGCCAAGTGAGTGTTTGATCAAGGATGGTAGCATTAGATGTCAGATACTAAGTGACAAACTATCTATTCAAATCCTCTAATAAGGTCACACCTAACAATGTATTTGTAACCTTTAACAGGGTTGGCTCTTAACTGAGCTCACTTTAGAAGAGTGAAAATTTGGGGTACCAGTCCCAGTGGTTTTTCCCTTAACAGGGTTTCCACGTTAAAAATCCATGTGTTAATGTGTCTATGAGTCATTACTTTATTGTTTTTCATTTCACATAAGTAAATCTAGATTGATCTGTATACACTAGTTATTTACTATTTTTTGGTAAATAGAAAGACTTCTTATCTATAAACATACAGTAGAAGTTTTTACAAAGCAATTTGACAAGTAGTAATTTGATATAAGTATTTCAAGGCATTAATCTTATAGGACTGAATATAACTAGAGGCTCATAAATGTGGTAAGTTTAAAGGGTTGATTTAAGGATTAATTTTTGAGGCCACTAATTCACCCCCCCCTCTTAGTTATTACTAACAATTGGTATCAGAGCTTGTGTGCTTATAAAGGGATTTTAATAGCTCAAGCTAAAGATCACAAGATGAGTAGATGAGATGTGCCCAAGTTGAACAAAGACAACTTTGCCTCATGGAAAAGCAAGATAAGACTCCACTTATCAAGTATTGGAAATGATGTTACTCAATACTTAGATACTGAATATGTGTTTCCCACAGGAACACTCACAGTTGAACAAATGAGAGAGAAGAATGAGCACAACTACATGATAATAGAGCTTGCTTCCTCACTCTCTGATGCTGAATTTGAAGATGTCAAAGCATGCACAACTGCAAAGCATATGTGGGAAAATTGAAGCTTGTACTTGGTGGTGATAAAAATGTTCTGAGATCCAAGGCAAAAAGCCTTAGAAGAAAGTTTGATGATCTCAGAATGAAAGAAGGTGAAAACATCACATAGTACAACACAAGAATCAAAGAGGTAGTCAATGATATCTGAGGAGTTGGAGGTGTACTAGAAGAAGAGACAGTGATAAGTAAAATTCTAAGAACCTTACTGCCTACTTATTCTATTAGAGTATCTTCCATATAAGAAATGAGAGCAGTAGAAAATAACAATGTTACTCTAGATAGTTTCATTGGAAGACTGGTTTCATTTGAGATGAATAACTTTGATATTAGTGTCTCACCAAACATAGAGTCTGCATTCAATTCTTCTTTGAAAGTAAGTAAATCAAGTCATAAACACACTATGAGAAAAGATAGTGATAGTGAAAGTGAAGAAGAAGATCTTGATGAAATTGAAGCACTTATGGCTAGAAGAATGCAGAGGCAAAGGTAAATACAAAGGTAAATTACCACTTTTATGTTGTAATAGTAAAGAGATTGGACACTTTGCTACAAGATGTCCTAATAGAAGAAAAGATCATAGAAGTAATGATAGTTCATTTGAAAATAAGTTTGACAGAAGTGATAACCAAGATTACAAAAGCAACCGACAATCAGAAAGAAGAGATACCCGAGACTGGAAGGACAAAGGAAAGAAGGCCAGTTACCTAACTAAATGCAAAGATGAAGATACTAACAATGATTCTGATGAAGACATCGAGATGGTGTTTGTAGCAGTAAAAGATGATTCAGATGAAGATGAAGATGAAGAAAGGTATGAAGAAACTGCACTCATATCTAAAGTTAGTAAAAATGATGTCTAGATCATAGATAGTGGTTGCACTCACCATATAACCGGTGATAAGAAAAAGTTTGAGACTTTTGAATACTATAATGGTGGTTTAGTAAGAATGGGTAATGATACACATTGTCCAGTTGAAGGTAAAAGAACTATAATGTTGAATAACCTGATAAAATGTGAAAATGCTTATTGGGTGAAAGGATTGAATTATAATCTATTGAGTGTTTCTCAGTTGAATAATTTAGGTCACAGAGTAGCATTTAAAAATAAGAAGGCAAAGATCTTCAATAAATCAGGAAGTCTGATTGATACCAGTGAGAAGACAAAAGGTAACTTATTCTATCTGAATGATACTGACACCACTTGCTTAATGGCTAGAAACAAAGACATATGGTTGTGGCATAAAATATTGTGTCATGTAAACTTTGACAACATGATAAAGATAAGAAGAAAGAGAAATGTATGAGGCTTACTGACGATGACTAAGCTCGACAATATCTTGTGCAAAAATTGTCAAAAAGGTAAGATGACAAAGTCTAGTTTCAAAAGCAAAACCCATACATCTGATGCCATTCTAGAATTATTCCATACTGATATATGTGGACCATGAGGAAAAAGAGTTACTATGGTGATAGATATTTTATTCTCTTTTTTGATGATTACTCTAGAATGATGACAGTTATGTTTCTAAAAGATAAATCAAAAGCATTCAAGATGTTTAAATGGTACAAAGAAATGGTAGAAAAATAAAGTGGTAAAGAATTGAAATGCTTAAGATCACATAGAGGAGGGGAATTTATTTAAGATAAATTCACTAACTTTTTCAATGAGCATGGAATCAAAAGACAGGTCTCTGCACCGAGAACACCACAGCAAAATAGAATTATTGAAAGAAGGAACATATCCATTGTTGATTGTGCAAGGAAACTGATGATAGAGAAAGCCATCACTCAAATCTTCTAGAGGGAAGTTGTCAGTACTAATGTTTACACACTGAACACAGTACAATTGAAAAAAGACACCAAGAAGACATCCTATGATCTATGGTATGGTTACACACCCAATTTAAGTTACTTCAAAATCTTTCTTAGTCAATGTTATATCTTAAAAGATGATAGAAAGGAAAAGCTTGACTCCAAAAGTGATGAAGGAATCTTTCTATGGTATTCCACCAAGATCAAGGCTTTTAAATGTCTCAATAAAGCCTCTAACAAAATTGTTGAAAGTGCAAATGTAAAGATAGATGAATTTGCAGAGAAAAATGAAAAGTAAACCACAAAAGAACCAGAGGACTACAACAGGTTTGTTTACAATGAAGAACCTGACACTCTACCTGAGAAACAATGTATAGCTCCCGAGCAACAGATTATTGCACCCGAGCATCAGGCTACAAATACCAAAAATAGGATATTACTCAAAATGATGTACAAGGTGATGGAGATCAAAATGAAGGACAAAATGATGATCAAGATGATAGACAATGGATTGAACCTGTACTTTCCATATATGTCAGAAGGAACCATCCACAGAACCATATCATAGGAGAAAATAAGACTGGTATGAGAACTAGAAGTAAGTCTCTAAACACAAGATGTCTAATTTGTGATTTTGAGCCAAAATTTGTAAATGTTGCACTTGATAATGAAGAATGGATTAGTGCTATGAATGAAGAAATTGAGAAGATTGAGAAAAACAAGACATGGACACTTGTACTGAGACCAGATGATAGGAATGTCATTGGTACAAAATGGATAATCAGGAATAAACTAAATGAGAATGGAGAAGTCACCAGAAACAACGCAAGACTAGTATGCAAGGGGTATGCACAAGAAGAAGGGATTGACTATGGAGAAACTTTTGCACCCATTGCTAGGCTAGAAGGAGTGAGAATATTACTTTCTTATGCTGCACATAAAGGATTCAAGGTATACCAAATGGATGTCAAGTTTGCATTCCTAAATGGAATACTTGAGGAAGAGGTATACATTGAGCAACCAGAAGGGTTTGTTGATCCAGACAAGAGGAAAATGGTATGTAGACTACACAAATCCTTGTATGGATTGAAACAAGCACCCCAAGCCTGGTATGAAAGACATCATTCCTATCTCATAAGTATCAGATTTGTGAGAGCTAGTGAAAACAGTAATCTTTATTTGAAGGAAGATACTGATCCTAACATTTTGATTGCTGAAATATTTGTTGATGACATCATATTTGGAGGCAATGATATGCTATGCAAATAATTTGCAAATGAAATGAGAAAAGAGTTTGAGATGTCTATGTTTGGAGAGATCAAGTTCTTTCTTGGTCTACAGATCATGCAACAAGATGAAGGTATTTTCATTACACAATCCAAGTACATCAAGGAAGTGCTAAAAATATTCAAGATGGAAGATTCCAAGCCAGTTGGAACACTGATGGCAACTGGATCTAAGCTAAAAAAGGAGGACAAGTCACCTAAGGTAAATCAGACTTTGTACAAATCAATGACTGGCAAACTCATGTATGTTGTACATACTAGACCAGATATTGCACATGCAGTAGGAATAGTTGCAATATTTTTTTCTAATCCCAAGGAATCACATATAACTACTGTGAAAAGAATCCTAAGATATCTGAAGAATACCGATGACTATGGCTTATGGTATATAAGAGAAGGAAAATTTGAACTTAAGGTCTTTACCGATGCTGATTGGGCTAGAAACATTGATGACCAAAAGAGCACAACTGGAGGATAATTCTTTATGGGTGACAGACTTGTCACACAGATCAACAAGAAGCAAGGATGCATCTCTCAGTCTACTACAGAAGTAGAGCTACAAACTGCTCAAATATTGCATGGATCAAATAGTTACTCGAAGGTATGCATATGAAAATTCTTGAACCAGTAATTATCTATTGTGATAATACAAGTGCAATTAACATTTCCAAGAATCCAGTCATGCATGCTAAGACAAAGCATATTGCTATCAAGTATCATTATT
>MU228345.1:1073722-1084442 GCA_018584345.1 Thuja plicata
TAACAGGGCTCACTTCAGAAGAGTGAAAATTTGGGGTACCGGTCCCAGTGGTTTTTCCCTTAACAGGGTTTCCATGTTAAAATCCTTGTGTTATGTGTGTATGGTTAATTACTTTAGTGTTTTACATCCTACATATGCATTTATGGATTGACTGGTATACTCTGCATATTTACTGAGTATCGATAAATACAGTTTACTACTTATCGGTTATCAAGGAGAAACAGGACAGACAAGGTAAACTGACATACAGTTATTTGTTTTAAATATTTGAAAGGCATGCATCTTGTTGGGACTTAATAAATTAAGAAGTATTTATTATTGGATTAAATTTTAAATTGGATGAATTTTTGAGGCCACTGATTCACCCCCCCGCCCCCCTCTCAGTTATTACTAACACCTTAAACACTTCTAAACTTCAATTTACCCATTGGAATCTATTGGTCTAGTTACAAAGAAATATTTGGTCCTAGTCCTTTACTTGGACAAATTAGGACTTAACAACATTTCATTTCATTCCTTATTACAAATTGTCATTATTGGTTCCAATAAACCCAAATTCACACTTAGGGATGAATTTGACCTTCTACCTTTGATTGGATCCATGGTGACCCTAGGTGCCTTCATAGGTGCTCCTGCACCAATACTCTTCAAAGTGTATGCATTGAGAATTTTGTACTCACGGTCCCAGACATTGGTCCACAATTGAATAGGATTAATGTTCCCAAAGTTATCTAGACTCTAGAGGGTTGATATGTATTTCACTGCTCCATACTTTATTCTAATTTCCTTCAGATAAAAGCATATGTATCAATAATGAATAACATTTAAAATTAATTACTGACTCATTCTTTTGAACTACACAATGACCAATGCATGTATTCATCCACATATTGTTGGTAATCAAATGGCCTATTGTTATGTATATTTTGGATATCACAAGCTAAAATAGTTATCTCATGTGGCATTTCATCTTCTCCCATGTATCCAAACACCTAACACTCGGTATAATAGGTCATCTTGTACTATCTTTGAAACAATGATGCATTGTGGGATGAAGTCTCAAAACTTATGAAATTGTTCAACTCACCATTAACCCTAGGTCTATTAATTGGTAGCCATAACCTCCTATACATTTCTTATATTCTTGATTTTAGGGAAAGTGGGTTAATCTTCACATTGTAATTGGCACCATCCTTTATGTCAAACATATTGCAAATTTTATCCTTATTGATAGTTAGTAGAGGTCCATGTGGAAATTCAATTTTCCTAGTCTTGGTGTTATAACATCAAGCTAAAGTCCTAATCAGGTCTATATTGATGAAAAAATTAGGGACAAACAACTTTGCTAACCCCAAACTCCATGGATTAGACTTTGGTTGAGGGATCTCTGATTTAGTATATAAATATATGAAACTATTGTTCCCTCTCACTCCCATGTGGACTTCACTAGCCTCTATCTTCTCGTCACTGAATTTTGGGAAATCTAGAATCATTTTTAACCTCCATGAGGAGTCAGGGTATTGGGAAATTAAGTCATCAGAGAGGTGTGTTTGTTTTTTCTTCTTGGTTGTAGGACCTTCTTGGGTCAGGTTTGTAGAAGAAGATGAAGCAATAGAAATATTATTTTACAAGTGAAACCTAGTTCTAACAATTCAATTACACTACAATTTCTTCTAAGAATTCACACTTATTTAAGAAATTTACAGAGAAGGAAAGGTTTTAAACCAACGGTTAACTCACAGTTTGTCAATTTGTTGGGTTAGAGCTATGCACTTGATGCTAAAAATGGTTGCTTAAACTCATACAATTATTTCTCTTTTCTATAATTCTTCTTGAATTTATGAAATGAAGATAAAACACCTCCCAGGTAGGCTCTCAAGCATAATTTTTGCATCATTAAATTGACATTAGTAAGTAATTAAAGCTGGAATAGGCAGAAAATCGAGTTAAAATCACATTCATCAATACAAAGAAATCAATGCTACTCAGCAAGATTCAAAATCCTTCCACCAAGCTCAATAATTTTTTTTCAATTATGCTTTTATTGACACATCACCACCAATTTAATGAAAACAATACCCTTCATCTCAACTAACTATTCATTCACCTTTTATCTTACTTGTCATCCATGTCACCGCTCAATGGTGCAGCAAAGGAAAAATAAACCCCCACCGCGCCACCACTTGCCATGTCACAATGAACTCTTAAGAATAATTAAATCACTTGGTAACACATTGAGACTGAAGGAAGCTCTCAACATGCCACTGCATGCCAACTCAGATGAAATGATGTAGCTCGATAACATGGGGAGAAAGGAGAAACATTAAACACTCCACCACACGAGACCCACATCCTCTTAACCAATGGATTACGCACATTTATTTATAAATGGGTTAAGTGCAAGGGAAAACACTTAGGTGTAAGTACTTAGGAAATACATGGCCACAAGATATAAAAAATGAAATAATCGACCATAAAAAGGGAAGATAGAAGATGATGTAAATTTTAACAAAGGGGGTTGGTCAACCAACGAACGTTAACCCTTGAAACATAACACTTAAAGAGATTCAAATGGGTAAACAAGTCAACATAAGAATAGAAGTTGGTTCATATCAGATTGGCTCTATTCTGAACACGCTGATGAACTCAGTTGAGAGGTGGGGATTTACCATGTTTATACATTCACATGCATAAAATAACTTGGTTTTCATAAGTTTTTTCTTATTGCAAGTCTAAATAGTAAGGACCACTGCCACATATCCATGGTAACAGAGTCAAATATTAAATAAACCCAATAGTAATTATGCATACTCTTCTAAATACTAGTGCCTTACACAAGCATTCAACTGCATCTAACCATGCATCATTCTTATAGAATCATTTCTATTTCTTTGAATTGTTGCAACATATAAATATGAATTTAATATTTTGCCTAATTTAATATCTTGCACTAATCAACTGTAACAATGAAATAATATGTTGTACAAAAATCATACATGATTACCAAATTCTTATAAGGGATTCAAGAAATGTTTAAATCTCTACTTTAGAGATCTCTAGAGTTAGTCACACAATTGCTAACATAGAACAATAGAGAAATCATAAATCCTTAATTCAATCTAGAGCATTTAATACAAGATTGTAGAAGTATTCATACATTTCATGTTAGTCATATTGAGTAATCTATTTTTTTGCTCGGTATCCATGATTTATTTTATTAATTATCTAACTAATGCACATAAAACATTCATAGTAGACATTAAATTTACTTCTATCCACCACCAAAAAGAAGTTTCTACACCCTGGCTTCTACCCCAAATTGTCCAAAAGATCCATTTATAATAGTTCATCAGCTATAAAAATTCCTCACTTCAAAAGAAGCATCCCTACTGTAACTACCCCTTACAAGACTGCAGACCAAAAACAACCTAATATTGACATTTTTTTTCAAAATTTACAAAAACAACACTAAAAATTATCACCCAGATTCTAGTATATGAATAGGATTATCTTCAAAATATTGGTCATCCATCTTCCCATTTATAGGATCAAACCCCACAAACTCTGGTAACCCTCGGTGACCTCCTCCTTCTCAAAACCTTGTGAGCCCTGCCCTAGCCTTCAGTGAGCCCTCCCTTGGCCTTCAATTCTTCTAATTATTCTTCTACTTGCATCAGATTGAGAAACAATTTAAGTGCATCCCATCCACACTTTGCTTCCTTGATTTGGTCATCTCTTTGTCACTCATCAACCCTCCAGATGAATGGAATGTACTTGTCAGCTGCCATGTCACTCTCATCTTTTGTCTCTTCATTGTAATCCATCCCCTTCCTTGGAACCACCCACTTGAGAATAGACTCCAACCCAACCAAAAACTCTGCAAGAACTATCACCGCCATTATTCTCCTCATGTTTGTTGTTGATTCTCTGAATTGAAACCACCATGCCAAAATCATGGAGTACACATTTGTATTAGTTCTATTTTTTTTCCTTAGTTGATCAAACACAACACCCAAAATAAAAAGCACACACTTTGTCAACCTTTCATCTTTGTACAAAAACATGTGATCAAGCCGCTTCTTTTTAACCAAGCCAAAGAACAGAATCTACTATTTAAATTCTCCCAATGTGAAAGAAGTCTTCATCTCCAATACATTGAAACACTTCTTTCACCCTTCACCAACACCTCTACGCATAAATTGCTTCCTTAAAAGTGGTGATAAATGGGTTTCTATGGGAGATTTATAAAAATTTTGACACAGTCCAACCATTAATGTGATGTATTGTCCTCAGAACTGACTATCCTTTTACTAGATTTTGGTTCTTGCGCCATTCACCAACTTGTATGTCTTCATTCCAACATCAGCCACCTTAATAAATTTTTGTTTTCAAAAGATTAAAAACATAACTTTTCACATGGTTATATATCATTCCAAAATCCTCAATTCAAATTTCATTTATTTTATTAAATATTAATGCTCAACTGGACAATTTATCAGCCTCTCTATTTCCATCTCTTTTTGCATGGGTTATTTTAAAATCAACTAGGGGGGTATTTCATCAATTATAAGGTCAATGTACTTATGAAGATGTCAAGCTTCCATTCTTGCTTTTATGATTGCTTGAATTATAATTCATGAATCTTCTTCCACATGCAAATTGGTTGATCCCAACATCTTTTCCACCTTAATTTTTGTTAGAGCAGTTATTGTCTCTGCCACATTATTAGTGTCATCTTCTAATCATTGTCTACCTATTTCAATAGTTTTGTTTCTCTAATCCCTGATTATAAACCCTACACCTGATGGGTCAGGGTTACTCTTTGATGCCCCATCAAAATTTACTTTCCATCACCCTTCTATAGGTTTCTCCTGCTCAATCTTCTCGAGGTACTTTGGTACTGGATGAAACTAGATGAGCCCATTAATGGGCCATATTTAGTAATCTTAATCTTGTGTCTCTATGAGAAGTTAAACATAAAGTTTGATGTGTCTTATAATGTTTTGACTCTATTGCCCTATAGGTTAAGCACTGGTCTAATTCATATTAGAATACCATTTGGAGAGAAAAACACTCCATAAATCTAAAATCATTCTACTTTGTGTTGTTCATTTCATGGTAAATTGTTTGCATTCTCAGTAACAAACTGGAAGCTATGGTGAGAAATTTTTTCTATGACTAATCCTACAACCATTGGAACTCTATTCTTTGATTGTTCTTGCACCCATTGGAACTTTTTTCTTTGATTGTTCCTGCAACCATTATAACTATGTTCTTTCACTATTCCTATAGCCATTAGAACTCTATTCTTTGATTGTTCCTGCAACCATTGGAACTCTATTCTTTTACTATTCATGCAGCCAAGGAAGAACATAGTAACTTCATGTTTGTTTGCTAAAAACTACATTTTTTTTATCTATTTTAGTCTTGTTTAGTTGTTGATTCATATTTAGTACTCATGTTATTTCTTTTCAAGCATTTTTATTTAGTACTATTTCCTTTCCAGCTCTATGTTAGTATGACTACTATTGAGTCCTAGTACACACACAATGTGTTGGTTCCCAAATCAACCGATTGGAAAATTATAAGAGTATGCCAAGATCTATGATAAAACCTTCCAACTAACTTGTCTAACAAACAAGATTAATCAGATTCAAGTTAACTTCCCCTATAATTTAGGCTCTACAGGACCTAGGTGGGTACACCTATTTACCAACTGATACTTCAAGTTGATGATTTTTACAGTAGATTATATCTCCTACTGAAGGAGAGGAAAAATCAGAAATAATATTTTGAATGCAAGGAAACCACAACCTATAAAAGCATACAAAACAAATCATATCCTAACATTAAAGCTATGAAGGAAAAATGAATAAAATATTGAAAAAAATCCAAACAAACACTCCCTCAAGATGCTCCAATGTTTTTCTTTCTTCTTTTAATTTGATATGTAGCTCCCATGTGACAATATGCACCTATTCATGAAAGAAATTTGGCATGATAACAAGAATACTCGAAAAATGTGTTTCTAGAAATGAAGGGAAAATGAGCTCAATTTATAGGAGTTTAGAGCTCAAATTGAAAAATTAGCAATTAGATATGCAAATTAGAAAGTTGCATTGATAATGAAACTTGATAAAAATGGAGAGGGAAACATGTCATAATTATGACAAGTTAACACAATGGAAGCTAAGTTAGTAAATAGAAAGATGCAAGAAATGTGAAAGGAAAGTGTGAGAGGATGGAGGCTAGAAAATAGAAATAAAATAAGTGAGGTGGAATTATAATAGAAAATAGAAAGAGAATAAGTGAGGTGGATTTATGAGGAATTAAACTAACCAATAATTCAATTTTCCTCACAAAAGGCAATTAGCTTTTTTATGAAATTGGAAATTCCATATATTAGGAAATTAGCCAATTAATTAATAGGGTGACTAATTAATTGTGGAGATAGGATAGGGAATAAATAAAATTTATTTATTTATTCAAGGCAAGGAAAAATCAATTTTATGAAATTAGAAATTCCATAAACTAGGAAATTAGCCAATTAATTAATAGGATAATTAATTAATTATGGAGATAGGATAGGGAATAAATAAAATTAATTTATTTATTCAGGAGAAGGAAAAATCAATTTTATGAAATTAGAAATTCCATAAATTAGGAAATTAGCCAATTAATTAATAGGATAATTAATTAGTTGTGGAGACTTAGGATAGGAAATAAATAAACTTAATTTATTTATTCAAGCTAGGGATAAATCATGGGTTATTCATCCCAAGAGGATAAATTAGTAAATCATTGACCAATTCAAAGGTATTAATGCACAATTTAATGGATTTTGGTGATATTGATAAGGATTAGGATCAATTCTGATGATTCCAGAATAGTTTAGGAAATCACGAGGCACCGATGAACTTTGACAATGCTCTCGCGATAATGATTGGAAATGATATAATAGCATCAATGAGCTTGGATGATGTCAGAGGATAAATAAAGATAAGGAGACATCGATGAACTTGGACAATGCTCCTGAAATGAGAAAATGATAGTGAGGCATCAATGAACTTTGACAATGCTCTTGAATTGATGATTGATGATGAAATAGCATCGATGAACTTTGACAATGGTATTGAAGGACTTAAATGATGATGAGGCATTGATGAACTTGGACAATGCGCTCAAATGATGATTTAGGAGAAGGCATTGATAAATTGAATAATACCTTGGATCGATATTGATGAGGCATCGATGTAATTTGACAATGCCAAAGGATTGATTGAAAGATATTGATAAGACATTGATAAGATTTTGGAATCGGGTGAGTTTGGAATGGTCCTAGACCAAGACCAATTATAAAGGGATTAGAAATCAATTGGACTTGTTAAGGATGATTTTACATGGTTTAGGAATGTGTTTTGCCCTAGTTTTGGGAGGTGGGTGTCGGCTCCTGAGCCACCCCCACTCCAGCGCGGGTCCTCACAGGTTAGGGTCTGCTGCGCATAGCCCCATCCGCTACCCTTTTTTATTTATTTTTAAAAATATATTTTATTTAAACATTTTCATGTATTTGGTTTAAGATTTAAAAAAAAATCAAGGTATTTTATTAGGATAAAATGAGGTAAATGAATATATGTGTGAGTTGTCAATAAAAAAAAAGAAAATAGAGCATTACAGCTTATTAAAAAAAAGTAGATTTTTTTTTATCATTTACATATTACCATGTATCTATAAGATTGAAAATGTATAGATATATGTGTATATTTTGTATATAAAAGCATATACATATATACCCATATAGATTTATATTTACCAGCAGATTTTTAATTAACATTATCATAATATATATATGTGAAGAATTTATTTATAGAAATGCATATATAAACCCATGTAATGCAAGTAAAATTCTCTTTCTATTTGCAGCAACATTTAAAATGGTAAATATTCAAATAATCAGATTTTAAAGCACATGCATTTATCATTGCACAAAATACCTTCTTTTGCTTAGACTTTAAAAAGTAGAAATGTACAATAGCATGCTTTAGATATGAAAAGAATCATTTGCATTCCTTTATGTGGAAGCTAAGTAGAGATAGACCTAATAATAATCCCCTTCAGATATTTACATGATTGCAGCTTTGTATTTTAAGAACAAAAAAAAAATAGATTTATATTTGCGGCCGTCATTGATGAATTGTTTAAAACTTGAATATATAAATGTATATACACAAGTATGGGTAAATACATTTATATATTCAGATTTAAGTTGAATAATGAATGATCTTCCATGATCTTCAACCTACAAACAAAAGAATCTAAATGAAAAACAAAACAAGCAAAATAAGTCCTAGGGTTTCAAGAAAAAGGGATAGGAGAAGAGGAAGGAAAAAGAAAAAAGAAATGAAATGATTTTCCAAGTCTTGAAAAAGCCCCTTAACCCTAATTTTGAAATTAGGGTTAGGGTTTTGCTTGTTGGGGATTAAAATAATGTTTTATGGAGATTTAAAAATCACTTTTGGGTGGAAATTCTATTTTCCATTTGAACATAGTCTTTCCCACTTTTATCTCTAATTAAACTATGAGACTAAGACAAAATGTAAAATTGAATTATGAGCCTAAGAAAAGTGGGGTAAATTAATAATGCTAATTTATTTAGTAGATTAAGAGTTAATTGGAATAACTCAAGATTAATATTGTTAACTAGATGTTTCTAAATATTCACCCCCTTAAATTGTGGAGCTTTATATTATCTAAAAAGTTAAAAGTTACTTATTAAGAGACATTATTGAGTAATCTATTAATCAAATTTATTTATTATTAACTAGATGTTTCTAAATATTACCCCCTTATAATGTGGAGCTTTATATTGTCTAAATAGTTAAATTTATTTATTAGGGGACATTATTGAGTAGTCTATTAATCAAATTTAATTAACTAGTCTCATACAAAAATAAGTTTAATGATTAGTTATTGAATTTAAATCAATTTTGGTAAATGGACTTTTGGAGTTAAATTATTAAATGAGACATTTGATAAAGTATTTAAATAATTATTATCACATGTAAAAGGTTTTGGTATTGTTGAGAGTTTATTTAGTGGAATTGTGATTAATAAGTTTGTCAGCATAATTAAAAAAATTATTTATAACCTCTAAAGGATTTTTGGTTATTTGGGTTAAGAGATGTATGTATAGTAAAATTCATTCATTTAATAAATTTTCTAAATGAAATTAACTAATTATGTTATAGTTCGACCTTAGTTGTTATTGGATCTAAATTTAATTAATGATATAGTCTAAGTTTAAGATTTATCAAATGATTAATTTATTGGAATTTTATTTAAAATGGATATAAGAACTCGAGGAATGGGGTTAATTTATATAATTAATAAACTATTTGGAATGCGTTTTCTAATGGTAAATATTCATATAGATGATTTGCATCAAGTGAGTTTTGTTAGAAGTTTTTTTTTTTTGTGACTGCCTGTATAGAGTTTTCAATAAGGATATACTAGCAAGGAATTTATATTAACCTAATGTATTAATAAATTCATGTTAATTAAGTTATCTATCTTTTAAATTTGAATTTGTAATATCATAAATGTAGAGTCATAAACATTGTAGTAAGATAATATTTAAAATATAAATAATAAAACTGGTAAAATGTTAATTTAGCCCTTTATAGCTATTATTGTGAATGGTTCCCACATTTTTAAAAAAAAACTCTTTTAAGGTATGTATATAATTTATTTCAACTTTATTAGCGTCAGTTTTAATATCATATCAAGGTGATTACCCTATAGGGGAGACCTTAGTTAAACAAATAAATAGTTACCCCCTTTTTATGGTTCATCTCCCTACTCAGGACACAGTTAGGTAAAAATCCTAAGTAGAATATTTTTTTGTACAACCCTAACCTTGGTGATTTAACAAATGGGTTGAGGGATGTTGATAGGTAGTCATGATTCCCCTTGACCCTAATTATAGTTTCTTATTTCTAACGTAATTAACACTCCAGCTTGTATGCTTAAACCTAGCTTGGAAACTCAAAACTAATCCCTCAACTACTTTCATCAGGACATTATTATTCCTTTTCAAAAAAAAAGTTGTTGCATTTTGGTTGTAAATTTTTGGGCATGATGTGAGGCCTCACCCCGACCCATCATAGTTTTACTGTTTGATCACACTTTGACACTTTATGTTTTGATACATTGATACACTTTTGGTATCCCGACAGGGACTCGTGATATTATGATATGATGATGATTATATTGTGTGGATTACATTTTGACATGGATTAGACCTAGAACAGGTGGTTGACTTTGATTATATATGTTTAGATCAGTGAATTGATGAGAAGACTGAGTTATGATTAGACTTGACTATTTTATGCATGTTATGTCATGATGATTAAGGAATTCTTATGTTTTAAATATTTATGTATGAAAATTTCAATTAGGGACTTAATTCTTCTTATTGATTAATGTTGTTAATTATGAATTGAAAATATATATTGCATGCAACTTTATCATCTTGGACTACTGATGCTCGAAGTTTAGTGTCCAGGAAAGGAAACCATGGAATTTTCGGAGAACCAGGGCTAAACACATGTGAATTGAGTAAGCCAAGGTTTAATCCAATAAGGGGTTGAAACCTCATTGTAATGTGACCCTTGTTGTAAATGTAATCTAAATGTGTGTTAATAGTTTTAATTTATGTTGT
>MU228345.1:1084621-1117065 GCA_018584345.1 Thuja plicata
ACCTATGGGAGAAACCTAGGTCACCATTATGACTCTCCAAAATGCCCACTTTTCAAAAGTGGCGAAAATAGAGATGGTCTTATGCACCTAACTTGTCCCACACTTCTTGCTAACCTCACAATTATGAAGGGAGACAAAAAGGCTAGTTGTCATACCTCATCATTGCTAGTTCTTGAGTGCAATTTTGGAGGTCTTTTTAGAGGGTTTTGGGAGACTTAGTGGGTGTTCACCCACTCTCTACTTTGAGAGACATTAGGGTTTGGATTGAGGAAGGATAAGGGGATTTAGCTCTTCTCAAAATTCATTGCCATAACACTTGTGAAGGTTGGTTACTCATTTTCATGGAAGTTTTCTTATTTGATCCATTAGATTAACATGTTTTTCTTGCTCTCTCTTGCATATGTAAAATGTTTTTTGTATCATTGTTTTGTATGGGATGGGATTTGGGTTTTGAATTCATGTTTATGGTTTTATTTTTTATTGAATGAGGGAGTTCTTGTTCATGGGAGTGAGGCATTACTCACCCTTTGGGAAGGGAAGAAGTGGCCTTGGGTGAAGGGGTTAGTTGGGCTCTCAATTGTGGTGAGAGTCTCTTCTCTTGGAGAAGAGGGATAAATTCATGGTGTATGGGCTCCATGAATCCATTTGTATCCTTGCATCTTGAGGATGTTGATAAGCAAAGTATGTGTATGGAGGTTTGATAATGTAGCCTTGAAGAGGCAATGAAATACTCATGTTGAGAAAATTTGGATGCAATGGCATTCTCCTCCTTGGAAAATCCCACCTCCACCCTCTTTCAATGAGCTTCTAAAACTCATTTGTGTAGCCTTGGGAGGGAGTTAATTGTTGTTCATGCATATGTGTATTGTTGTGAGCATTTTTGTTGAAGCATACCCATTTAGCCTTGGTTCTCCAAGATCGGGGGTGGTCTCATAGAGACCTAGGTTGGGAGGTGAGCATCCCATGGTTCTCCCCCTTTCATTGCAAGTATTGATGTCAAGACTCATGTGGATGAAGCTTTGAAGGAGTTCACTCTTTGGTGTGATTGCGTGGAAACACCTTATGTTGTTGTATTGTTGATCCCTATAGTAAGATCCTCCTCTTGTTGCATATTGTAATGTATTGAAAAACATCTTCAAGTAACATGTGAAATGCTTTCTTCATTATGAGTTGGAATCCTATCGTTATGTAATTATCCCACAAACCTTCACCGTAGGACTAATCATCCTACAGTTGAACTGAACCCTATTCGAGAAACATAACCTAAGCAGACATTATTGAGGGTATATTTTTATCAGGTTAAATTGTATATCTTATACCCTAGGTATCTCTGAACCCCTTTTTTTTTAAAAAAAATTGTGTGTGTTTTGCCCTAGTTTTGGTCATGACAAAATGAATTTGATTGATTTAGCCAAAAAGATCAAGGTTATGAGAGAAATGTTAGAAATCAGTGACATGAAAGAATGCCACAATATCAGTGAATAGAAGACATGTTTAAAAGGGAACACATTGGGGAAAACCATTTTTGGGTGTCTATACCTACTTATATCTTACTTCTATTATCTATCTCAAAATTACATATACTCTTTAAATATATTGATTCACTTACCGATTACTTGATCCTTTCTAACTTCTTGGTTATCTTATTTCTACTTCTAACTCTTTGATTCTTTCTTATAACTATCTTGATACTTGCTTCTGTTTATCTTCTACCTCTCCTACTATAATTTTATTATGTTCTGAATGGATTTTATGTGAAATATACCAGTGCCTTGTTCTCTTTTGGGATATAGTGTCACTCTCTTCCAAACCCTACGTATACCTCTATGAAACAATTTTCAAATCCTCCACGTGGATGGATCTATCAACTATCTAACCCCCATTACTATATAACTATATGTCACCACTATAGTTTGTCTAATTGAATTTAGCTTTCTCATGAAAGACCAATTAGACAAGAAATAAATGGACAACTATTTCTCAAATGAAACTTGATTTTTCAAAATGCTATGACAACATACAATTTCTTCATAAGTGAATTTAAGATATCAATCATTTACCTTAAATCAAAATCATAGAGAACTGGTCTGAATAAAATATTTTCCACAACACAATTTAGAAGAAAAGTACTGATTATATTTGTTGAAGACTGTAAAAAGTATTTATTGTTGATATAATATATATATATATATATAGTGATAATAATAACATCTTTTCCTTCGACCTTGGTTTCTCCTTTATAGTAAATGAGGAGAATAAACAAGCTTTATGTCATTTGACAAAATGAAGTTTCATAACTAAAACATTTTAAAACTTAACAAACTATTTTAAAACTTTACCTAAAATAAAGTGGAACAAAAATGATTAATCATCATTACACATGGGAAGATTTCATGAAATAGACAGGTTATAATCCTCTGGAATGTCCTCTATAATTTCAGGCTCCTTTTTATTTTCTCCTAGATATTCTTGTTCCCGCCTGACTACTTTTAATTGTCACAACCAATTTAAATTTAGTATTGTAGTCATGTTGATTGCATGGTCCTTCCATCACTTCCCTGTCGATGCCCTTACCTCTGTTATAAATTTTGAAAAGATAGTGTCCAATGTAAGGATCTTGTCTTGGAACATATTCAAGAGTTGGACACTTGTATCATTTTCCTTTATCATGTGTGAAATAATATTTGGTACCATTTGTGTGAACCCAAATCTTCAATCTTCAAATGTCATTATTTCCCCATCTTTATCAGTTATCTCTAGGATTGTCCAATGTTTAATTGTGTGGAAAGTAGAAATTTTATCTAAGATTATCCACTCTTCACCATTCACATATCTTAGTTCCACAATATTAGAAGATATCATTTTCTTTGTTTCTCTAAGCTTCTTGGGAGCATCCAAATATCTTTGAGTAACTTTATACAAAGTAGTAAAAGTCATGTAATGGGGTTGTCATTGTTTTAATAACTTCTCAATTTTAGGCTTGTTTTCATGAAAGACTTTCTGTATCTCCAAGAAAGTACCATATCCTTTGTGAACATCATCACATTTTTTGATAACAGATTGTGTTCCATGAACTAATATCTACTCAAAGGTATTGAGAACCTTCTGAGGAATATCTTGTGAAAGTTTTTCATTTGTTTCCTTCAATATGGTGATCTCAATCTCATATTTGTTTTTTTCTTCATCACACTCTTCAGTAGTTCTGGTACTGTCAATAGGTTTTGTTGGGGCATCCTTATGTATGAAAATTTCTCTACTCTGACTTTCTTCAAACCCTTTCAAACTTTCCTTTGGAGTGGCATTTTCTAAATATATTTAGTTTATTATAGAATTTAGTTCAACTTCCCTCTTCTATAATTCATTTAAATGTTTCTCCATGTATTTGAATTGATCCCTAGTGAACATGGCTTGATGCATGAGTGACATGAAAACTGCTAATGGAGAATTATTTTGCATAGTTTTTAATATGGTGGTGTCATCTTTTCCTTTCAGCATATCTAAAAACTATGGTTTCTTAGAACCCTTATAGTTGACCCATAATACAATCACCTCGGTTTTTGGGTCATACCTTGTTCCACTTGCTCCTTCAGAAGAATTAATGTCTACAACAAGCATGGGGTCTTCTTATTTTCTAATTTGGTCCAATAAAAATACTTGTTTAGTGTTAATCCAGGAATAACCATCATATCACTTTTCAAAACCATATCCTTGGATTTTGTGGGGGTAATATTGATTTCCTCAAACCTCATCTCCTTAAAAGTTTGAGTTATGACTTTGTCATGCTTGGATTGTGCCACACCCATGAGGGTAACTTATTTTCTCTCCTCAAATTCTTTCATCTTTATTTTGAGCCAAAAATACGTTAATTCTTGAGAATTAATGAGACCCTCTTCCTCAATAAATATTTGAGATATAATCTCTCTTTCATCAAAAAAGTTTATAATTTTTTTCATCTTTAGGGAGTTGGGAATTGTAGCCATGGAATTCATCTTGATACACATGAGGTGGAGACTGGGATGTGTCTACTTCTTATGAATCTCTTAGTGCATTGATTGCACTGACAACCTAATTGACATCACCTCTTCCTTCTGATTCATTATATAGCACAGGGGTATCCTTTTTTGTCTCTTTTGTGGAGGAGTAGCTAGTAGAGATTCATCATAATCACAAATAAGAATACCCTTAGGCCTTTCTGATATAACTTTAACTTATCCTGAGTTATTTTATGTAGACTTCCCATACAACTTGTCAAAGTTGTCCAAGCACAACTCCATTCTTCGTAGTGGGTTGGATTGTTCATAAAAGAACCTAGGAAGTCCTTTCTTCCTCCTATCATGCTAAATCTTGCAAATAGTATTCCACTTTTGTCCTATCGACATAGCCTCTTGAAGTGTGAGGCAATTTCTAGTTACATCTTCTTGAGCCAACCATTGGTGTAATAATCATTTAGCTAAAGATTTAATGTGATCTTCATGGTCACAGAACCGTTCCTCATCTGATGGAAAATGATAATTTTCCTTCAAGAAATTTTAGATTTCTTCCAACATATTAGATCCAATTGGGTAACCTTCAAATTTGGAAACATGGGGCAGATATGTCCCCTTCTTTCTTTCTCCTATCACTTCCCTCTCAAGCTAGAGCATCTGCCACATGAACTCTAAAAATATGATTCTCTCACGCACAAATAATGGCAATTTGTGAGGGGCCTATGGGCATCCATACACTATAATGATAGTATTTGGGCCTTTACAAAAACAATTAGTGAAGTTGTGTGTATGTCCCTTTTCTATATTAAAAGCCAATGGTCTTAATACTTTTCTTATTGACAGTGGAATATGCTCAACTGTATACCCTAAGCCTTTGAGAATTGGAGCAACAAAACAATCTCTGAAAATCTTGTAATCACACTTATTATCATCTTTGTCTCATAGGACACACCAATTTTGTATTGGAACTCTCCTTCCTTTATCATCTACTATTGTCAACTCCAAGTTGTGCTTGAAAAATTCCCTATTCTAAAAAAGTATCAAATAACATATCAAAAAGTAATTTTTGAATTCTCTTTCTTCATTCCAGTATGATAACTAGTTATGAATTAGCCTCTCAAGCTCGAAAGCAATGTCAAATTTCAGATTTATTTTAGGTTTTTGTATCCTCATGGACATGAATAGTAGGTTTGAGGGAATATTGTCTTTTGAGTCTTCTCCCAACAATTTAAACCATCCACAGTATGTATATTGCAAAAACAACATGAAATCTCTCACCCATAATGGCTCTCTTTAACTAATCGGCATGGTTTTGTTCTTCTCTCCTCTCTTTCTGTAATACTCCATCTCATCCACCTTAAATATTTTTACAAGTCTTTAATAATCCATTTTGAAATCCTCCCTATCGATTCTATTGATATATTTTTTGTTCACATGAAATGATAATAGACCTGATCACAACCAATATGGGTAATCCATTTATAGCCCTAATTGTTCTAGTTTCATGGGAATAATGGTCCGCCAATGCTTGGATTAATTTTGTATCTACAAAGACATTAGGGACAATGCATTTAGCCAAGTATAGATTCCATGGGTTACACACAAAGATTTTCCTATCTTTGTTATTATAGAAGAGCCAGAACAAATTTCTTCCATTTATGGGAATTTTAGCATCTCTACAAGCACCAAATTTATCAGTAAAAAACATTCTTTGCACCTATGTCCTCGGAACCTAGTAATGCATCTAGCATGACCTTTTGTAATGGCCTTTTGACAGGTTTTGGTTCCCTAACTTTATTTTCTAATATTTCTGCTATTTCCTTTGTCTAAGGCATCTTTAAGAAACTAAGATTTAGCTCAGAATTGGGTACTTACTTGCAATCTTCACTTGCAAAATTTAGTTTGTCTTTTTCGCAAAGTCGCAGATCTCTTCTTATCACTCCTTTATCTTTGAATGAAAATAATTAAACATTTCTCATATAAATACCACATCTTCTCACATTTAATTCCTTCATGCAAAATTAGGACTCTCCATGGTTCTCAAAATTCGAGCTCAACTGGTGATTACCACCTTTTTATTATCATTTTTTCTGATTCGCAATGATAATTATTAGACTTCCTCTATATCTTACAATTTAGTGCATTATTTCTATTTCATGGGCCAAAATTGGGTCCCACATAATAAGACACGAGGTTGTGACAAGGGACCACCATAGCATCTTATTCTTCCTCGCAAGCTTGTGACCTTTAAATGTTTCCCCTACTAACCACCGCAAGGATGCAACAAACATCCACTCATGGGTTCGCAGGTCCAACTGATAGTCTTCAAAAATTTCTGGGAGGATGCGATAAGTAAATTTTATTTACCTTAAATTATTGACATGTGGCCTACCATCGCTTTCATGCAGGCTAATGGTATTAACTATCTGATCAAGTCGTGAGGACACGACAACACTTGTATCACCACCCACACCACCTCACAACCACTAGTTGTCATCCGGAGGATGTGACACATCCACAACCTCACAACATCTTTTTCTAAAAGAACTTAACCTCCACGAGGGTGCGATATGCATCTTTAAAAAATGTGCAAAAAACAAGGGGAAAACAATAAAGTGCTAGGCTAGGACATCAAATCAAAAGATATCCTAACCACCAACACATTAGGAAAATCAAATATGATGAGATAACAAATGGACACTTTAAAATTGTGCCTAATTATATGCCTAATCATTCAATAGGTGTCCATTTAGGCATTAAAGTAGGCACCACTTATAACACAAATACATACATTACAAAGTGCCTATGTTAGCGTCGGCCTCTTTTGCTAGGCACAAGTTACACCAGACATAGCACGGACCCGATAAATAACATCAATATTTAAAAAAAATGGAGAAGTACATTAAAATAGTGTGTGGAAGAAAAAATAGAGCAAAAAAGGGAGCTAATCATAGAGAGTTGTTGTAGTGTGTCTCCTAACTTTAACCAACCTTTAACCAAACCCTCCAACCTAACCCACTAACTAACCCTAAGGTCCTAACCAACCTTATCCCTTTAACCTCCATTTAACCCCCAACCCATTAACTAATCCAAGGTTAAAACTAACCTTATCCCTTCAAACCTCCCCCTGAACAATCTTATCCAAACCTCCTCCAAATATGTGGACATTCATATTTTTATTAAATAAGGAAATAACTTCCATTTTTGTGGCATCTCTCCAAAATGGACACCTAACACCCCATCCACTTGTAACACTCTTAAATGTCACTTGTAATTTATGATGACAAGTGTTGAATTTGTGAATCATGAAAAAATTCAACACCTCGATTCATCTCGACGTATTTTAAATATAGAGTCTATATTAGCTAGTAGCACTCGCAGCATGTGTAATACATTGAATTAACTAATTTGATTAGGGTTAGCATAATTTAGCGTTACAGTTTACATCATGGTTCGGGTTAGCATTAGGGTTAGAGTTTGGTTTAGATTTATTATTATGATTATGGTTAGGGCTTAGTTTTCAGGTTGGGTTTATGGTCTGGCTACGAGGATAATTATGCTTAGCATTAGGGTTAGAGTTAGGGTTTGGATTATAATTATAACATGTTTCAGGTTAGGAATAGGGTTTTGGTCAGTGTTAAAGGAAAGGTTGGAATTAATATTAGGTTTCGGATTGGAATTATAATTAGGTTAAGGGTAAAGATTTAGATTTGGTCAGGGCTATGGTTTGGGTTAGGGTCAACTTTAGGATTAAGCTTAAGATTAGCAATACGGTTAGGATTTGGTTTAGGCTTATGATTATGGTTAGGGCTAGGGTTTAGACTTATGGTTAGGGTTAATATTAGGGTTAGGGTTAGAGTTAGGGTTTGGATTATAATTATAATAGGTTTTATGTTAGGAATAATATTTTGGTCAGTGATAAGGGCAAGAATGGAATTACTATTAGGTTGAGATTGGAATTATAATTAGGTTAAGGGTAAATATTTAAATTTGGTTACGATAATGGTTTGGGTTAGGGTTAAGGTCAAGTGTAGGATTAAGGTAAAGATTAGCATTATGATTTGGTTTAGGTTTATTTTTATAGTTAGGATTATAGTTTAGAATTATGGTTAGGGTTAGTATTATGCTTAGGGTTTAGTGTTAAGGTTTAGTGTTATAAGTTAAATAAATTTATATAATTAGGGTTAGGGTTAGCATTTATATCATTGTTAGGTGTAGCATCAGGTTTATGTTTACCAAATTTATGATTAGGTTTTAGCATTTACGATTAGTGTCTAACATTTAATGAGTATGATTATGGTTAGGGTTAGGGTTAGGATTAGGGTTAGGGTTAGGGTTAGGGTTAGGGCCAAGTTTAGAATTAAGGTTAAGATTAGCATTATGGTAAGGATTTGGTTTAGGTTTATGATTATGATTAGGGTTCTATTTTAGACTTATGGTTCAGGTTATTATTAGGGTTAGGGTTTGGTATTAAGGTTTAGTGTTTTTTTAAGCAAAAGTGGTTTAACCACTAAATATATATGTTAAATGTAAACTGGTTCAAGAGCTAAGTTGGGAAAGAACTAGTAAGAAAACCCGGCTTCATAGCTCATTACAATAGAAAAAGAGTTTCTAGATTTTCCTACCTATTACAAGATAAGTCGAATGACATTGAATTACAAAAAAGTGTTCACTAAATACCAACCATGCTCAATAGCTTATAATACTTCAGAATAAAAATTAGTGTTAATTAAACTCCATCCTCAGTCAAAGGCTTATAGTTCCCCAAAATTTGTCATTAAATGATTATCACTATAATTCTAGTGAATGCAGAGCTTCATAATTTGTGACACCTATGCACCGTACCACTTTAAAGCCCTAGTTTGTAGGGCTTCCATATGGGTGTTCTTTCAACATCATGTACTTTATGTGCCTCAAAAATTGTATTCCATACGATTTCAAAACCAAAATTGCAGACCAACCATGAGATATTTACCTTACTCCTCCATTGCGTCGGGTTCAAATGGTTCTAAATCCAGTTGTGTCCTTGGTGACCATCCCCAAGTTTCTGCATTCAAACCATGAGCAGGTTGGGACTGTGAGCTGTTGTCCCATCCTGAGCCCTAAGTAGCGTGTGACCATCCCAAAGTTTCTGCATTCAAACCATGAGTAGTTTGGCACTGTGAGTTGTTGTCCCATCTGAACCCTGAGTACCGTGTTTCCATGTATCATGTGCGGATTTGCCATCAGCTTGACCCCAATTCTCTTCGCTTTGCTCATGGCTTTGTATAATGGCGGTCATGTTTATGCGAGAGTATGTAATTTGAGCAATGGGTGCTGATTCAGGTGAATAATTTTTCCCCTCAAGAATTTTAAATACAACATCCATGGCCATATATATATTTTCCTCCCATGCAAAACCCAAGGTTGTCCCTGTTGTTTGCATTACATCTTTTAGGTGGCGAATGGATAGGTTTAGTGTTATAAGTTGAATAAATTTATATTTAATTAGGATCAAGGTTAGCATTTATATCATGATTAGGTATAGCACCAAGTTTATGGTTTCCCATTTACTATTAGGTTTTAGCATTTATGATTAGGGTCTAGCATTTAATGAGTAAGATTATGGTTAGGGTTAGGGTTAAGACTTATGGTAAGGATTATAGTTACAATTAAGATTCAATGTTAATATTTAATATTAGGGTTAGATTTATGGTTAGGGTTAGCATTTTGTGTTATGGTTAGGATTATATTTAGGGTTTATATCAAAGTAAGGTTTAGGGATTAAAGTTATAATTATGATTAGGGAAAAAAAATGGTTAGGACTATAATTATGACAGAATAATAGGTATGGTAGGTTTAAGTTCAAGATTAGGATACATCATGGTTAGGGCTGGAGTGAGTGTTTAGGTTAGGCTTAGGATTAGGGTTAGGTTTTAGTATTTTATTTAAGATTATAGTTAGGGTTTTAGGATATACATCATGGTTAGGGAAAGGCCTAGAATTATCATTAGGGTTAGGATTTAGGTTGGAAGTACAATCAAGGTTAGGCTAGAATTATGGCTAGACTAAGGATTAGGGTTATGGTTTGGATTATGGTTAGGGTTAGGGTCAAGATTATTATTATGGTTAAGGCTTATGGTTAGAGTTAGGACTATGGTTTCGGATTATGGTTCAAATTTTGATTAGGGCTATGATTTGCATAGTAGTTAGGGTAGAGGTTAGGGTTAAACTAAGGGTCGGGAATAGGATTATGGTTAGGGTTATGTTTCCATCATGGTTAAGATTAGGGTTTGGCTTATAAATAGGGTTAGAGTTAAAATTATGGTTAGGGTTAGGGTTTAGGGTAAGGATTATGGTTAAAATTAGGGTTTACATCATGGTTAGGGTTAAAGTGAGTGTTTAGGTTAGATATGGGGTGAGGGTTCAAGTAAATAGGTTTAGGTTTGGGATCGTGGTTAGAATTCTAGGGTATATGTCATGGTTAAGG
The DNA here is from genome assembly GCA_018584345.1 of Thuja plicata. Taxonomy (NCBI): domain Eukaryota; kingdom Viridiplantae; phylum Streptophyta; class Pinopsida; order Cupressales; family Cupressaceae; genus Thuja; species Thuja plicata. Next base: position 1,095,077 of record MU228345.1, read on the forward strand.
TTAGGGTTAGGATTATTGTTAGGATTGTGGTTAGTATTATGGTTAAGATACATATTTATATCATGGTTAATATTATGGTCAGGGTTAGGGTTCTGATTAGGGTTAATATTTAGGTTTAGGTTTAGGATTAGGATTAGGATTAAGGTGTAGGATTAAGATTATTTTAAGGCTATGGTTTATATCATGGTTTGTATTATGCTTAGGATTATATTCAACGTTCGGGTTAGGGATAGGAATAAGAATTAGGGTTTAAGATTTGAATAATGGTTAAGATTAGAATTTGGGTTAGGGTTAGGGTTTGTTAGGGATATAGATAGGCTTAGTGTTTAGGATTGTGATTTTAGTTAGGATTATGGTTAGAATTAGGGTTTATATCATGTTTAGTATTATTTTTAGGGTTAGGGTTAGGGTTAGGGTTAGAGTTCAAGTTTAGGGTTTATATCATGGCTGAAATTATGGTATATAATTAAGGTTAATTTTAGAAATATCCACCTAATTAAATTATAGCCAACTCTACTTAAGCATGAAAAAAGATATAATAGAACATCCACCTATAATAGCATCTATGATTTTGATATTTATAATATAATAATTAATATTGTATTTCTTGGCTAGATATAGTGGATACAATCAAAACTAATGTATAATTTAATGTTTCCATTTTTAAGTTATATTATCAACCCAAAAAATAATATATTCAAATTTATGCATGCTTCAATTTTATTTGTAATAAATAAATGAAAAGAATCTTGCCGGTTAATTGTGGCATGTTAGGGAACAAACATTTCCCTTTCATTTGATTTTACACTATGAAGATAATAATTTATTATATTAGCAACCTAAATAATAATATGTTTTAATATTTATATATACTTTTACCTTATTTGTAATAAATAAATAAATAAATCTTGTCAAGTAATTGTAGCATCTTAGGAAACAATTTTTTTTCTTTTCATTTGATTTGACATTTTGAAGATAATAATTTCTTACATCAGCAACCTAAACAATATTATATTTAAATACTTACTTATGCTTCTCTCTTGTTTGGAATAAACAAATTTAAAAAATCTTACAGTGTAGCATCTTAGTTACAAAATGTAAAACTCAATTTAGATAAAAATGGAACCCTTCTATATTTTTTTTAGTGTTTTTACATGCAAACAATTTTATATTCTAAATTAAACCTAAATTTTAATTTATCTAGTTTTTTAATGTCAGTTGCTATCTTTTCAAATGTTCAAATGAAATAAATGGAACCTTTCTATTTATTTTGGTTTGTTTGCATGCAAATCATATTATATTTTAATTAAAATCTAGAAGTAAAAACAACATTTCTATTATATTTTTCTTCGTAGAATAAAAATTATATTTTAAAATTAATGTGAATTTTATATTTTTAATATTTGAATTGTATTAATCTTTAAAAGAATAAACAAATGAAAAATTAAGATTTAGATATATGAAACCTTTCTATATTTTGAAAGAGATGTAAACCATTGCAAAACCATTATCTTGTTAGTGCTAAATCTTTCATTATTTAGTTTAGTTACACTGTGACTTTTCAAATATTTTTGCATGCTAAAATTGTAGCATTTAGATAGTCAGAAGTAAATTGTTTTCCTAATTGATATTAAATTTAAGCTTACATATAATTATTGATATCAATAATTTAATTATATAGATGTAACTTTTAAATGCTACTATCACATTTTTGATTGCTATTCTTATCATTTTATGAGCTTCAATCCAACTGCATCCAAAAATCTTTTTAACTTATTTGTAATTCATCAATCTCCCTATTTTGGGCACAATCAGGTACTGCAACCTTTCTGCTCCATTTGGGGAACAACCACCTGATGAAACTATCAAAATTGTCAAATGAGTTTGCATTAGCTTGATTTTGAACCAGATCTGTTGAAAAATTTGCAGGAAGTTGTTAAAGAATAAATTATTCTAACTTTCCATAAAACAATAAGTCTAATTTGTGGTTTTTTAATTCCAATGAGAAAATCAAATTAGAGGAAAAGCACAACATGAAAAAGAAACCACATTAAATAAAATATGGAAAGCTTTGAGAAATTAAATGTAACAATAAAATTATAAGATTAAAATTAATCTTAGATGGAAACTATACTCGTTGTAAGGCCTTTGCAAGGTTCAATTGATCACCAAATTTTAAAAAATGAAAAATATTTTGGAACTCTAGCTAAATATTTTGCAGAGGTCTTTGTTACTGGTGATGATTTCCTCTTCCTGCACAAATGCATGCCAATGTGTCATTCCTGTGCGGATTCATATTGCGATACTAAGAGATGATTTTCAAATGTGACAACTATTTAGATTATAAAGGGAGGGCCAAGCTCAATGCATCTGGTCAATACAGTATTTAGATTTTTTAAGGGAGGGCCAGACTCAATTCTAAATGCATTGAGTTTTGTATCTTTATACTTACCATTAAGCTCTATGATTTATAGAGTTTCCTTACCAGTGATATAGAATAATGCATCTGGACAATACTGTATTTTAAACAAAGCCATATGATGCAGTCCTTGGGATAATTTTAGACTAATGGTTGATGTCGATTAAATCATAGGAACCCTCTACATTCTCTATATCTCTTTGGGGAAAGTAGGAAGGTGTCGCCCTAACATTTTGTGCATCTTAGAAGGATAATCCTCATAAAAAATTGGGTCCAAAAACCTGCACATCAAATGCAATCAACCTAAGTGTATAGATACAAAACTCAACGCAACAATCAATATTGTTATCCATGTCAATACAGTTCAATGAAATAACATAAATTTATACTGTACATGGCATAGTATATTGAATTTAGAGATGGTGAAAGTTTAAGGAGGCCACTTTTCTTACCAAGTCGTGTTGAATGCCAACAATCTCTTGAGAGACTCGATCACTGAAAGAATCAATCACTTAGATTTATTTAAGTCAAAGCCCAAAATATATGATATACAATTGGCCACCAAAGGAAGTGGAATTGGAATCACCATTTGTGTGGAATTGATGTGGTGAGTTTTCTGTGCTCAATGAAGTGTACCAGATGCTATTACTATTTTGTCAATGTATATATTGATGACATGTAACTGATTGAATGTTTGATAATGTTAAGTTGAAAGATAATGCAGGTCATTAAATCAGTTAATGGACTATATTGTCATTGATGTCAACTTGATTTCATCTATACGGTCATGTACAAAATGCTAAAGACTTCAGAGAACCAAAGGAACCAAGGTTAGGTTCTCAGAAATGCATAAAAGTCAAGTATTCACTAAGTGACAAACAACACCGACGGAGAGCACACCATCGGTCAAAGAAAAGAAGAAAAATCATAGTGATACCTGGTGATCAGAAGCATAGTGTTTCCCGATGAAGAAAAACCATAGAATGCCCGACGAGCTAAAGACTCAAAGTGCCTGACGACCAAAATTGCAGAGTTGCGCAACGAGAAAAATTCCAATGATACTCGACGGACGGAGATCACGAAGCTAACTGGAGTCTCACAGACAGATCAGTCACTTGTCATCGACAACTAACTGAAGTGTTGACCAACAGAACAGAGAGTTTAGAAAATGACAAAATATCTAGCTGGCAAAGCTAAAAATAGACTTAACTGGTTGTCTACTTTATTTTATTCGACCAGAGATAAGTGATTGATTTAAAGATGATTTGTACAGTTGGCAAGAAGATATCTATGAGACAAATCAGGAGTTATGCTTTAAATCTAATTGGTTGGATTATTTATCATGCCAAGAATCAAGAATCAAGAAACAATTAATATTGTCTATATAAGAGACAAGCTTAATTCATTTACGAATGGGATTAAGGGGAGTGAATAAAAAGAGGATGCTGAAGAGAAACTGATGAAGAAAAACTTCATGTAGTGCTGATCAAACAAGTTGAAGGAAGAGATAAGGAATTCTACAGACACCGACAAACAGTGAGCATAGCATCACAGAGAAGAAAGTATGGAGCACAAGGATTAATTGATACATTGGTCAGAGAGGTAATGTACTTAAATAGATCTCAAAATCTGCAATTCAAGTTGCAATATGAACAGGTCATAGTGTTTCAGTTTAACCATTGAAGCATAAAGTCTCTTAGCCAAGCAGGACTTAACAATCTTCTATATATTGAGGTACATCTCAAGGAGTGTCAAAAAGTTTGATTCATGAAAGTAGCATTGGACTTGCCCGATACCTATTAACAGTCTAAAAAGGAGGTTGATTCAAGGATGGTAGCAATAGATGCCCGATACTAAGTGACAACCTCTATGTATAAAATACTCTAATAAGGTCACACTTAATAGTGTGTTTGTAAACTTTAACAGGGTTGGCTCCTAACAGGGCTCACTTTAGAAGAGTGAAAATTTGGGGTATCGGTCCTAGTGGTTTTTCCCTTAACAGGGTTTCCATGTTAAAATTCATGTGTTATGTGTGTATGATTCTTTTCTAATTACTTTCTTGCATCTTAAATAGCTAACTCTAGATTGATTAGTATACTCTGCTTATTTACTGAGTTTTGGTAAATAGTTATATTGCTTATTGGTAATCAAGAAATAATAAGGATTGATAGAGAAAATTGACAGACAGTTAATCATTATTAGTATTTCATGGCATGCATCTTGTAGGGACATAATAATCTGAGATTTATAAATTGATGGTTAAGTTTGAAGGATAAATAATTTGAGGCCAGTGATTCACCCCCCCCACCCCCCCCCCCTCAGTTATTACTAACAATTGGTATCAGAGCTTGTGTGCTTAGAAAGGAAGGTTTCAAGACCTAAGTCAAGATCACAAGATGAACATAAGAGATGTGCCCAAGTTGAACAAAGAAAACTTTGCTTCATGGAAAAGAAGGATAAGACTCCACTTATCAGGGATTGGTAATGATGTTACTCAATCCTAGATACTGAATATGTGTTTCCCACAAGAGTATTAATAGTAGATCAATTGAGAGAGAAGCATGGGAACAACTACATGGTCATAGAGCTTTCTTCCTCACTCTCTGATGCTGAATTTGAAGATGTCAAAGATTGCAAAACTGCAAAGAAGATGTGGGGCAAACTGAAGCTTGTACATGGAGGTGATACAAATGTTCTGAGAGCCAAGGTAGAAAGCCTTAGAGGAAAGTTTGATGATCTCAGAATGAAAGAAGGAGAAAACATCACATAGTATAGCACAAGAATCAAAGAAGTAGTCAATGCTATACGAGGAGTTGGAAGTACACTTGAAGAGGAGACAGTGGTAAGTAAAATCTTAAGAACCTTACTTCCTGTATATGCTATTAGAGTTTTTTTCATTCAAGAAATGAGAGTAGTAGAAAACAATACAGTTACTCTTGATAGTTTAATTGGTAGCCTAATTTCATTTGAGATGAATAAATTTGATAAAAGTGTCTTACCAAACTTAGAGTCTGCATTTAAATCTTCTATGAGAATAAGCAAATCAAGTCATAGACACACATCTAGAAGAGATAGTGAAAGTGAAAGTGAACAAGAAGATCTAGATGAAATAGACGCACTTATGGCTAGAAAAATGAAGAGAGGCAAAGGTAAATACAAAGGCAAGTTACCACTTGTATGCTTTAATTGTAAAGAGATTGGACACTTTGCTGCAAGATGTCCTAACATAAGAAAAGATGACAGAGTTAATGACAGATATTTTGGGAAGAAATCTGATAGAGGTGACAAAAAAAATTACAAAAAGTTACCGACAATCAGAAAGAAGAGATACCTAAGACTACAAGGATAAAGGCAAGAAATCCAGCTACCTAGCTGCTTGCAAAGGTTAAGATACTGACACCGAACCTGATGAAGACATCAAGATGGTGTTTGTGGCTGTGAAAGATGATTTAGATGAAGATGAAAGGTATGTAGAAACTGCACTCATATCTAAGGTTATCAAGAATGACATTAGGATTATAGATAGTGGCTGCACTCACCACATGACCGGTGACAAAGAAAAGTTTAACACTTTTGAGTATTATAATGGTGGTACAATAAGAATGGGTAATGATACACCTTGTCCACTTGAAGGTAAAGGAAATATAATGTTGAATAACCTGATTAAATGTGAAAATGCTTATGGGGTAAAATGATTGAATTATAATCTATTGAGTGTTTCTCAACTGAATAATTCAGGTCATAGAGTAGCATTTGAGAATAAGAAGGCAAAGATCTTCAATGAATCAGGAAGATTGATTGGTACCGGCGAACAAACAAAAGGTAACTTATTCTATCTGAATTATACTAACACCACTTGCTTAATGACTAGAAAAGAAGACATATGGCTATGGCACAAAAGATTGTTTCATGTGAATTTTGACAACATGATGAAAATAAGTAGAAGGAGAAATGTAAGAGGCTTACCGATGATGTCAAAGCTCGACAACATCATGTGCAAGAATTGTCAAAAAGGTAAGATGACAAAGTCTAGTTTAAAAAGTAAAACCCATACATCTGATGATATTCTAGAATTAGTCCATATCGATACATGTGGACCAATGAGGACAAAGAGTTATTATGGACATAGATATTTTATTCTCTTTGTTGATGATTACTCTAGAATGATGACAGTTATGTTTCTAAAAGACAAATCTGAAGCATTCAAGATGTTTAAATGGTATAAGGTTGTGGTAGAGAAACAAAGTGGTAAGGATTTAAAATTCTTGAGATCAGATAGAGGAGGAGAGTTTATATCAGATGAATTCACTAACTTCTGCAATGACCATGGTATAAAAAGATAGGTTTATGCACCAAAAACACTACAGCAAATTGGGATTGTTGAGAGAAGGAACATATCCATAGTTGATTGTGCCAGAACACTGATGATAGAGAAAGGCATCACCCAAATCTTCTGGAGGGAAGCTGTCAGTACTATTGTCTACACATTAAACAAAGTACAATTGAAGAAAGACACAAAGAAGACACCCTATGAGCTATGGTATGGTAAAACACCCAATTTAAGTTACTTCAAAATATTTAGTAGTCAATGTTATATCTTAAAGGATGATATAAATGGAAAGCTTGACACAAAGAGTGATGAAGGTATCTTTCTAGGGTATTCCACCAAAAGAAAGGCTTATAAATGTCTTATTAAGGCCTCTAACAAAATTGTTGAAAGTGCAAATGTAAAGATAGATGAATTTGCAGAAAAGAATGAGCTGGAAAGCACAAAAGAACCAGAGGACTACAACAAGTTTGTATACTATGAAGAACCCAACACTCTACCCGAGCAACAGTGCTTAATTCTAGAGAAACAGAATGTTGTAACTGACGGTCAGGCTACAAATACCAACGGTCAGGGTAATGATCAAAATAATGTGAAGGTGATGAAGAATAGAATGAAGAATAAAATGATGATCAAACTGATAGACAAAGAGCTATACCTATACTTGCAAGATATGTAAGAAGGAACCATCCAGAGATCCAGATCATAGGAGATAAGAAAGCTGGTACAAGAAAAAGAAATTGAGAAGAATAAGACATGGTCACTTGTGCCAAGACCAGATGACAAGAATGTCATCGGTACTAAATGGATATTCAGGAACAAGCTGAATGAGAATGGAGAGGTCACAAGAAACAAAGCAAGACTAGTATGCAAGGGGTATGCACAAGAAGAAGGTATTGACTATGGAGAGACCTTTGCACCCATTTCTAGGCTAGAAGGTGTAAGAATACTACTTGCTTATGTTGCATTCAAAGGATTCAAGGTATATCAAATGGATGTCAAGTCTGCATTCCTGAATGGAATACTTAAAGAAAAGGTGTACATTGACAACCAGAAGGGTTTGTAGATCCAAACAAGAGAAACATGGTATGTAGACTTCATAAATCTCTGTATGGATTGAAACAAGCTCCTAGAGCCTATTATGAATGACTTCATTCCTATCTTATAAGTATTGGATTTGTAAGGACTAGTGAAAATAGTAATCTTTATTTAAAGGAAGATACTGATGCTAACACTTTGATTGCTGAAATATTTGTTGATGACATCATATTTGGAGGCAATGATATGCTATGCAAATCATTTTCTAATGAGATGAGAAAAGAGTTTGAGATGTCTATTTTTGGAGAGATCAAGTTCTTTATTGGTCTACAGATCATGCAACAATGTGAAGGTATCTTCATTACACAGTCCAAATACATTAAAGAGGTCCTGGAAATATTCAAGATGGAAGATTCCAAACCAGTTGGAACACCGATGGCTACTGGATGTAAGTTAACAATGGAGGACAAGACATCAGAGGTAAATTAGACTTTGTATAGATCAATGATTGGAAAACTCATGTATGTTGTACACACTAGACCAGATATTGCACATGTCATAGGAATTGTTGCTAGATTTTTTGCTAACCCCAGGGAATCACATATGACTATTGTGAAAAGAATTTTAAGATATCTAAAGAATACCAAGGAATATGGCTTATGGTATAGAAGAGAAGGCAAATTTGAACTTAAGGTGTTTATCGACGCTGATTGGGATGGAAATCTTGATGACTGGAAGAGCACAACTGGAGGAGCATTATTTATGGGTGACAGACTTGTCACATGGATTAGATAAAAGCAAGGATGCATCTCTCAGTCTACTACAGAAGTAGAGTATGTTGCTGCTATTGCAAATTGCTCAAATATTGCATGGTTCAAACAGTTACTGGAAGGTATGCATATGAAGATCCTAGAACAATTAATTATCTATTGTGATAACACCAGTGCAATAAACATTTCTAAGAATCCAGTCATGCATGCTAAGACTAAACACATTGCCATCAAGTATCATTACTTAAGAGAACAAGTTCAAGAAAAGGAGGTGATACTTGAGTATGTGCAATCCAAAGAACAATTAGCTGATATCTTCACCAAGCCACTGCCCAAGGATACATTTGACTACTTGAGAAAAATACTAGGGGTTAAACCCTTGTCTACCAGTAAATAAAATGACTAGAAGGATGCTTCAGCCTACATATTATCAGAATATCATTAATGTTGATGCAAGCAAAGAGATGAACTTCAAGGCTACATCTATATACAGATAGGTATATATCAACACTGAGCACCAGAGCATATTGTTGTATTGCTGATGGATAAGGGAAATTCAAGGAATATATTATGGATGGAGAGAAATGATTGTTTGACATTAATGTCATATATTTGTGAGATATTTGTTTGGCATTGTTGTCAAAGGGAGAGAGATTATCCATATTATCACATCCTTCTATAAAAAGAGAGAGATTATCCATTATCACATTACTCCAATAGGGAGAGATTATATCCTTAGGGAGAGAAATTGTATGGAAAGATTATACAAAGGGAGAGTTGCTGACAAGAGAAAAGACATCAAAAGAGAACAGTCAAAAGAGAGAAATTGACACAAGGAGCGAACACAACACATCAAAAGCCAAAGAGCTGCAAAAATCAAATCTAAGCTAAAATAGAGCTTACTAATGGTCATACATTTATTAGTTAACAGAACAAAAGATTGGTAGTTTGATGAATCTCAACTATTGTATTTTATATTGTATTAGAAATAGTATAGTGTGATAATATAGTATGCTGCCATCAATGCCAAAGGGGGAGATTGGTGACATGTAACTGATTGAATGTTTGATAATGTTAAGTTGAAAGATAATACAGGTCATTAAATTAGTTAATAGACTATATTTTCATTGATGTCAACTTGATATCATCTTTACGGTCATGTACAAAATGCCAAAGACTTCAGAGAACCAAAGGAACCAAGGTTATGCTCTCAACAATGCATAAAAGTCAAGTACTCACTAAGTGACAAACAACACCGACAGAGTGCACACCATCAGTCAAAGAAAAGAAGAATAGTCACAGTGATACTCAATGATCAAAAGAATAGTGTTTCCCAATGAATCAAAACCATAGAATGCCCTACGAGAAAAGTCAGAAGGTTGCCCGACAAGCTAAAGACTCAAAGTGCCCGACGACCAAAATTGCAAAGTTGCCCGACGACCAAAATTCCAATGATACCTGACGAACGGAGATCACAAAGCTAACTGGAGTCTCACTGACAGATTAGTCATTTGTTGCTAAAGACTAACTAAAGTGTTGACCAATAGAATAAAGAGTTCAAAAAATGACAAAATATCTAGCTGAAAGAGCTAGAAAAAGACTTAACTAGTTGTCTAATTTGTTTTATTCGACCAGAGATAAGTGATTGATTTAAAGATGATTTGTACAGTTGGCAAGAAGATATCTATGAGACAAATCAGGAGTTATGCTTTAAATCTAATTGGCTAGATTTTTTAACACGCCAAGAATCAAGAATCAAGAAACAATGAATATTATGTCTATATAAGAGACAAGATTAATTCATTTACAAATGGGATTAAGGAGAGTGAATAAAAAGAGGATGCCAGAGAGAAACTAATAAAGAACAAATTCATGCAGTGCTGATCAAACAAGATGAAGGAAGAGCTAAGGAATTCTGTAGACACCGACGAACAGTGAGCACAACATCACAAAGCAGAAAGTATGGAGGATAAGGATTAATTGATACATTGGTCAAAGAGGTAATGTACTTAAATAGCTCTAAAAATATGCAATTCAAGTTGCAATATGAACATGTCATAGTGTTTCAGTTTAACCATTGAAGCATCAAGTCTCTTAACCGAGCAGGACTTAATAGTCTTCTATATATTGAGGTACATCTCAAGGAGTGCCAAAAAGGTTGATTCATGAAAGTAGCATTGGACTTGCCTAATACCTATTGACAGTCTAAGAAGAAGGCTGATTCAAGGATGGTAGCAATAGATGCCCGATACTAAGTGACAACCTCTATGTATAAAATCCTCTAACAAGGTCACACTTAATAGTGTGTTTGTAACCTTTAATAGGTGATAAGGCCAAATTATTGCCTTTATTTTGTATAATTTTAAATACTCTATTCTAGTTTCTAACAAAACATTTGTGAACCTAGCCAGTTAAAACTTGTGATAAAGTCGAGATAGAACTGATAAACCATGGGTAGATATTTGTGACATATTTTGCTAATATTATACATATAGTGCAGTATTTCATATAACCATCATAATATATGTTCTAATATCTAGATTTAATTTGATTAAGCTTGTTGCATGAATATTTCTGCATCACAACTAACTTGACAGGAGAGGAAGCAGCTAGAGAGTGGTCGACAGCATTCAAGGAAGACTGTTGAGGACCAGCTACGACGAAGTGATCATCACAGTACCAGGAGACACGGTTGCTACAATGGAGGAGCCATTATTCTAGGATGCAGGGATGTATTGTTTCTATATTCCATCTGCACTTTATTATGTTGAACTGGTCGCCCAAGCTTTATTACCCACACCTCGGGCTGTTGCATTTCCATCTTCTCCGACATGTTTTCAGCAAGATAGTTTCTTTTTGGTTTTGTAATAAGTGTTTGATCCTCTATTTATAGGGATTGGACTGATAGTTTGAAGTTAGAGAGGAAAGTTAGAGAAAGAAGTTTTTGGAAGAAAAATATTATATCTTACAACAAACTATTTTAAGTTTCATGTATTGTTTTTATGTAATGCGCTTTTGAAATACAATGAAGTAATTCTTGGTTTACATTCTGTATTAATAGATTAGCAAAAACCAACCAAGGGGGCCCACTTGGGAGGTGGAATAGGTTAGAATAGAATAGATTTCCTTCCAGCATTATACATTGTGAATGTTCTTGCAGCATCTGCAAGAATAGTTATAATGGATGTTCTAGGTTGAAATTATAGGTTTAAGTAGAGTTTACAATTTCTAGCATTCATTTCAGTAAGGAGCTAAGTGTATTCTTTTCCTGCAGCACTAGTGTAGGTTTCTTTTATGCATTTTTATCTTCCTGTGGCATAAGCAGAATGACTTGTTAAGGAACTTAGTGCACATATCGTGCCGACCATTTCAAGTATACATCCCTAGGTTGACAAGTTAAATGCACCTCATAACAGGAGAAGTAGTCCTTAGATTGAATAAACTATTCTTAAGAAAGGCCTTGAGCATGATTATTCCACATCTATTGTGAGGTGATTCATTTTTGGCACCGTTGTCGGGGATGGTGTCAACCTAGAAACATTTTTGAGTCATTTTTTCATTCCTAGTTAGTTTTTAGATTTGTATCCCTAAAAATTACTTCACGAGCGTGAATAATTCAATTGCATGCATCGAAGAGAAAGGCGACGAGATGAATATGGCAGATTTCTCCCAGCAAAGTCTACTAATTTGAACGAGGAAGTTGAAGAAGTTGAGTTACCCTTTGAAGACATAAGTCCCAACTTTCCTGCATCATCTTCCTCCAGAGCAAAACCACTTGATATAAGCGGCCTCTGACCTTTTGCAGAAATATTTTCCAGCTTTCTAGATAATTCCAGCCCAAATCCACCTATTGTTAACAATCCCATAGCTAATGCTCCTTTCTAGCAGCAACCCCATAATCAAATACCTCTAGTAATGGCACAAACTACTTTTCCATTTCCTCTCCCAAGCCTTATAAACAATGCTAATCTCAAAAATATACCCACAGCTACTCTTCCAAAGTTTTATGATCTTATAACAGAGGATCCTGACACTTTCTTGTTTGAGTTTGACATACTCTATCGAAGCTTTGACTATAATACCGATTCCCATAAGCTCAAGTTGTTTCCTGCAACACTGAAAGAGTCAGCCTTATGATGGTTCATGGGCTTAGGAGCTAATGCAGCAGGTACCTGGGATGAGATGCAGACATTGTTTCTGTAGAAATACAAAGATTATTGCAAAGGGAGTGACCCAAAAGGAGATGCTATCTTTAGGATGTCTCAAAAAGAGGATGAAACATTAGAGGACTATGCTTCACATTTTTTGTACACAATGCAGAAGAATCCCCAGCATGTACTGGCAGAGGATTCGCAGAAACTAGTCTTCTTGAGGGGGGTAAATGACAACTGTCTGGAAGCATTAGACTTGATGGCTGGTGGAGACATATCCCAATCCTCATGGGATGACTTCAAGAAAATCTATCTCAACTACTCAAGGTCAACTGTGAAGAAAGGCAGAGGATTCTGGCCCACAGTCACAAACGGGATTGGTTTGGGCATTTCAAAGCTGGAGATATCTAATTTTCTCATAGATTTCAAGCAAGATATTATAAATGATGTAGCTACACATCTTGACACAATGACTACCAAGAAGAAGCATGCAGAAGTTGAATCACAATTGGCTGAGTATTGTCCACACTGCCGCAAACAAAAGAAAGACTGCGGATGTAAGCTGGTAGCAAACCTAAAAAATCAACATTTGCCAACTGACTACATGAAGATAGAAGGAGACAACGATCAAGTATTCTTCGTTGCTCAACATTGACCATGGGCTTCATGACAAGGTATGCCACAAGATCCTCTACAATTTTCAAATTCTAACAATAATCAGTGGCAAAACCAAAGTTATCATAACACTTCTCAGTACTCTCAACCTCAGTGGCCAAACCAGCAGATTAACCAATGGCCTAACCAGCAAAATAACCAATGGCCAAACCAGCAGAATAAACAATGGCCTAACCAGCAAAATAACTAGTGGCAAAACTTGCAAAATAACCAGTGGCCTAATCAGCAGAATCAATGGCAACCACCACGAGGAAATTGGCAGCAAACTAATCAATGGAGGGGGCCTCCACAGTGGCCTAACCAAAATTTTGGCTATCCACAATTACCACCTCCAGTGCAACCACCTGCAATAATGCCACCTCTTGCAGCAACTAATGCTAATCCAAAGCCAACCCAATTGCCTGCTCAACCATAGCCAAATCCAAACAACAAACAGCAGCAATAGCAAACATACACTACTGACACTCAGAAGTACCCTACTTATGCATTAGAGATAGCTAATATCTATTTGAGGTCTGGTACCACTCTGCCTACACCTGAATATCCTATTATCATTGAAGTTGTAGACACTCCTGTAGCACTACTTCCAGAAGCCACACTGCCAAATACCAGCCAGCCAACTGATATACCCAGTAGAACTACTGTCCACACTTCAATAAATCTACCCTTTCCACATAGGCTAAACAAAGAAAAACCTATACCCCAAGAGGAAGAAACATTTGATATTATTGAGAAGCTGAAAAATATGAACATTCAAATCCCTCTATTCTAAGCTATCAAAGATATACCTCTTTATGGAAAGGCTATTAAGGAAGCATGCCTTAAGAAGCCAGGATGGAAGAAGAAAGATTCTCAAATAGTACATGTCATAGGGAAATTAGCAGATATCATGTTAGGAAAGGTGGTAATACCAAAGTATTCAGATCCTAGCAGCCCAGTAGTCGACCTGATAATAAATGGACAGACAGTGAAAAATGCTCTAATTGATTTGGGAGTAGCAATAAATGTGATGACTAAAGATATAATGCATAGGCTAAGCATAGAAGGCTTAAGAACAATAGCCATAGTGTTACAACTTGCTGATAGTTCAACTGTTACTCTAGAGGGTCTCATAGAAGATGTGATAGTTACCTTAGATTCATGGGAGTATCCAGCTGATTTTCTTATCCTATCACCTAAAGTAAACTTTGCTGGCTATCCTGTAATCTTGGGAAGACCCTAGTTATCCACCACTAATGCCAAAATTAATTGTAGATCAGGCAGTATGACAATTTCAAATGGTCAAGCCATAAGGAAGCTAGCCCTATATCCTCCTGCCCAACCCCAGCCAAACTTGGGAGAACCTATTTGGCCAGACTTAGGGGATGAGGATGAAGAGCTAAATTCAGTAGCCCAGCAAATGATGTTGCATAGGCAATATTTTCTAAAGATACAAGAGGAAGATGATGTGATACAGAGCATTCTTACCAATGAATGTATTGTGGCTAAAGATGATTCAGAGAGTTCTGTTTTACAGTATGTACCTATGAGGACAGTGTGTTTCCAGCAACCCCTAAAATAATTGATCAATTACTACCAAATGAAATAGCTACAAGTCCAATGCCTGAAGTATCAATGGTAGATCTCACAACAATAGTGGAACTTTCCCCTGGTCATAACCTCCATGTAAACAACAAGTTGTCCCAATCACAATTGGCATTGTTAACCAAGCTCCTTAGTCAGCATGAAAAAGCCTTTGCATGGGATTATGGGGATATGGAGGGACTAAACCCTAAACTCTACACCCACAGAATCTACATTAGTGATGGAAGCTTGCCACTTCGTCAACCTCAAGGGAGAATAAATCCTGCACTGAGAGAAATAGTTAAAATTGAGTTGCAGAAGTTGTTGGATGTTGGATTCATCTATCCAATCTCTGATAGCAAGTGGGTATCACCATTGGTCATTGTACCTAAGAAAGGAGGTAAGTGGTAGATATGTGTGGATTATAGGGAATTAAATAATTCCACAAATAAGGACCACTTTCCTTTACCTTTTATTGACCAGGTCTTGGATAATTTGGCTGAAAAGAAATACTTTTCCTTTCTGGATGGATACAGTGGTTACAATCAGATAAACATTGCCCCTGAAGATCAGGAAAAAACCATGTTCACATGCCCTTGGGGCACATATGCCTATTCAGTATTACCATTTGGATTATGCAATGCACCTACTACCTTTCAGAGAGTTGTGATCAACATCTTTGCTGATATATCACATGATTGCATGGAAATCTACATGGACGACTTCACTACATTCAGTGTCACATTTGAGGAAGCTTTGAAGAACTTGGAGAAAGTACTAATCAGATGCGAGGAACATAACCTATCTCTCAATAGTGAAAAGTGCTTTCTGATGATGCAGGAAGGAGTGGTGTTGGGACATTTTATCTCTGAAGCTGGAATCTAGGTAGACCCTACAAAGATAGAGGTAATTCTCACACTCCCTATCCCTACTAAGCAAAAAGATGTCAGATATTTCCTAGGTCACGCGGGCTATTATAGGAGGTTTATCCAAAACTTTAGTCAAATAGCTAGTCCTATGTACAACTTACTTACCAAAGAAGCTGCATTTTCTTGGACAAAAGAATGTGATGAATCCTTCCTGCAGCTCAAGTCACTTTTGACAACTGCACCAGTACTTAGGGGTCCTGACTAGACTTTTCCATTTCCCATACATACAGATGCTTCAGACTATGTTGTAGGTCTTGTCTTAGGACAAAAGTCTAAAAACCTTGAAAATGCAATCTATTATATCAGTAAGAGTGTACATGGACTAGAGTTAAACTATACAGTGACTAAGAAAGAATTGATAGCAGTAGTTTATGCTCTGAACAAATTCCACCATTATGTAACTAGTTATCCTATCTTTTTTCATACTGACCATGCAGCAATTAAGTATCTCATGAACAAACCTGCCATCACAGGCAGGTTAGCAAGATGGCTTCTTCTTTTGTAGGAATTTGATATAACAATCATTGACAAGCCAGGGAAAGCAAACGTGGTAGCTGATAATCTATCCAGAATTCATCATGCTGAAGAAGATACTACTTTGATAGATGATGCATTTCCAGATGAACATTTATTTCATATTTCTGTCCAAAATCCATGGTATGCTGATATAGCTAATTACCTAGCAGCTAACAAAATACCCACACATTTCTCTTATAAGGATAAGAAGCTGCTTGTAGAGAAAAGCTTTCATTTCTCTTGGATTGATAGCACATTATTTTACACTGGACCTGACCAAGTCATGAGGAGATGTGTGAGAGAAGATGTGACATATGACATTCTGCATGCATGTCATAATGAACCATGTGGAGGACACTTTGTAGCCAAAAGAATAGCACAGAAGATTTTAACAATTGGCTACTACTAGCCTACACTTCACAAAGATATAGCCAGTTATACAAGGAAGTGTGACAAATGTCAAAGAATGGGCCAACCAACAAGATCAGATGAAATGGCCTTAAACCCATAGGTGGTGGTAACACCATTTGATAAATGGGGCATGGACTTTATTGGTCCCATAGACCCTCCATCCAATGGGAAGTCATACATTCTGGTGTGCACAGATTACCTGACCAAATGGGTCGAAGTAAGAGCAATTAAGCATGTCAGGGATCATAAGGTTGCTAAATTTTTGTATGAAGAAATTTTTACTAGATATGGCGTGCCAAGAGAACTTGTTACTGATCAAGGTACTCAATTCACTTCCAATCTGATAACAGAGCTCATGAATGAATATAATATCAGACATCAGAAGTCAAGCCCCTATCACCCTCAAGCCAATGGACAAGCAGAAGTTACAAATTGGGAAATAGAAGCAATCTTAACAAAGACAGTTCATTTGCATCGCCGAGATTGGAGCAGCAAAATATCAGAAGCCATCTAGGTGTATAGAAAAACATGGAAGACCACCACAGGGTTCACTCCATTCGAACTGTTATATGGTAAAGCAAAAATGCTACCAATTGAATTTGAACACAAGACATTAAGAATAATGCTGGAGTTAAATATTGATCTTCCTGCAGCACAGAAAGAGCGTTTGCTACATCTCAATTCTTTGGATGAAATGCGCAAGTCTACCCTGTAGTGCATGGAAATTGTCCAAAACCAAAGGAAACAGTGGCACGACTCCCATATTAAGAGTAAGCAGTTCCAAGTTGGAGATTAGGCATTGTTATATGATTCCAGATTCTAAGAGATACCAGGCAAGCTGCAGACACGATGGTTGGGTCCATATGAAATAAGCCATGTATTTACAAATGGAGCAGTCCAGTTGACCACAATTGACCCTGTACACTTCAAGCTATTAGTCAATGGACATAGACTAAAGTTGTATCACCAGCCATAGATGAAAGAAGGCTTCCTACAGCAATTCAACCAGCCAGTTTTAAAGGATCAACAGGTAACACTTCCTGCAGCAGAAGGTGTCAACCTCCTTCTTGCAGCTCTTCAATAAGAATTCCTTCAAAGCATGACCATAATAAAAATTTTATGTTTACATAAAGTTCAAATTCTCTATTCACTTTCTACATTCTTCTTTTTCAACCCATTTCATTCCTTAATCTTCCATCCACCCACCTCCCACGTCATCAGTTTTCTATGCTTTCAATAAAGAGATCATGCGTTGATGCATGCCAACCATTGACATTGTCATTCCACTCTCACCAACCTTTCCTAGCACATGCGATGATCAATTAACAGGTATGAGCTTTTCAAATTTATTTCCATTTTTACCGCATAGATTTTGTTGGTTATATCGAATACTGCAATAAATGTATCGTTGCCACCTTAATCCAGTTCCTTACCTTCTGCCAAGTCTGACAAGTGAGGACACTTGTCAATGTTTCATAGGGGGCAGAGAAGTGTGCCAATTCCTAAAATTTCATTTATATTTACTTGTTAAGATCCTCAAATCTGTACTTCGGCCTTGTCTTAATTAAAATCCAGCTGCCGCATCACACAAGTGTCAAGTGTCGTACCTTTATTCCAAGTAAACCCCTAATTGTTAGACTAGATGTGACCTAGTATTAAAACCATGACATAACTCTCACATGAATATCTATAATTCATTCTATTAAATTATATTATTATTGTTCATACCAATAGTACCAGAAGAAAGTGAAAAAGGGTCTATGGTTTTACAAGAAGTAGTATGAAATTCAAAAGAGAAGAAGGTAATTATCGAGAACAGAGCAGAGGTTGAATTTGGTAAGCACAAATGGGGGGCCAATTGCAGTGGCATGAACTAGTAGTTCATATTATTTTACTTTCTGACGTTGAGGAAGTAAGAAGATTTAATGCCTATGGATGGCTGGGATATTTCTTAAAATTGATGGAGTTTGATGAGGAAGCAGCAACAGAATTTGCAAACACATTTAATGAAGGCCAAGCAACGGTATGGGGGTTGATAGTCATTGAAATAGAGGAGTGAATAGTGGAAGTAACCAGTTTTCTAATAGCAGGGGAACACTACCCCAATGCACACGATGCCAGGTCAGCTAGGGCCCAGTTTACCCTACCAGGTGACCCTCCTCTAGAGATCACTAAATAGGGGTGCAAAAGAATGTCCATTCCTCCACCATATCATGAGTTGGCCATGCACATTATCAGGTATTTCACCTGTGAAGGAATATTTTCTAATTTACATGCACATCATTTTAAGCTACTTAGTTATGTATGACATAATATCCCAATGGATGCCTCCAATTTCTTGTTTAATATGTTGTGCATTAGTGCCAAGGAAACCTAGAAAGGAAATGACAATTCTGTTAC
This sequence comes from Thuja plicata, assembly GCA_018584345.1. Classification (NCBI taxonomy): domain Eukaryota; kingdom Viridiplantae; phylum Streptophyta; class Pinopsida; order Cupressales; family Cupressaceae; genus Thuja; species Thuja plicata. The sequence continues at coordinate 1,114,276 of MU228345.1, forward strand.
TCACCATGCCCTAATTAAATCGCTCATAGAAAGATCTCTTAGGGACATCTCTCCTATGGCATGGGCAGAATTTGTCCATCATAAAACCCTGCAGCCTCAAACTGCCCCTAATGTGCAAATTAGTCAAGATAATGTAGTTCCCCCTGACCCAATTGCTGAGAAAAGTACCCAAGGGGCAGAAACCAAAAATTTACAAGAAAATGTGCCTTTACTTGCTCACATGAGAAATATACCTACTTCCACCCGAACAAAAGGAAAATGGAATTTAGTAGGAGAAACTTCAGTTCCTGCAACTGAGCCACGAAACCCTACAGTCTCAAGAGGGAAGAAAATGAAGTCAGTTCTTGCAGCCACTACTCCTGCAGCAGAGAAAAAAAAAAGGGTTAGTAAGAAAAAGGTTGTAGAGGTTGAGGAAATCCCTATAAGAAGAAGCTCTAGGATGAGAGGGAAGATTCCTAAAGTACCCACCGAAAGCCAGTCCACTTCCCCCAAACAATTTGAGGAGAAAACTCCTATTCATATTGTTCCAGATGATTCTCCCAACCAGTCTGAGATTCCAGACATTCCTCAAAATCTTGATGAGGAGTGTGAAGCTGAGCCAAATGTATGTCAAAATGACCCAAGATTTATTCATCAGGATGTTCCAACCCATGAAAAAGAAACCCCTATAACTCACCAGCTAGCTTGCACAAGAAATGCCCTAGTTTCCTATAAGCAAACTTGGTTAATAAATTTCTTAGAGCAGTTATGGAGGGAACAAAGGAGGAAGAATAACCAGGATGAAAATAGTGGTCCAGTTACTCTGCAAATGCTTCTCTTCTAGTTATATAATAAGCATGTGCTGACAACCACTCTATGGGGAGAAGAGAAAAAGAAATTGCAGAAAGTAATAGCAGAACAAGGAGAGGAAATTGCAGAATTAAAAGATCAGTTGGCAAGATAGAAATAGAGAATGGAACATGCCCTTAAGCTGACTGACCAGATAATTGCTTGTAGACCACCACCTAGGGTCTATACCATCTGTCTAAAAGAACAATTCCTCCTATTCCAGTTGATGATGACCCTCAAAGATGTAAACGCATAGTTCAAAATAGCCCAGGAATTTTATGGTTTATACCAGACCCTTCCATCCTGGCAACAAAACTTACTCTATGAGTTGTATGTGCATAATCTCATCATCCCTATAGAGACTGAATGGAACCCCCTACTTTACATAGGGGATATACACCTAAGGGCCCTAATGTCTTGGATGCACAATGAGGCTAACTATGATAGACAATTGGAGAATTACATAGAACTTGAGAAAATGGAACCCCTGCCATTAAGAGCAGAAAGCAGTCAACCAGAAGTATTCCTGAGGGATTGGTTCAAATTGACATATGGGAATATTAAGAAGGAAATAAAAGATAAAATTTTCAAGCTCAGAACAAATGTGTATGCAGAATATGACATGTCTTATTTTGTCTTCCAAAGAGCCTTAATCAGTGTCATAAGTAGATGAGGCAGATTATCAAAGGAATTCAATCAGTCAAAACCACATGACCCCATTAACCTTGAAGCAGCCATACACCGAGCACCAAAATACATGGAGCTCGGTAGGCAAATCTGGCAGGAGCTCTGGTGTCCACTCACAATGCAGCTGCCCATGCTCCTTTGGCCCTTGTATGACATCAACACTGCCATGCTTGAAAGGCTATAGGAGGATCACAGAAGGGAAGTTTGGGAAAGAACAAGAGGATTCTACTACTCCTTCAAGAGTCAGAGGCGAGGAAGAACTGAAGTTGGTGACTTTAGGTCAATTGCCAGAAGATGCAATGCTTGAGGACAAGCATTTGATCAACCAAGGGGTAGATGATAAGGCCAAATTATTTCCTTTATTTTCTATAATTTTCAATACTCTACTCTAGTTTCTGGCAAAACATTTATGAACCTAGCCAGTTAAAACTTGTGATAAAGTCCAGATATAACTGATAAACCATGGGTAGATATTTGTGACATATTTTGCTAATATTATACATATAGTGCAGTATTTCATATAACCATCAAAATATATGTTCTAATATCTAGATTTAATTTGATTAAGCATTTTGCATGAATATTTCCGCATCACAACTAACTTGACAGGAGAGGAAGCGGCTGGAGAGTGGTCGACAGCATTCAAGGAAGACTGTTGAGGACCAGCTACGGCAGAGTGATCATCACAACACCAGGAGACACGGCTGCTACAATGGAGGAGCCATTATTCCAGGATGTGGGGATGTAGTGTTGCTATATTCCCTCTGTACTTTATTATGTTGAACTGGTCGCCCAAGCTTTATTACCCACACCGCGGGTTATTGCATTTCCATCTTCTTCTTCGACATGTTTTTAGAAAGATAGTTTCTTTTCTATTTTGTAATAAGTGTTTGATCCTCTATTTATAGGGATTGGACCGATAGTTTGAAGTTAGAGAGTAAAGTTAGAGAAAGAATTTTTTTGAAGAAAATTGTTATATCTTACAACAAACTATTTTAAGTTTCATGTATTGTTTTTATGTAAAGAGTTTTTGAAATACAATGAAGTAATTCTTGGTTTACATTCTGTGTTAATAGATTAGCAGAAACCAACCAAGGGGGCCCACTTGGGAGGTGGAATAGGTTAGAATAGAATAGATTCCCTTCCAACATTTCTAGTATTTCCAGTATTTCAGATAGAAGTTACAATTTCTTCCTGCAGCATTGTACCTTGTGAATGTTCCTGCAGCATCTGCAAGAATAGTTATAATGGATGTTCTAGGTTGAAAGTATAGGT
>MU228345.1:1117231-1128554 GCA_018584345.1 Thuja plicata
AGGAACCTAGTGCACATATCATGCCGACCATTTCAAGTATACATCCCTGGGTTGACAAGTTAAATGCACCTCATAATGGGAGAAGTAGTCCTTAGATTGAATAAACTATTCCTAAGAAAGGCCTTGATCATGATTATTCCACACCTATTGTGAGGCGGTTCAACAGGGTTGGCTCCTAACAGGGCTCACTTTAGAAGAGTGAAAATTTGGGATACCGGTCCCAGTGGTTTTTCCCTTAACAAGGTTTGCACGTTAAAATTCATGTGTTACATGTGTATGATTAATTTCTTTACTGTCTTGCATCTTACATAGCTAACTCTAGATTGATCAGTATACTCTACTTATTTACTGAGTTTTGGTAAATAGTTATACTGCTTATCGGTAATCAAGAAAGAATAAGGATTGATAGAGCAAACCGACAAACAGTTAATCATTATTAGTATTTCATGGCATGTATCTTGTAGGGACATAATAATCTGAGATTTATAAATTGGTGGTTAAGTTTGAAGGATAAATAATTTGAGGCCACTGATTCACCCCCCCTCTCAGTTATTACTAACATGTATTTGTGCTTCCATCAAACCACTCATGTGGCACTAAGGAATTTGAAAGGGTTTATGTTTCTGTGTTGGTGTTGAGGAATATGAATTGTTTCTTTAAAATTACACCATTTTTTTGGATGACCTCCTATAGGGGTTTGATGCCATTGTAGGTTACACCGCTCGACGTAATGACGATAATAGTAGCAATCTTTAACTATTGCTATAAATGTAATTATCTAAAACAATATTTCCATTTTTAAATTACATATATGGAATTTTCTTTAAATAGATTTAGTCCATGTGAAAGGGGCGTAAGGAGAAATAAAGGATTAGAGGAAAGTTTTTTATTTAATTTTTTTTTCTAATTTGGTATATATTTATATTTATCTTTCCATGTTAAAGTTTTTTCTTGGTATGTTGTAAATAAAGAGCTCCAAAGATATAAGAGCAATCATTGTAGATGTATTAATTTTTTTAATAGTTGGATTCTAAAATGTTGTTTTTCAATGTATATAAATTTGGTTATTATATAATTCATTAAACAATATTGGTAATATAATTTTTTATGATATAAAAATTGATTATTTTTTTTAAAGTAATTGTTTTGAGTTTTTTTTGGCAAGTTATTCTTAATGTTTATAGATATTGGTAATTTTAACAAAGTTGTTTGTAGATATAAATTAAATTGTTAGTAAGGTATTTGTTAATTTAGAGGTCAAATTTTTGCTAACTATTTGATTAACATACTAATCGTAGTTTACTTTTAGGTATTTATTAATACATTCATAATAATATATTGTCACATATGTAATATTTAATGAATTGAGCTCTTTTATATTATAACTTGATTTTGTTTAATTATTTCAATGAATTTGAGAATGTTGTGAATTCCCTCTTAAATGAAGTGGCCAAGGAAATATGATAAGATTGTACGGTAATTTTAAATATATCAAATGTTATAAAATCAACATTCTAACACATAAGAGTCTTTTATAAACTGTATAACATTTCAAGTTTACTAGTAAGAAAAATAAATAAGAATAATGTTAGAAAAACTTTAAACAAAGCTAAACATTAGGTTAAAAAGGGTTGATTACTCATAAAAAAGTAGGATTTATACATAATAAGATTTTCATAATTGTATTTTATATAGGATATGTTTCAATTATAAAGCATGAGGTCATGAGGTCTACTCTCCCCTCAACCTACATGGTACTAGAGGACATGTCATGTCAGTGTCACTGGTTACATTAAAAAGTTTATCCAACACAATGCAGTTTATAAGAAGGTGTGATACCCAATTCTTATTGTCTAAAAAAAACTTTTAAATAATAATTATAATACACCATTGAAATAAAGAAAGATGATAAAATCCTACCCTTATTTCTTTTAATTTTGCAACCAAAGGTTGTTAACATTTTATCATTATAAAACCACATTAAGAATACTACTAGCATGTGCACCTTTGAGGGGTGCAATGGTTAAGCCGATAGTAACACACACACAAACACACACACACACATATTGTAGTGTTCATATGAAAAGATTTACCATAATTTTTTTCTGTGTAGGGAAACATCTAGTAGAATAATTACATTTTTACTTTTACATTCCCATTAATGGCTCAAACCAACGTATGGTGTATAAATTCATAACAAAAATACACCAACATTCGTATTGGTTAAAACAAAGCATGGTGATAAAATACCCACAACTAAAAAACATAAGTTGTGAAGAAGAGAAAGGTTAAAATAACATTGAGTTCTCAAAAATTGGAATAATCAAATATTAATTTGGAGTACATTAATGTTAAGACAATAATTCTCTGCACTTGCCAAAATTGCATCTTAATTACTGCAGAACTAAATTATCAGTTGAAGAGCATAAGAGTTAGCCTTGATATCTTGGCTCGCCAGCCAATGAGTCGCATTTTAGGCTTCTACAAAGACTTTATCTAGAATCGTCTATTTTCCTAGCATTTTAGACAAGATGAATATCTATTTTTTATTCATCCTCAATATTTATCTTGGGCGTCAATTTAATAACAATAGATGTTTCAGGTGAAGAGGAATGAAGAGGGTAAGGCGGAGTAAGGGGCCTAATCATTTCCTTCAAATGAAACACCACCTCAATCATTGTGGGCCTTTGTACTAAGGTCTCTGAGCATTTGCATCTAAGATAATCTCATCATATCAAATTGGAAACTTACTCTGCACTTGTAGTTGCACATGGTTGAAGATGAAGATGATCTAGAGGACGTCATCACCAAAGATGTCTTAAGGAAATTGTGCAGCCGCAAAGTATAGAAAGCTCACATGGTTTGTTCAATAGTCCTTTCATCTACTTCAGAAATGTCTGATATCGTCGAGCCATGTTACTTTGTAACACTCTGGTGCAGGAGCACCCTTAAGGTCTATTGAAAGATCTTAATCATTTTTGGCTTTTAGGTTGGTTTGGCCAACCATCCATGAATAAGGACTAAATGAATAATCTTATAAAGTTCCTAGTGTGTTTTGAGGTGTGTTAATGTTAGGAAAGATTAGGGTTGATTAGTGTTTGAGTCTAGTTGATTCTAGGAGTCTAAGGCCTAGAAGTCAACTCAAAAGTCAAAGAGTTGACCAAAGTCCCAAATTGGGAAGATTTATAATCTTTAGTTGTTTTCTATCCATTTGAGGTCAATTGGTTAAGTTTGGAACCAATTAGGACACTCAAAATTTGAAAATTGCAATTTTAACAAAAGTTATCAAAGTTGTCATGACAACTTTTAAGAGTTGTCATGACAACTTTTAAGAGTTGTCATGACAACATTTCCTAGATTTTAGGAATTGGCCATTAAGGTGCCCAAATCCTGACCAAATGGTCCAGATAGATGGGATAGGAGTATATAAGGTGAATCCAACCCTAATCTGATAGTTAGCTTTTATTTTGTACGGACTGATTACAAGGAAGGATCAATTTGCAATGTAATTTTGTGACAGAGTCATCATCCACCACTTTATTAGATTGAATGGACTAAATGAATGATTGGATAGTGTTTTTAATGTAGTTTCCAAGATTTGTGTGGTGTTATTTTGGTATATTGTACTTTCTAGTTAGATTTTGTTAAATTATTTGTGTTTTGCAAGTTCACTGGCCAGTTTTGGTCCAGTTATGTAAAAGATGGGTTTCTTTGGAGTTCCCGTGGTTCAAACTCCATGACCACCTAGAATCCATTAGAACCTTGTACATATTGTATAGATATGGCTTTTGGAGTGTGTGTGTGCAGGGGAGGTCCAAGAACAACTAGGCCCTAGATGAGTGGTAAGCATTTTGGCTAGGGTAACTGGATACAATAGTGGCAATGACGATTGCAGTATGATTGGTACGAGCCAATAAAGGTTGGAGGAGTGAGGAGGCATGTGGGTCAGACCTTCTAGTGGAAGGAAAAGTTCAAAGGAGTCTAACTGATCGGAGAAAGAAGACCAAGTTGTTAAACCAGTCTACATGCCTTTCATACCCTTGTTTTTAGGGGTTTGGTAGAAATCTATTGTATAGACACCATTGAGATTTGAGACCTAGAAAATATTCAAGGGGAGGAAAAACCCACATATAATATCCAATTTTTTCTAGGATTGTCAAGGTTTTGTGGGAGCAAGAACACCTTTTCAGTGATTTGGAGGGCTAATAGGCCTAAAAAGGCTACAAGGGCCAAAGAGCTTGATTTTAGGTCTCGATTGGAAAATGGTTGAAGGATTCATCAAATTGGATCCATAGGAATTTTATTAGACCTAAGGGGAGTGGGAAAACCTAACCTTAGGTAGTTTACACCATTGGAGTGATAGGAGGCTTGTGAAGCCATGGTTACAAGAAAGCTAAGAAAGAGTGAAATGAGTTGATTTTGAAGTTGGTGGGAAGTTCCTAGGGAGTTGGAGGATTAGGAAAGAATCCTCTAGTTAGGGTAGAGAAAGAGACCCTAAGAGGGACCTAGTGAAGGTCTTGGAGAGAGCCAAAAGGCTATAGGAGAGGATCTCCCCATCAAATTGGTATCAAATCCATTGAAAGGCTTGTGTGATTGAATTGGTGTATTTCAGATTGGAGTGAGTCCATAGGTGAGTCCAGCATGGTGACCAATGCAGAGTTGGCCAAAGATTTGTCAAAGCAACAAATCAAAAATAGGCTTCTTGAAGAAGAAATGGAGGAAATGAATATTAAGATGGAAGAAGTGGTTGAGAATGCTAGTAAGTTGAGAGAAGAAATGCATGAAGGGATAGATAAGGAAAGAAACTAGTGGAAGAGGAAATAGAACCAGAGCCTGATCCTCTTCTACATGAGGAACCATTTCTCAAAGCACTCAAGGCATTGAGTGGAAAGGCTCTAGAGGGAATCCCAATATTCTCTACCAAGATGGATGCTAAAATGGTTATGGGATGGCTTGAAGGAATGGAGAATCACTTTGAGTGTGATGGGATTACAGAGCCCCAAAAGGTGAAGATAGCCAAGTCAAGGCTAAGAGGGCAAGCACTTACATGGTGGAAGTTCTTGCAGGAAGAAAGAGAGAAAGAGGGAAAGAAGCCCATAAAAAATTGGAAGACAATGATGGAAAAAGTGAAGAAGTATTATCTTCCAGAGGATTACGACATCCAACTGCATAATAAGAGGAAAAATCTTAGGCAAAAAGACCTAGATGTGTCAGCCTATACTGAAGAATTCCAAAAACTTTGTCTTAGATCAAGAATTCAGGAGATAGAAAGTATTAAAGTGGCAAGATACCTTAATGGATTAAGGTGGAACATTCAAGAAGAGCTTAGTCTCTTTACCCTGACTTACATTCATAGTTGTTTTCAAATGGCTTTGAAGGTGGAAGAAAAACTAAAGAAAAGACAAGATTCTAGCTCCAGAGGTAGAGGAAAGGGTAGAGAAAATAGAGGTGGCCATAGAGGAGGTTCAAGTGGAAAAGGCAATGATAATAGGGGTCAAGGTGACTCCCGATAGGCAGATCAAGGACAGGAGTCAAACAATAGAGGTGGATTCAGCAATTGAGGAAGGGGTTCTTATAATAGTGGCAAAGGAAGGACAAGAGGTTTTGGAAGGGGATCTCATTTCTCTTCGATGAAATGTTACAAATATGGACATTTGGGGAACTCTGCATATAGGTTTCTAGATAGTCCAACATCCTCACAAGGAGAAAAGAGGATTAACTATGTCCAAGAGGAGGACAACACGAAGCATTCAGAGGTCAGTCTAGATTCAGAGAAAGGAGAAAGTTTGATGCTTAGAAGAATACTAATTAAAGAACCCAATAAGGATGGACACAAGAAAAGAAGAGCTCTTTTCAGGGTCAAGTGCAAGATAATGGGAAAATTCTGTAAGGTGATCATTGATTCAGGATCTACAGACAATTTTATATCAGAGGAGGCAGTAGAGAAGTTAAAGCTCACTAAAATTCCACATGAATGTCCTTACAAAGTCACATGGTTGAATAAGGGCCAAAATATCTTAGTCAATGAACAAGTGTGGGTGGAATTTTCCATTGGAAAGTATCATGAAAAGATACTATGTGATGTTTTTCCAATGGATGCTTGCCATCTATTACTTGGTAGACCATGGGAGTATGACAGAGATGCAGTCCATAATGGGAAAGACAACAAGTACACCTTCAAGAAAAATGGGGTCACTTACAAAATACAATCCATACTAGAAGAGGATACAATGGAGAAGGCAAAATCTAGTGCCATTTTATTGAGTGGAAAAGAATTTCTAAGGGATATGAAGGAAGATGAAGTTGGTTATGCAATCTTGCTAAAGCCAAAGGAGGAGGAGTCTCATGAGAAGGCACCTATACCACAGGAGGTAAGAGAATGGTTAGACCAGTTCAAGGACATAATTTGTGAGGGTACACTAGCCACCCTTCCACCAAAGAGGGAGATAAGTCATCAAATTGACTTCATGCTAGGAGCATCCTTGCCAAACAAGGCTGCATACAAGATGACACCAAAGAAAAACAAGGAGATACCCAGAAAAGTCTAAGAGATTTTGGACCAAGGGTTGATAAGGAAGAGCATTAGCCCATGTGCTATCCTAGTGGTGTTGGATCCTAAGAAGGGAGGTAAGTGGAGAATGTGTATTGATTCTAGGGAAATAAATAGGATAACTATCAGGTATAGATTTCCAATTCCTAGAATAGAAGACTTGATGGATTGCTTGGGGGTGCTAAGTACTTCTCTAAAATTGATTTGAAGAGTGGGTACTATCAAATTAGGATGAAGGAGGGTGATGAGTATAATTCTACATTTATGACTACAGAGGGGTTGTTTGAATGGTTAGTGATGCCCTTTGGGCTTACCAATGCACCAAGTACCTTTATGAGGGTGATGAATGAAGTATTGAAGGACTAAATAGGATTTTTTGTAGTTGTTTATTTAGATGACATCCTAATTTTTAGTAAGAATAAATAGGATCACATGAAACACTTGGAGTTAGTGTTGAAGAAGTTGCAGGAATAGAAACTCACCATAAACCTTGAGAAGAGTGAGTTCGTGAAAGAAGAGATAGTCTACCTTGGCTTTGTGGTTTCCAAGGGTGACTTAAAAATGGATAAGGAGAAAGTAGAGGCCATATTGAACTGGCCTACTCCCAAGCTAGGGACTGAAGTTAGGAGCTTCCATGGGTTATCCCAATTCTATAGGAAGTTCATTAGGAGATTTAGTGAGATTTGTGCTCCACTCCTAGAGACTATAAAAGGAGGATTGAAAACAAAATTTGCGTGGACAAAGGCAAATAATGATGGATTTGAGAGATTAAAGAAGGAAGTGGCTACTCAACCTATATTTCTATTACCAAGCTTTGATAAACCATTCATTGTGGCGTGTGATGCAAGTAGCATTACAGTGGGAGCTATCTTAAGTCAGGAAGGCAGGCCTGTGGCCTTTTTTAGTGAAAGACTAAATGAGGCTAAGTATAGGTACTCTTCCTATGATTTGGAGCTATATGCTCTTGTACAAGCCTTAAAGAAGTGGAGGAATTATCTTTTTCCCAAAGAGTTTGTTATCTTCAAAGACAACCAAGCAGTGAGTTACATAAACACTCAAGAAAAGATTAGCTTGAGACACATCAAGTGGATGGAATTCCTACAGTCCTACACCTTTACCATTAAACATAAGAAGGGAGTGAAAAAAAAAAGTTGCAGATACCCTTAGTAGAAGACTACTTACAATCCAAGAGATTTAGTTGTAAAGTATAGGGGTTGAAGGTTTTTAGGACCTATATGAGGGAGATTCAAATTTCTCAGAGATATATAAGGTGTGTCAGAATCTTGAGAATCATTTTCATAGTGAGTTTGCAGAGTATACATTGCAGAATGGGTTTCTATTCAAAGGCAAGAAACTATGTGTTCCAAGAGGCTCTATGAGAGAGAACCTTATACAAGAGAAGCATAATGGAAGCTTAAATTGACACCTTGGGTTGAATAAGACATTGGAATTAGTAGGGAGATTCTATTGGTGGCCAAAGATGCAGAAGGAAGTAAGAAGGTATGTGGAGCAGTGTGGTATATGTCAGAAGGCTAAAGGCACTTCATCTAATGCAAGACTTTGCCAGCCATTACCCATCCCAAGTAGACCTTGGGAATGCATAAGTATGGACTTCATAGTGGGGTTACCTAGAACTCCAACTGGTTTAGACAGTGTATTTTTAGTGGTAGGCATGTTTAGTAAAATGAGCCACTTCATACCATGTAAAACAACACATGATGTCAGCCATATTGCCTACTTGTTTTTCAAAGAAGTAGTAATGATTCATGGCCTACCAATGAGAATTGTTGCAGACAAGGATGTAAAGTTCATGGGTCACTTTTGGAAGACCCTATGGAAGATATTAGGTACAAACTTATCTCATGGATCTGCCTATCATCCTCAAACAGATGGGAAGATTGAAGTAAGCAACATGGTACTTAGGAACTTGCTTAGATGTCTAACCAAGGAGTATGGACAAGGTTGGGAACAAGTTATCCCACAGGAAAAATTTGCCTACAATGACAGTACCAACAGAGTCACAGGGAAGAGCCCATTTGAGATTGTGTACGGGGCACATCCAAGGGGTGTGATGGAACTCAGAGACCTCAAATGATATGAGGGAGTTAGTGGGCATGATGATGATTTTGCACAATCAATGAAGGAAGTTCATGAGCAAGTGCAAAAGACCTTGATGGAGGCAAACCAAGGTTGAAGGCAAACAAAGATGAGGGGAGAAGAGAATTGCATTTTGAAGTGGGTGAACTAGTCATGGTGGTCTTGAATAAGGAAAGACTACAAAAAGGGATACCCAGCAAGCTACATATGAAATGAATTGGACCTTGTAAGATATTGGCAAAGTATGGACCTAATACATACAAGGTAGATTTGCCCAAGCAGATGTCAATTTCTCCAATCTTCAATGTGAAAGATTTGATCAAGTATAAGGGGCCTGAGATGGATGAGATGTAGTACAAAATAGAGGTACATAAGGACATGGGAGAGTTCAAGACTCTGGAACAGGATAAACCACAAGTTGAGAAGATATTGGATTCAAGGGTGAAAAAGAAAACAAGACATAAGATCTACATGGAGCATCTAGTGAAGTGGAAGCAACAACCAGAGTCAGAAGCCACTTGGATATCTGAAAGTGACTTCAAGAAACATGGCATCAGTAAGGAGTTCCTATTACCAAAAGTTCCTTAACTTGCTTGTTGTAGGGGGGAGTATGGTGCAGGAGCACCCTTAAGATATATTGAAAGATCTTAATCAGTTTTGGATTGTAGGTTGGTTTTGCCAACCATCCATGAATAAGGACTAAAGGAATAATCTTATAAAGTCCCTAGTGTGTTTTGAGGTGTGTTAATGTTAGGAAAGATTAGGGTTGATTAGTGTTTGAGTCTAGTTGATTCTAGGAGTCTAAGGCCTAGAAGTCAACTCAAAAGTCAAAGAGTTGACCAAATTCCAAAATTGTGAAGATTTATAATTTTTAGTTGTTTTCTAGCCATTTGAGGTCAATTGGTAAAGTTTGGAACCAATTAGGACACTCAAAATGTGAAAATTGCAATTTTGATAAAAGTTGTAAAAGTTTTCATGACAACTTTTAAAAGTTGTCATGACAACATTTCCTAGACTTTGGGAATCAACCATTAAGGTGCCCAAATCCCAACCAAATGGTCTAGATATATGGGATAGGAGTATATAAGGTGAATCAAACCCTAATCTGACAGTTAGCTTTTATTTTGTATGGACTAATTACAAGGAAGGATCAATTTGCAGTGTAATTTTGTGACAGAGCCATCATCCATCACTTTATTGGATTGAATGGACTAAATGAATTATTGGATAGTGTTTGAAATGTAGTTTCCAAGATTTGTGTGGTGTTATTTTGGTAGATTGTACTTTCTGGTTAGATTTTGTTAAATTATTTGTGTTTTGGTCCAGTTATGTAAAAGATGGGTTTCTTTGGAGTTCCCGTAGTTCAAACTCTATGACCACCTGGAATCCATTATATCCTTTTACATATTGTATATATATGTATTTTGGAGTGTGTGTGTGCAGGGGAGGTCCAAGAACAACCAAGCCCTAGGCGAGTGGTAAGCATTCTATCTAGGGTAACTGGATACAATAGTGGCAATGATGATTGCAGTATGATTGGTATGAGCCAATAAAAGGTTGGAGGAGTGAGGAGGAATGTGGTGCATACCTTCTAGTGGAAGGAGAATTTTAGAGGAGTATAACTGATCGGAGAAAGAAGACCAAGTTGTCAAACCAGTTTACATGCCTTTGAAACCCTTGTTTTTAGGGGTTTGGTAGAAATCTACTGTACGGACACCATTGAGATTTGAGACCTAGAAAATATTCAAGGGGAGGAAAAACCCACATATAATATCCAATTTTTTTATAGTATTGTTAAGGTTTTGTGGGAGCAAGAACACCTTTTTAGTGATTTGGAGGGCTAATAGGCCTAAAAAGGCTATAAGGGCCAAAGAGCTTGATTTTAGGTCTCGATTGGAAAATGGTTGAAGGATTCATCAAATTATATCCATAGGAGTTTGATTAGACCTAAGGGGAGTGGGAAAACCTAATCTTAGGTATTTGACACCATTGGAGTGATAGGAGGATTATGAAGCCATGGTTGCAAGAAAGCTAAGAAAGAGTGAAAGGAGTTGATTTTGAAGTTGGTGGGAAGTTCCTAGGGAGTTAGAGGATTAGGAAAGAATCCTCTAGTTAGGGTAGAGAAAGAGACCCTAAGAGGTACCCAGTGAAGGTGTAATGTCCCCATTTTGGAGGTAATTTGATTTAATTAATTTAATTAATTAAGTTGTCTAAAATAATGAATATTTTATGAGGATGACTAATTAATTATTTTAATTAAATAAATAAGTGGTATTAAGTTAATTATTTATAAAGTTATCAAATAAATAAATATTAAAAGGTAACTTTATATTTAATTAATTTAATAAAGTGACTTGAATTATAAAATATTTTATAAAGTCACTTAATAAATAAAATAAAATAAGGTTCTAGAAGTTTCTGGAGAAAGTGGAGAAAAAAGAATAAATAGGCATCCTGGGCTTCATTCTCACCAGGCAGATTTGTTGTCGTTGATGTTGATGTTTGATGGTTGTGGAGCCTAGGGTTTCTGCAGTTGTCTTTGGCCATTAAGAACGAAAACTCTCAATTGGTGAACAATTTTGAGGGTGTGAAATATCACTTGAATTATTGCAAAGTTGAGGAAGTTGCTTCAGACTTTCTACTTGTACTTCAGAGCAAAATTTTATGGCCCTTGGC
>MU228345.1:1133729-1167256 GCA_018584345.1 Thuja plicata
CATAGATGCATTGAATATTGTCAAAATAAGTTGCACATTCATGTTAGGTCGTTGTTTAGTCAATTTTGAGTCTTCTTGCAAGCATTCTCATTGATGCTAATTGAAGAAAGAGTCATTAAAGCAAACTGAAATGTTATATCAATCATATGACCCTTGTATGTGAAGTGTTTGACAAAATTTCCAAGGCCAAAAATCAAAAGTTTTCAATCAGATTTGAGCAGGGTCATTACAGAAGGTCTTGAAGAGAGCCAAAAGGCTCTAGGAGAGGAGCTCCCCATCACACTCATTCACCATGTTGGTTTTTTTTCTTGCTACCCTTGATTCTAAAAGATCATTAATATTCATCATGATTATCAAATAACATAATGAAATTAATCATTACTTTATCCACAAATTAAAGACAAGAGAATCCCAATAGTAACAAGGTCACTAGACCTTCTGCACTTCAAGCTCCATACAACTAAGGTGAGTGTACCTTTAACTCATTTACTTGTTCAAATAATTCTCTAAAACCTCCTTAGCAGATGACATGGATACTTGAGATAAACTCCAATAATTTATCAGACACACAAAGCACAAGACAATTTTATATTTTGAATTTTTTCACCATACATTTCATGCGTCACCTATGACCAGTGCCTAATCCATTTTGCATTATAGATTCACATAAAATAAAAAAATATTTGATAACAAAGTTCATTAACTGCTCAACACAGAACTCAAAGAAAATATGCCTTACATATAACTTCTCATTTCTATCGACAAATATCATCACATTTGCAACAAATCATAAAATCTCACAGTTAATTATCTTAGCATATTTAATTCTTTCCTTGAAAGATAGAAAAAGATAACAAACTCATTTCTGATAACTCAGAGAGACAAATTGAGACAAATCCTAAATTTATATTCAATTCATAAAGAGTTCACATTCAATACAAATACATAATATCAAACTTCACTTTCTCATTTACCATCAAACACCATACATACTTCTAAAAAAATGCACAACTTCAAATGTATTATATTGTATTGATGAGACTGACATAACATAGAAAAATAGGACCCCTTCTCAAGTGATCTTGAAATTCCTTTTATAGACTAAGGAATGCAACAAAATTTGGATCACCTTGAGGACAAAACTAAAAAGATCAAAACAAAAGATAACTCCAACTCCAAAATGACGTACTAGTAGAAAAAACTGAGTAGAAACTAGAAACAGGTATACGAGTGCAAAAACTCCTTAGATATTTAGATCAGTTTATCCTTGCAAAAATGCAAGTCATCAGCAACTTTTGACAACAAACTAAAGATACTTATAAATGAAATTGATCTCCTTCCGACTCATCACAACTGCCCTGCCATTATAATAAAAAAGAATAAAACAAAACAAATAAGCAATCATTCCACTTGGGCCTTTTTTTTTCCTTCAGGAACATTTCCCACATGTCAACTTCTATGTCCCCTAGCTAATTGAAACTATTTAATTATTCAAATTGACTAACTGATTCATTCCACTTGGCATCTTTGATTTCCCTTGCATTAACAATGAATTTAAAAAAATCCTCTTTAGTTCTATACATTGCATCTAATATTTCATTAAACTTGGAATATCCGCAATATTATCCATATTGAGAATTATTTGAGTATTCACCATTATAAGCTCAAATTTATTGCTCCATACCTTGACTAATTTTAGCTCATTTTTTCCAATGTGAATAGATGGTACTAAAGAATGATAACCATTAAAAAACAATTGTAGCTTGATTCTTATCAACTATTTCTTCCCTTTGAAAGATGAAAATGAAGTATTAACAACATTTACCTTGTCCTTTGTCTCTAAAATCTTTTTAGGCATATCATCTCTATACATCATTGTTGTTTCCAACTTTCCCATTAGCACATTTCTACTAGACCAAATATTAAACAAAGGCTCAAGAAAAGAGATAACCTCATCACATAATTTTTATGTTTGCAATAAGGACACATGGTGTCCATGGATAACACTCAACTTTTTCACTAAAATGACAATTCTCTGTTGCATCACCTCCATCAATACATAAACTACCTTAGTTCTTACAGCTTCCTCCAAGTCTTCAATTATATTGGCATACTCTTCGAATTTCATCTTAACATCACTAGGAAATGAATTATCTGTGGAAGAAGGTGGCACATTATCTGGTAAATCAATAGACTCAGGTGTCTTAGAAACCTTTTCAGGCAGTTTGTGGACATGGTTTTCCAACTCGGCATTATATCCTAAAACTTCTTCATACTTATTGGCTAGAGAAATCATATTTTTATACATCTTTGCATGTCTTTTTTCTAAATCCTACTCTTTATCCTTGTTCAAGAAAGAAGCATGAACTATCAAATCAACAACCCCAGTGTGGCTAACATTGTGCATGTTTAGGATTATCCTGTCTCCTTGCAATTTTTCCTTCAATATTTACCATATGTGTCTTCTGAGTTGCAGGAGCCAAGGCCCACAAGGCTAATGTTTTTTTTTTGGATCAAAACCTGATTCTCTTGTGATATAACCATACTCAAATTTTGATTTAGGCATAGGATCTGGTTTTCTTCTAATCTGATCAATGATGAATGTAGACTGAATATCCCCCCCAGGAAGCAACAACATACCACTATCCTTAACAATTACTCTGGCTTGTTCCATACTTAATTCTACAGTTTTTGGGTCAAATTATTGTAAAGCAGCAATAATCTCCTCATTTTGGCGAGTGCTCTCACTACTTAAATCTATTCTATCTCTCAACTCATTCTGCTTCCTTTTTAGAAGGAAAATTTTGAATTCATCGGTGTGAATGAAATTGTCATCACTCATAAATTCTGGGAAATGATGATTCTATAATTAGTTGGATTTACCAAAGGCAAATCATTTCCTTCTCCCAATTCTTTTTTTATTTTCTCTATTAATTTCTTCTTAATCTCATGGAAATATTTTCTTGTTTCCTGAACAAATGCCTCTGCAGTATCCTTAGGAACATGTTCCTTAGGTAAAATAATCTTTTTGTTTCTTCATAGGGGGTTCATGCATTGATGATGACCCATCACTAGATTCTTCTTCTACACCTTCTCCCTCAACAATAGAAGACAACTGGAACCTGCTCGCGAGAAGCCACAACATTTTGAGGAACTCTTGCCATAATTGCATTGTAATTACTTAGCACTTGATCAATTCTCTCAAAATAAGGCAAGTCATAATAAAATCCAATAAAATCCTTTTCATCTTCTTTGAGCTCGATCTCTATCCTCATCGAATCCCCCCATTTCCTCCTTCTCTCCTGCACTTCACTTTTATCCATCAAATTTCTTACTACATCCTCTTCATGCAGAGGTTCATGATTAGGAACCACTTTCCAAGGAATCATTTGTGAGAGTGTGATTTTGATAAAATTTTCAGGATCACAAAATCTTGTTGGTGTTGTCACCATCATGTATTACTTCGAAAAGGTGTTTAGTTCCTTCAAGGATTTCTTACCAACAGAGAAATAATAAATATTCCAAAGCCTAGGAAAAAAGGTGCCCTTCTTATGAGAAGTAAGGTACTCTTTCTCAACTAAAAATAATTTCCACATGAGCTCCATTATAGAAATCCTTGGTGGAACAAACTTTGCTAAGATATGGGGAGGTCATGGAAAACCATAAACCCTGAATACAATGACCTCGTCAAAGAAGCAGAAATCACCCCAATTGTGTGATACTGGAAAATTAGGAACAAAATAAAATGACCTCAACAACTTCCTAATCCCCAAAAACAATATTTCTCTACCAATACTAGGCAAATCAAGGACGGGGAAAAAAATCTAGTTCTCAAAATATACAAAGTGTGAAGAAGGATAGCTACTATCCCACACATAGGTCCATAATTGAATAGGCGGTGAAACACCAAATTCTTCCATTTTCAAGATTAATTGCTTATTCATCTAATTGAAATTGTGGTACATAATTAAATAGCAGAGGATAGAATAAAAATTTAAATCAACCTTTGTGGGATTCTTTTGAATTTCTACTACCCCTTCATGAACATTTCTCACCAAATAACCCACGAAATCGTAATCAGTATTTACCTCTGGATTTTTTATTGCCATAGTCATATCAGTGCATGGTAGCTACTCTTTTCTCTGTCAAAATCTATATTAGTGCATGTAGCACCTAAAATCTAAAAAGCATCTACAAATCTCCTTATGTCAATGGTAACTAGGGCATTCTTTTTTTCCTTTCGGATACCCTTGGTGACAAGACAATAGGCATTGGTTAATTCCCTCAAGAAATTCACATCCATAAACACGTCAGGAACTATTAATTTTGCCAGGTTCAAATCCCAAGGGTTAGACATTGGTGCCACTTTAACTTTGTTATTATAAAAATATGCAAAGAGGGAAAACCCAAATGATGATAATGTTAGTGGGTTCCTACACTGACTACAAGCATCCTTCCATTTATATTCATTTATGGCTTGACTGTTTGTGGATTTTGAAAATAAATCTATAAACTCCTACTAGTGTCATTTTTTTCCAGTACCCTTACTCTTACCAAACACCTTAGAACTAGCCAATGTACTTTGACTCATGATTTAAAATAGGCTGCAGATAATTCTCAATACAGAAAAATAAAATCTTCACCAAACAGAGAAGACTTATCAACTTACAGTTTCTCTTGGCTGCCTGAACTCAACAACACTTTCATCGTTCTCCGCACAAACTTGCAGCTTTGTACCTTGCCTTTTTTGCTTGAACCTTGTGTCAAATGTCTCTATAATCATACATTTATAGATTCAATCTCATTATTATCAAGGCTATCACTTCAGTCATTAACTCTCATGCTTTTGTATTTACTTCAACTAGTCGTGGCGAGTCTTTCTCTCATTATGAGTTATCCATCAGATTCAAATATACTATTGTAAAAAGAAAACCCACATCATCAAAATTAAGCACCAAGAATTCCAAATTCCATAATCTAATTTGAAGAAACCCCTTTTCTTTTCATAATTTGACAATCCATCACAAGTTACATTGCCATGTGTCACCTCCTCACACACTCATAACTTTACATTCTTCATCTCCTCTTAGCGCTGCGAGGCTGCAACTAACTGCCAAGCCTTCAATCACATTATTGTTGATCAATTGATGAATATATTATGGAGATGATGAAGACCGAGTGATATCAAGTATCATGATTATAGAAATGGTTAGATCAGTTGTTGTTTTGTCATTGATGTCAAGCAATTGATTAATTGATTTTTATTATGTTACTATATCTTAAGAGGAGAAGTTAAATGGGTGACCAATACAGATCAAACAATGATTAAGTAATGATGATATAGTTGTTCACTACTATATATTTGATGTTATCAAATTGGTACAATTGATTGATCAAGTCAGAAACTATAAAGAGTTAAAGTTATGATTGAAAGAGTTACTTTACCAAGCTAGACAAGTCAGTCGGTAGAATGTTATGTGATTCATTCATAGTTACCGAACACTGAGTGAAAGTCAAGCACCGAGCACCAAAGATGATTTAGACACCGAGCAATGAATGAAGACAATTACCAAGTTGTAAAGAAAGTTTTACCGAGTACAAGATATTAATTATAAATGATGATAAGATCAAATTTAATGTGAAGCGATGATGAGCTGGATGAGGATATGAATTAAATGAAGATTGTTATAAGATCTACAAGCATAAAAATTCAATGAGAAGATCTAAGGCGAAGATCAAGCGGTTAAACCAAACTGTGAGAGTTCCAAGAAAAGTACAAGTTTCAAGGTAAAAGTGAAATGGTTTACCGAGTTGTGAATTATGAAGAAGATGATCAAACAAAAAAGTTAAAATGATGGAAAATATAATTAAGGAGATTAAGACGCAAAAATATGTATTTTTAAAGAATGAGAAATATGAACAGAAAGTTACAGATGCTGGTGAATTGAACAAAGAGAAGAAAAAGAAGTTGAAGAACATCATTTACTAGAATAGAGAAACATAGATTGAAGAATATATAGTCTAAGAAAGAGATCAATGGAGTATGTGACACCAGTATTCAATTGAGCATAAAGGATCTGACACAAGAAAAGGTAGTTGCTATATTTACAGATCAAATTTTACTATTGTTTATTAGTATTTGTAGCAGATAAATCTCTTAATCGAGTGGATTTAACCGTCCTATTTGTAAAACCTAGACATAGGTGACATTCCAAAAGAGTGTTTAAAGACCTCTAAAAAGGCCACTTTTAACAGAGTGAAGATCTTAACATATCTGAGTTAAATCCCCTAACAGGGTCACATTTAGCAAATGTGTTTGTAATCTTTAATAGGATAAGTTCTTAACCGAATGTACTTCAAGAGGGTACATTTTTTTGTGGGTCAGGATTCCCACAGAGGTTTTTCCCAAATTGGGTTTCCTCATTAAATCTATTGTCAGTTGAGTTAAATCTGATGTTACTAAGTTTGAATGATTGATTTGTATATATCATATGTATTTTTGTTTAAGTTATTAAGGTATTTGGTGAATTGGTTGATTACTGTATTCAGTGTTACCGAGTGATTCAGAGAGTTTAGTTTTAAGTGAATAAGTTTAGATTTGTCTGATTCACCCCCCTCTCAGTGGACCAACAATTGGTATCAAAGCTAGTTACTCTAAAGTGATAAGTTTAAAAGGACTTGAGTTAAGATATAAAGATATATAAGAGGGAAGCTCCAGAGATGAATAGGGATCATTTCTCTACATGGAAAAGTAGAATGAGGTTTCATGTGTCTAGAGTAGGAGAATATAAAATTCATTTTCTTGATAATGAATATTTTGCACCAACTACTGCACCTTTGACTATTAGTGAGCAAAGATAGAAATAAGAACACACACAAATCATGATTGAGATTGCTTCTACACTTACCGATCAGGAATATGATGAACTTGATGGTTGTACTACTTTGAAACAAATGTTGGATAAGCTTATTTTTACCTGTGGTGAAGATCATCATGTTCATAAGGCTAAAGCAAAATGTTTAAGAGGAAAATTTGACTCTATGAGGATGAAAAAAGGAGAGAACATAATACAGTATTGTACAAGACTTAAGGAGACTGTTAATTCTATCGGAGGAGCTTGTGGGATCATAATAGAGGATGATGTTACAAGCAAGATGTTGAGAACCCTGCTACTAAGTTATGCTATTCGTGTATCTTCTATACAAGAGCTAAGATCTATTCTCCAGATGAATGTTTCACTAGATGCTACTATTGGTAAGATAACTGCATTTGAGTTAAATGATTTTGACAATAGTTTGCCTTCTATATCTAAGATTGAATCTACATTTAAGTCTACTTTAAAGATTGGAAAAGCTAGGAAAGTTACAGCCAGAGATGGATATTTGAGCAGTGCTAGTGAGAAATTTTATAGTTGTACTTGTTGGGTCTATTTCTAGTTTTTATGAGTCTTGCTAAAGGTTTTGGTTCCAAATGTTGGTTATGCCTAAAATTTCAAAGTGTCTTCGAGCATGCCCTCAAATGTTTCTATAAATCTCAGCTTCCCAAGCAATGTGGTACAAAAATGGGTGGAAGCCTAAAACCCTAGGTCTTTTTTGTCTTTATCATGAAAAAAACCTAGACCCTAATGACCTTGTTCTATTTTGAAGTTACTTTTGTCGAGTAAATTAAGTGGTTTTAAGTCATGTGCCTTTTTGGTCTTTACCTTTATCTCCTAATCTCGTGATCAGAACCAAATATTCTTTATGGTCTGGAGACTTAGCGCAATCTTTTATCTCTTAATCTCGAGAAGAAAGGAATATTCTCTTACAAATTCAAAGATTAAGCGCACGCGGTTGATCTTATTCTCATCGTGCAAATGGCGCTTGATTGCTAGACAAAGATGAAGTCAACTAAGATATTCAAAGGTTCGGCGATAACCATGGATGTAGTTTTCATCATATGGATAGCACTAGATCTCATGACTTAACTTTAGTTACAGGAAATATTTGGAGATTCAGAGATATCCTTATCACTGAATCTCGTAATCCAGCCCGAGGTCAAGACAAAGTTTACTTTTTTCTTTGTCTCTAGATCTCCAGATGAAATCACAGTTAAGTGAAATATTGTGAGATTCAATAAGGATTGTTGATTTCATTCTAGATGAGCTGTTGGTGCATGATCTCCAAATAATATCCAAGGTTAAGATTTTCTTCAGCGATTGAGCGAGGGTCATCGATCTTGTGTTATCCTTGGTTTGATCAAGCGGTCTGCGCGTAATCTCCAATTTAACTTCAGAGTTATTAAATCTTTCAACTACTTGGAGATAAAGAAATCGCGTAATCTCTAGATGAACCTATGGTTGAGGCCAACTCAAGTGAATTTTATTGCGAGATTCAGAGGTAACTTGGTCAAGTGATCTCATAATGAAAGTGTAGTTAAGAAAATTGTCTTGAGATTCAACGTGAGCCATTGGATCAAAAGCATAATCAAGGGTCATCTCTTAATATTGGGAAGAATTGGTCAGGTACAAAATGATTCAGAGACTTAGCGTTGATAATTAATCAAAGAAAGATTTGAGGGCTAGCGTGTAATCTCCAGATTAAACATGAGTTATAAGAATGATCCAGTGACTTAGAGATCTATTCAGTTGATGAATCTCCAAATGAATCATGGTTAGTTCAGAGTTAGTTCAAAGCCAAGTTAGGTTTTCCAAGAAAATATTTTGACCGGTGATCAAGTCAGAGATGTGTGTCTGGCACTAAATTGCTAGAAAATGTCAAGAAGTCATGAATTATTCAGCGATTAAGAGGTAAAGAGATAAGATGCAGACATGTGTTTAAGTGGCTAAGAAAATTTATGGTGTTCGCTAAGTCTCAAAGTAAACCCAGGGTTAGACAGATCTTTCAATGATTCATAGATAGCCTTTATCTCTGAATCTCCAGATTTGACAAGAGTTAGTCCAAACATTGGGAGATTGTGAGATAGCCTTTATCTCATAATCTCGGAATAGACTGGAGTTAGAGAAAAGGATTATGAGATCAAGTATGAACCATGGATCAAAAGTATGATCAAGGGTTGCCTTTTAATCTCGAGATAAAATGGTCAAGTACAAAATAATTTAGAGATTCAGTGCAAGACGTTGATCAAGATCTCATCATATGGTTGTCGCATAATCTCTGAATAAACTCAAGGTTAAGTAAAGCATTCATCGACTTAAAGATTTCCTTTTTGCGTAATCCCCAGATAACTTAAAGTCAAGATCAATTTAAAAGCTGAGATGATAAGAAAAGATTTGGACCATTGATATGATCTAAATCTTGTGGTTTGCGCATGATCTCAGAATAGATCTAGAGTTAGTCAAAATGTTCAGCGATTCAGAGACTTAGTTATCTCTGAATCTCCAGATAGACTCAGAGTCAGAACAGATTTATCTTTTCTCCTTGTCGCTAGATCTCCAAATGAACCTAAGGTTAAGTTAAAAGCTTAGAGACTTAGCTAGGATTGTCGATCTCATCTCAGATGAATGGCTAGCACTAGATCTCCAAATTTGACTCGAGTTAAGATTTCTATTCAGCGACTTGGCAGTTCCTTTATCTCTGAATGTCTAGATTTGATCATAGTCAAAGAAAAGCCAATTAAATTTTATTGCAAGATTTAGAGGTAATAAGAAATGAGTTACCCAGTGTTAAGAGATAAACCAGAGGCAAGGTAAAGTTAAAATGAGTGGCTAGTGCTGAATCTCAAAACAAAGTCATAGCTAAGCAGATTATCTTGCAACTTAGCAAGAACCATTGATGAAGTAAGAGATCTATGGCTAGTGCTAGATCTCATAATCGAACCCAAGTTAGAGGAAACATTCAGAGACTTGGAGATAAAGCAGTCACGTAATCTCCAGATAGACTATGGTCTAAGTATAATAATATCATGAGTATCCTGTCTCACGCCATTTCAAGGAAACAATATAAAAGGAAAGGTTAATAAAGATTGGAGATCATGACAAAGTACAAGTAATCTATTGAGCTGGAAAAAGGCAAGAAAAGTAGGCCAATCAGATCTCGTCTCAAGCATTTTAACATAAAATAAGGTTTTAAAATATAAAAGCACTCATGAATTTTCTAGCCGAGCATTTCAAATTCAATTACCTATCAACTTCAAGCGCCATGGCTAGGAGAAAATTGATGTCAAGACACAAAGAGTTATTGCAGAAGTGATTGAGAAATAGTTTCCATGTTCTCGACTAGACTGATGTATTGAATTTTCAATGATAAATAGATGCAGCCTTTGTACATTCTAATTACCAAAGTTTGTAGACCACATAACGAAAAATTGCATAAGTTTCAGAGCAATTGTGAAAAGCCTATTTCTGAGAGAAGAATTGTCCAGAATCAATAAAGATGAGTCAAGCGGAGTCAAGCAGAGCTTCATTCAGTGGTGAGGGAAAGGATGCAGAGGAAGAAAAGAAAGGAAAGAGGAACTATTCAGATGAATTTGTTGCTCTACTGCCTGGAACCAACCAGAACAAAAAGGTAAATGATGAATACTTTGCTGATGGCATGTCAAATTGTAGGGATCCCAGCACTCCCGGGTGCTTTGGTTACCATTTGTTTAATTAATTTTATAGAAATAAGAATAGACAAATCCCTGTATCAAACCCTTGGACATTAGGTTTAGCCAAGCTAATTATCCCATATGTCTTCCTAGATATAGAGTTGTTAGTAAAATTGGCTAGAAAGTATGATCCTCTTTCTAAAACTATCAGAAAAGGTGATGAGACAACCCTTTTTACCTTAGATAGGGCATCATTTATGAAATCCTTTGGTATATACCATGCCTCTACCATGGATATTGAATTGACCAAATTGTAGAACAAGTATACCAAAGAGGTCAATGTGGTGAAGAATTTGATCCAGGCTCACGTTCCTAGGTCGAATAGAAATTATGTAGCCCCAATGCCTTCTTCTAAGGATGAACCATGTGAATTTAAAGACCTAAGCTTCTACATGAAGTATATAACTTATGGGATATGTAGAGTACTGGGCATTGATGGGCACATTGAGAAGCTGCATGCAGATCTGTTGATGATTATCCTAGATATTCAGAATTCCCATGTTAACACTGACTTTGAATACATTCATTGTGTCATTGATAGAATGCATGAGGGCCCCATCAGTATTCAAAAGAATACCAACCCCAATTTCATGCATTATTCTATTTTAATGTATTTGATTCTATTTTTCAATATAGACAGTATGGATACTAAGAATATGAGACCCAAGACATAGTTCCAAGGCCAGCCAAACCTTGTATAATTCTAGATTAGGGTTTGGAATTACACTTCCAATGAGAATGAATACTGTGGTTTTGAGAATTGGATTGTACATCCAATTATAGACTTGATGGGCCTTAATGTAACTAGATTGACAGTCAAGGTGCTTAGACTCCTAAGAACTTGTCAATATGTGGACAAATGACCAGGAGATCACAATTGGTGAGACTTCTATTGTGAGAATACTTATACCCTGATTAGGGTTTATGGATGTTCTCAGCCTCCACACATACTTCCTAAGTATGTGCCTCCAAGATTTTCTTTGATGGAGTTTATTTGGTAGTTAATGTGGACAGACAAGGAGCACTTGGCTCCCCATAGAAAAGGCACATTTACAACTAGACAATTCAAAGTTGTTGACTTTACCATTGGGAAAAGGGCCATGGATGTAGTAAAAAAATGGTTAGGGAAATAAAAGATGCACATGGCCTTGTATAGGTATGTAGACCCTGAGGGCTTCATCAAAAGTGCTAAGAAACTATTAACCCCAAGTGTCACTGCCATTAAAGAACATAAGGATTGTGTTGAAGAGGACCTTATCAGAAACATCTTAGATGATGAAGAGGCAGAAAGTAGAGCTGCAAAATACCAATATTTAATATACTTGGAGAAAGAAATGAAAAAAACAAGGATCCCTTTTGGAGGTTTCTTCCCGGGATTGCCCCATATGACAAGAATTACAAAGATGATAGAAATGTATCATACTTTGTATAATCAACTAGAGGGTCAGATTAAGGAGAAATAGAGAGGCCCTGACAGCATTCATCTTTTGAATATGAAGAGGATAGAGAAGGAGGCTATCAGTTATATAGTCCACCACATGTAGATGTGACACCTAGTGTAGAGAAAAACATAGAAGCTCATGACACAGAGGCTCCTGAAACTAAAGGAACAAGTGAGCCCCAAAGGAATAAACAAAGAATAGAACAATGGGATCCCTCTCAGGTAGAGACGTAGGGGAAGAAGAAAGAAAAAGTGAGTGCCTTGATCACTAGTGATAGGAAATACCATCACCAATTGAGGAAGACAATCAGATAGGGTAAGAAAAAGGAAAAGAATGTCCAAGAAGAAGTGGAATTGCCTCTCCAACTATTCCAAGATGAAAGGGAGCTCTATCAGGAAGAGTTTTTAAGTGATGATGCATTCATCAAGACTGATGAATTCAAAAATTTCCTGATATGGAGAAAGCAAAAAGAATTTGGATCACAGTTGCAACTGACAGAGGGTGATACTATGCAGAGTGAAGCTTTGCAAGCCTTGAAAGCCTATGCTCCTGAGACTGAAACCATAACACCTGAGGAGGCTAGGAAATTGGTCAAGTCCAGTGGAATGCTACTTGTGCTTGGATGGGATTTGGCCTTTGCATTCATAATTGAAAAAATCAGGAAGCAACCAAATGCTAATCTATCTTCTGAGACTCAGATTGGAGAGATGATAAGGGGATGTGGATATGATCCAAGATCCCAGAATCTAGCCATGTGGTTCTTGGCACCAAGAACACAAAATCCATCTCTGGTTAGTGTTGAAGATAAAATGGATAGAGCTAAGATCATCTGGACTATCCATAATGCTGTTGATCTTGAGATTTCCTAGGCTATCACCTACTTTGTCTGCCTCAAGGAGGAAAAAATAAAGCAACTTTCTACAAGATATAGAAAAGTCTTTGATGAGTCAGTTGTTGTAGCTAAGGACAGAGAAAAGTGCTTGATACAAATCAAAGCATTAAAAGGGAAAGTGGAGGTTTTGAATGAGAAAATAGAAGAGGCTCCCAAAGCTCCTCCTCTAGCCAAAGAAGTTGCCTCTATTCGGATAGAAACCACTGATGATTTCCCACAAGGAACAGAGCATCTAGACAAGGATTAGAATGAAGTTTCTCTAGCTTCCTTGTTGAATATCTTGCAACATAGGATAGGTATCCTAAAAGGAAAGGTGGACATAGTTCACAAGGCATACAATAGATTTTCTGACTTAGAAAAGGAGGTGAAGGGCCAAATAGCAACTTTGGACCCATTATTTAGCACATGTTCAAGCAGAGGATCACTTTTTGAAAGGCTAGAGGCATTAAAAACACACAAGACCGATCTTCCAGAGGTAGTATGCCAAGTGGGGGAGATGATTGAGAAGATTGGTACATCATTGTCATTCTTCAAGGGAAAATAAAATCAGATTCAAGTAAGGGTCACTATGTTTGGCCCTAATTTTAGTAGATTTATTCCTCTTGTCAAAGGGGGAAATGATGAGATAAAGTCTATTGAAGAGTGGAGAAAAGAATTTGACACTTTTTTGCCTAAGAAAGAGGCATTTTTGACAGATGATAATGTCCTAGACATGGACAGGTTCAATAAATCCTTGGATGAAGCTTTCAAACCAGAAACAGACTTTGTAAAGTTTATTGTAGATGTCAAGGCTATTACTGATGCAAGGTGGGAAAGGTAGATGAAGTAATTGAAAAGCTTACAAGGTTTTAATTGGCCTTCAGAAGATGAAGTTACACTTTGGGATAATATCACCAAGTCAAATAAAAAGAAACCAACAATAATTGACTTGGATGTGATAGATGAAGAGTAAAGTGTCACTTGGCGCCTGAACAATGAGCATAGAGAAGGTAATCATCATCAAGACTAGTGTAAGTTAGCCTATATTGATGGTCACTAGGTCTCATAATAACCTCAAGAGGTTACCCATA
This sequence comes from Thuja plicata, assembly GCA_018584345.1. NCBI lineage: Eukaryota > Viridiplantae > Streptophyta > Pinopsida > Cupressales > Cupressaceae > Thuja > Thuja plicata. The sequence continues at coordinate 1,147,722 of MU228345.1, forward strand.
ATATCTGCGGACAAAGGTGCCAACTGCCAAGGATTTGGAATGATCTCAGATCAACTACTCAAGTGTATTTCTTCCACCGGCTGAAATATAACTGATTTTTGTCTTTTAGTACTTTTAGGTTTTTCCTAGCCATCTAAAGCTTGTTGCATCCTTTCTCTTTAAGGCTTCAAAGATGGCTAGTGCTCAATATAAATAGCAAGTTGTAACATATTGAAAAGGATGGTGAATTCACAACTGCGAGGCATACTTCTGAATTTTGTCTAGTTTCAAGCTTTTTGTCATTCTGAATGTACTAAGCATAAATATTTTAATAAAATAAAATGGAAGTTCTTGTTTCACATCTATGATGTCTTCTTTTATTTGTGTTTATGTTCTTGTGTGTTTAATTTGTAAGGCAATTTAAATATACTGGTTACAAGGTAACTATGAGATTATTTTTAAGTTTCTTATAAGGAGGGAGTAAATCTTACAAGTAGTTTTAGAGGGATAAATATTAGTGTAAGAATCTGATACATGGGTGTGGGAATGAGAAGGTGTTTTGTAAGGAATTTCATCTGAGTTTCATGGGTGTTTCCATTAAGTAATTTCTGTGAATGTATATCACAAATAAATCTTTGCCCTGGATTAGGCACTGTTCTAGACTTTTATTAGTAGTTATCATCAACAAACTTAAATCTAAACAATCCTTTATATTTTTGCTATTAAGAACATAAATGTTTATCATTTGTATTGGAAAATACAAGTAATTTTATTGATTCCTTGGAGATAGAATCATTAGGTCAGCTTGCCTGAGTCTAGAACTCAAATAGAAGAAGGATGAGAATCCTTATGTCACTAGTATTTTCTCTTGTCAAGTTCATGGTCTGGCTTGTAAAGCTCTGCACAAGATTGGTTATACTCATTTGTCAAATGTGTTATCAGTTGTTGCAGTAGAAAATAGGGACAAATCAGTGTAAACCCTTGATCCACTATTAAATTTACTGAGAAGCAATCAACTATAAAAGGTACACCCGCCTGAGTCTGTGGAGCTCAAAGAAGAATGAGGAATAAATCCTCATCAATTAGACTTTTACTTGTATGAATCAAAAGTTGGGAATCTAAGAGTCAAGCATAATTTCTATATTGAGATTATACAAGAAAAATCTCTAACAGCCTGAAGGTCTTGGAGAGTTATTTACTAAATGTGATGAGAATGAAAGACAATTTGTAGCTTTTTTGGCTAGGAGGCTACAAAGAGGCACAAGAAAATACTGAGGTAAGTTACCCTTGAAATGTTTTAATTGTGATAAAATTGGTCACTTTGCATCTAACTTATTTGAGAAGTATAAGGAGGAAAAAAAATATAACAGAGATAAGGACAAAAGAGAAAACAGATTCAGGAGATTCAAAGACTACAAAAACAAAGATAAGAAATCTTGTAATATTTCTAATGAAGAACTAAGTGATGATAACTATTTTTATAGTGATGATAGAAAAGAAGTTGTTTATGTTAGTATTAAAGATGATTCTAATGAAGAAGAACCAAGAGCCCTAATATCACAAGTAAGTAAGAATGAAACGTGGAATATAGATAGTGATTGTTTGCATCACATGACTGGTGACACACTTAATTTTATTTCCTTCAAAAAATATAATGGAGGATTTGTTAGATTTGGTAATGATGCTACATATCTTGTGAAAGGAAAAGGTTCTATAATTATACTGAATAACACAAGATGTGATGATGTTTATTGGGTTGAAGGATTAAAGTATAATCTATTGAGTGTTGCAAAACTAAATAATATAGGTCACTAACTGGAATTTCAATATGGAAAGGTAAAATTATTTGATGAGAAGGATAGTCTGATTGCTACTAGAGAACAATCTAAAGGTAATTTATGTTATCTTGATAATTCTATGAAGAGTTGAATGTTTTCTAAAGTTGAAGATGTTTGGTTATGGCACAAAAGGCTTTGTCATGTTATTTTTGACAACTTAATCAAAGTGAGTAAGAAGAATAGAGTGAGAGGACTACTGAGATTAGAGAAACCTAAGAGTGCTATGTGCAGAGATTGTCAGATGGGTAAGATGACTAAATCAAGTTTTTCAAGCAAGACTTATGTTACACAAGGAATTTTGGATTTAGTGCATACTAATTTATGTGGACCCATGAGAACTCAAAGTTATTATGAAGACAAATATTTTATTTTATTTGTAGACGATTATTCTAGAATGATGTTTGTAATATTTTTAAAAGAAAAATATGATGCATTTCAAATGTTCAAGTGGCATAAGGTCTGAGTTAAAAAAGAAACTGGAAGACAATTGAAACATCTGAGATCTGACAGAGGAGGTGAGTTTACTTCTGATGAGTTTACATTGTTTTGTAATTAGAATGGAATTAAGAAACAGTTGTCAGCACCAAGGACACCACAACAGAATGGAATTTTTGAGAGAAGAAACATATCTATTGTTGATTGTGCTAGGACACTGATGAGTGAAAAAGGAGTTTCAAAAAAAAATTTGGAGAAAAGTTGTGAGTACTGCTATTTATACATTGAACCAAGTACAAATGAAGAAAGGTACCAACAAGACACCTTATGAAATTTGGTATGAACACAAACCTAATGTCAGTTACTTGAAAATTTTTGGAAGAAAATGCTATATTCTAAAAGATTCTAGAGAAGGAAAGTTTTATTCAAAAGGAGAAGAAGGAATATTCTTAGGATATTCTACAAGGAGTAAAGCTTACAAATGTTTGAACAAAGTTACTAACAAGATGGTGGAAAGTGAAAATGTAAGAATTGATGAATTTGCAAAAAGGAATGATGAAGATAGCAAGAAGGAACCTGAGGATTATGAGAAGTTTGTATATGTTCAACCTGATGTTTCTGATACCTTACCAAGAGTGCTTACCGAGGAGGAAGATTAACAAGGAGTTCCACAAACGAATGTTGATATTGAATAACTAAGAGCTACCAAGCCTATTTTAGAAAAGTATGTGAGAAGACACCATTCCCCAAGCAAGATTATTGGAAATAAGGATACTGGAGTGATGACCAAAAGAAAGGTAAGAGACATACATGTTTGATATCTACATTTGAGCCAAAGAAAGTTAAAGAAGCTCTAGATAATGAAGATTGGATGGAAGCAATGAAAGAAGAGTATGATCAAATTGAGAAGAACAAGACATGGACATTAGTACCCAGGCCTAAAGAAAAAATTGTTATTGGTCCTAAATGGATTTTCAAAATCAAATTGAATGAGCATGGAGAAGTTATCAGAAATAGAGCTAGATTGGTTTGCAAAGGTTATGCACAAGAAGAAGGTATTAACTATGGAGAGAATTTTTCACTGTTGCTAGATTAGAAGGAGTTAGAATAGTTCTAGCTTATGCTGCTTACAAAGGAATCAAGGTATATCAGATGGATGTTAAGTCTGAATTTCTTAATGAGATACTTGAAGAAGAAGTATACATTGAGAAACCTGGAGGATTCATTGAGAACACAAACAAGAACAAGGTATGTAAGTTACATAAACCTTTATACGGTTTGAAATAAGCACCCTGAGCATGGTATGAGAGATTGCACTCTTATCTAATCAAAATAGGATTTCAAAGAACAAGTGATTTATAACAATAATGTTTACTTAAAATGTGACATTGATAATAAAGTTTTGATTGCTAAAATTTTTGTTGATGATATTATTTTTTGAGGTAATGACACTTTATGTAAATGATTTGCTGATGAAATGAGAAAAGAGTTTGAAATGTCAATGATTGGAGAGATTTTGTTCTTTCTAGGTCTACATATACAAAAAGTTATTGGAGGGATCTATATTACACAAGCTAAGTATATCAAAGAGATCCTTAAAACTTTTGGTATGGAAGATTCCAAACCTGTTGGAACACCTATGGTTACTGGATGTAAGTTATCTAAAGAGGATGAAACACAAGAGGTGGATAATATTCTTTACTAATCCATGATTGGTAAATTGCAATATGTTGTTCACAACAGACCTGATATAACACACATTGTTGGGATTGTTGCAATATTTTCTTCTAATCCGAAGGAAACACATATGTCTGCAGTAAAAAGAATTTTGAGATGTCTGAAAGGAACAGAAGAATTTGGTTTATTGTACAAGAAAGGAGATACTTTTGATCTCCAAGTCTATAATGATGCAGATTGGGCTGGAAATGTTGATGATGGGAAAATTACTAGTGGAGGTGTATTCTTTCTAGGTGAAAGATTGGCTACATGGCTGAGAAAGAAACCAAGTTGCATTTCACAGTCTACTATCACAACTAAATATGTTGATTCTTCTATGAATTGTGCAAATATAGTATGGATTAAAAAATTACTTGAAGGTATGCAAGAAGGGATCATAGACACAGTTACTATTTTTTGTGATAATACGAGTGCTATTAATATATCAAAGAACCTAGTTATGCATTCAAAGACCAAGAACATTTCTATCGAGTAACACTACTTAAGAGAACAAGTTCAAGAGAAGAATGTGAGATTGGAATATGTGAATTCAAAGGAACAATTGGCTGATATATTTACAAATCCACTACCTAAAGATTCTTTTGAGTATCTCAGAGGTAAATTAGGGGTTCTTCCCCTATCCAATATTCACTGAAGAGCATGAGGCATGATGCATCAATTCTACATGTCATTAGAATATATATTTCTGAATTGATGTTAATATGACACACTTTAGGTGATTCCTAAAGTTTTGAAAATATTTCTGTATGTAATGTTTATGAGTACATGTCAGGTATAATCCACTACTAAAATAAGTTTTCAGGAGTATGACTTTTTGGCATTGTTGTCAAAGAGGGAGAGAATGAATTGATGACATTTATCCTTAAGGGAGACATTGATGAATTGGGAGAGAATGAATTGTTACAATTTACTCATGAAGGAGAATCAAAATGTATGCTACAGAAACATAATTTTTATCCAAGAGGGAGATTCAGATCATAAATCAAAGTGGAAACATAAATATCAACTTAGAAGGAGTATAGTTATGTATTGGATATTTTCCATCATCAATTGTTATAACATTTTTATAGTGGTTTCCATCAATGCCAAAGAGGGAGATTGTTGATCAACTGACGAAGATATGATGGAGATGATGAATACCAAGTGATACCAAGTATCATGATTGTAGAAATGGTTAGATCAGTTATTGTTTTGTCATTGATGTCAAGCAATTGATTAATTGATTTTTATTATGTTACCATATCTTAAGAGGAGAAGTTAAATGGGTGAAAAATGAAGATCAAACAATGATGAAGTAATGATGATATAGTTGTTTGCTACTATATATTTGATGTTAGCAAATCGGTATAATTGATTGATCAAGTTAGAAACTTCAAAGAGTTAAAGTTTTGACTGAAAGAGTTACTTTACTGAGCTAGACAGAGTCAGTTGGTAGAATGTTATGTGAGTCAGTCACAGTTATTGAATACTAAGTGAAATTCAAGAACCAATCACTGAAGATAAGTTAGATACTGGGTTGTGAATAAAGATAATTACTGACTTGTAAAGCAAGTTTTACCGAGTACATGATATTGATTATAAATGATGATAAGATAAAATTTAATGCAAAGTGATGATGAGATGGATGAGGATATGAATTAAATGAAGATTGTAGAATATATACGAATGTGAAAGTTCAATGAAAATATATAAGGTGGAGATCAAGCGGTTAAACCAAATTGTAAGAGTTCCAAGAAAAGTACAAGTTTCGATGTAAAAGTGAAATAGTTTACCATGTTATGAATTATGAAGAAGATGATCAAAAGACAGAGTGTAAATGATGGTAAATCTAATTAAGGAGATTAAGAGGAAAAAGTATGTCTATAGAAAGAATGAGAAATATGAACATAAAGTTACAGCTGCTGGAAAATTGAACAAAGAGAAGAAAAAGAAACTGAAGAACAACATTTACCGAGCAGAACGGAGAAACAAAGATTGAAGAATATATAGTCTAAGAAAGAGATCAATGGAATATGTGATGCCAGTATTCAATTGAGCATAAAGGATATTAAAAAGTTTCTATATTTACACATCAAAGTTTATTGTTGCTTATTAGTATCTGTAACAGAGAAATCTCTTAACCGAGTGGATTTAACCGTCCTATTTGTAAAACCTAGACTTAGGTGACAGTCCAAAATAATGTTTAAAGACCTCTAACAAGGCCATTTTTAACAGATTGAAGATCTTAATAGATCTGAGGTAAATCCCCTAATAGGTTCACATTTAGCAAATGTGTTTGTAATCTTTTAACATGATAAGTTCTTAATAACCGAACATACTTCAGAAGGGTACATTTTTATTGTGGGTCACAATTCCCATAGAGATTTTTCCCAAATTGGTTTTCCTCGTTAAATCTAGTTTCAACAGAGTTAAATATGGTGTCAACTGAGTTAAATATGATGTTACTAAGTTTGAATGATTGATTTACATATATGAGATATATTGTTGTTTAAGTTATGAAGTTATTTGGTGAATTGGTTAATTATTGTATTCAGTATTACCAAGTGATTCAAAGAGTTTAGTTTTAAGTGTTTAAGTTTAGATTTGTCTGATTCACCCCCTCTCAGTGGACCAACAGTTATCACAACTGCCAAGGTCATTCCCTTTAAACTGCAACGAGGATGCGATCACCGTGTTCTTTAACCTTTTCATCCTTGATTGCAGCCTCACAACCTTTTGCACTTTTCAACATAAACCGTTATGAGCATGCGACAAATACTTCCTTTACTTGTCAAAGACTTGGTCGCGATATAGAAACTGGTAGACAAATCCTTTAGTAATTGTTATGACCATGCGACCATAAAAACTAACTTAACCATAACATCCTTGTTGTAACCCCTCAACATCAAACTATTAATAGACCTAACCACAATGAGCCTGCGATCATTGTATACTTTATCTTTCATGGTCTCTCTCCTTACCACGTGGAAACTTATCACACACTCACATCCATAAAAATTAAATTCCAAGAAACCTTGCAAGGTTGTGATAACATCAAACATAACCATCATGTTAGCCTAATACTGCCACTTGCCATGTTCTCACGTACTCGCAATCCAGACACTTTCTTTCCACATAACCATTGTGAAAGTGTGACTTGACACAGTTCACTCATAGCCTCGTAACATTAAATTGTTAAGACCTATAACTACAGTGAAATTTCAACCAAACAAGCTTCTGACTGCTCAAAACCTTTGCAAATTAAATCAAATAATGCCAAGGATGCTAGGATTAACAACAATCCTATTTACTCCCAAGCTCGTAACCATTTTGTACTATGACTCACCTCAAGTTGTGACTGAGAAACTAACACAAAAATTAGATGAACCTTGACTAGCTTGACCTGTGAACATAGGCTAATAACAGTGAGACATATAGAATTTGTTTTGATATAACCAAAATTTCAAAGACAAGCCATAATAAAATACAGACTTGGACACCAAAGGAAAAATCATGAAGCAAGGACATGGGAAAATTCAAAACCAAGACCAGACCCTAACACTAACTTGACATATAACAAAGAACAATAATGGGAGCTCACCCAATATTTTACAGTACCACCAGTGCCTCTTTTTGGGGATTTTTGAAGAAGCAAACCAAACCAAAACACACAACAAAAATCAAACACACCCTACATATATACATATATACAAACTATTGTGCATGGATTATGAGTTTTTTTATGTAAAGAAAGGCTTCATGAATTGTCCATGCACTGGCAATTCCTGAATTTCACCATTCATGCTATATGAATGCATCCCATGAAATTCAAAAATAACATAAGGGCCCAACCATAGTGATTCAAATTTCCCATGTGTTACCTTTATCCTGAACCCTTACATTCCACATGAGCATTATATAATTCACTTGAAATTTTATATCAATGACTCTTTTATCAAACAAATGTTTCATCTGTTGCTCCAATTTAATATTAGTTTTATGGGCCTCAATTCTTTTCTCATCTAGCTCTAGAAGATTCATAATCCTATCCTCCATTGGTTTAGAGATATCAATTTATTCCTTCTAGATGAATTTGTATACAGTGAGTAAGTTATTTAAAGACAATCTAGCATGTGTTCCACATACTAACGCAAATGGAGATATCCTAATTCCTTTCTTTACTGTCACTCTATCAGCACATAATGCTAGTTTTAGCTTTGAATCCCAAGCTTTTGTATTCTTCTCCAAAAACCTTTTAATAATCTTCATTAGGCTCTTAATACTAGACTCAACTTGTTTGTTTCCCTGAGGATTATAAGGGGAAGAGTAACTAATAGTTATCCCATGTTTGGAAAAAAAATATTTGAACTCCTCTAACCTAAAACACATAGCATTGTCCATAACCAGTTTGATGGGAACTCCAAACCTTATAAAAATATTATTCATCAGAAGAGTCATGACCACCTTGCTTGTAACTTGTTTGGTTGATATGGCCTCAATCCATTTTGTAAAATAATTTGTAGCCACAAGAATCCATTTGTGACCACCACTAGATTTTTCACTTATCTCCCTAATAAAAAGTTTAAAGGAAATGCTACATCATATTTCAACTTTCCAGAAAACTTATGACAAATCTCACACTTGGATACAAAACTGTGTGTATCTATAAATATGGTAGGTCAATAATACCTCATCCTAGTGATCTTATGAACTATAGTCCTTACTGAATAATGACCTCCACACACTCCATTATGTAAATCTTTTAAAACCTCATCAGCTTGAATTTTATCTATAAAAAATAGAAGAACACCATCTTTATTCTTCCTGTACAAATCACCTTGAATTAGCACATACCTATGTGCCTGCAATTTTAGGGCCCTCTTCTCATTGTCTGTCATTTTCTCTGGACACTTCATGTTTTTTCAGAAAATAAACAATATTAATGTACCAAATCTGTCTTTTAATGATTGTCCTATTATCAACCTGGACATTATTTACCTAAATAGCTTCAAGGTTTGCCTTTTCCATTAGCTTTTCTAACCCTAAGCCTCTTACCAATTTTTTGATTTGGATCTCCAAATTGAATTCTTGAATACGATTAATCCATCTACACCTTCGTCCAGTAACCTCTGACTAAGAAAAAAATATCCTTTACAACAACACTTGAGACATAAGCTACCCGACTTTCATTTACTAAATATGGCCTAAAAGCTTTCACAACCTTTACCAAAGCATAAGCTTTCTTCTCCATTATTTCATACTCCAATTCTGCAACATGTAATGACTTACTAAAAAATGCAATAGGATGTTCCTACCCTTCACTATCCTTCTGCAAAAGAACTACTGCTATAGTATGGAAAGAAGCAAAAGAAAATAACTGGAATGATAGTTTATAATCAAGGGATTTTAAAACTGGTGCCTCTTCAATGACCTTTTTAATATTAACAAATGCCTCCTTAGCCTCATTGTCCCATTCAATTTTAACATCTTTCTTTAGAATTTTTACGATAGGTTTTACAATCTCAGCAAAGTTGGCAATAAATCTTCTAACAAAATTTATCTTACCCAAGAATGACTGTACTCCTTTGATGTTTCTGGGAAATGCAACTGTATCAATAGCAACAACCCTTTTAGGATCAATTCTAACTCCCTCTCTAGATACCATATGTCTAATAAATTTCCCTTCAATAACTACAAACTAGCATTTCTTAGGATTCAATGACACACCATAGTTCAAAGGTTTACAATTTTTTTTTCTACGTGTATACAATGATCCCATGCATCTTTAGAATAAGCAGTTATGTCATCCTGATAAACTACCATGATAACATCAATAAATTCCTTAAAAGATACATCCATTGTCCTCTGGAATGTAGCACCCACGTTAGTTAAACCAAATGGAATCCTTGCATATACATATGTTTCCCACGGAGTAGTAAAAGTTGTCTTGTATTGTTCAGATTCTTTTACCTTTAAACCATCCATCATGGACAGTCAGTCACAACCAGTTACCTTTTGCAACAATACTTCCATGTTAGGGAAAGAATAATTATCTTTCAAGGACGTGACATTAAAATTCCTAAAATCCACACACAATATGATATCCCCATTCTTTTTCCTTACCAACACAAAGTTGGAAACCCAAGAGGAATTCCTAATAGGTTTAATAATTTTAGCATCTCTTAGTTTCATCAACTCTTGCTACATCTTTGGGGCTAAATTTGGATTAATGGGTCTTTGATTTTGTCTGAAAGGCTTTGCATAAGGTTTCAGAGGAATCTCAAGTTGAAACAAATCATCTCTATAGGCTTTTAGATCCTCATAAGACCAAGCAAAAACATGCTTGTATATTTTCAGCAGATTTATCAAATTTGTTCTAATATTAGGGGTCAATTTCTTTCCCAAGTATACCATTTTAGGAGCAGAATCAGAGCCTAACTCTTCTATATCTTCCAACTTGGAAGAGGTTTTATGGTGCAGGTTACTATCATTATCATCAAAGATACCCTCTAAATTTACCAGACCCTATGGAATTTTATTTGTAGCTAACTGAATAATTTCATTACCAGTTATCATTTCTTTCCCATCCACTACTTCTACCAAGGCATTACAATCGATCTTCTGACCCTCATATTATCTACACATTGAATGAATTTTAGAATAGCATTGTCATCTTCAAATAATTTCCAATTATAAATATTATCAGGAATAGAAGGCCTAGGCTTTGTTTCTATTAGGGAAACTCCTATCAATGTTAGATCATTTTCTTTCAAAGCAATATTTGCTAAAAAATCAGCCATAATATTCCTTGACCTTTCTACCCACTCAATCAAAAAAGCATAAAAAACTCTATCTTGTCTCATACTGCATGCTTGTATTACTTCAACCTTTTATTTTTTAGAAGTGTATAAAGATCTGATCTGTGAAACAACTAACTTTGAATCCCCAAATACCCTCGACATATAAATCTTATGCTTCACAACTACTTCTAGCCCTAACATGAGTGCCTCATACTCAACAATATTATTTGTGCACTCAAAAAGTATGCAGAAAGGAGTATTTGAATGTGATACCTGATGGAGAAATAAATAAAATGCCTACTCCTGATCCCTATCTGGAGAATTCACTGCCAAAATACAATTGCCACAAATCATCCTTTTGTAACTGCAGTTCCTTGATAATAGGTTCAATACTCTTTAACAAAAGCTCCACTTGATGAACTCTAAAGTTATCAAGGTTAATGTCAAGAAAACAAGTCATTTGATTAGGATCAATTTTTCCACTACAACAGGGGTTCTAGGGTCCCTATATAGTTTCACATCATTTCCATTAATGGGAATGATATCATAAGATAAATCCAATTGTACATTACCTCCAACTGCAGCCACCAATTTTCTTGATAACAACATTCCATAGTGAGGTTGAATGTCGATAACAATTACATCCATTCTGTATTTTGCCTCAGGGAATGCAACAATATTTACCTCAACATCCCTCATTGTTCCTACAATAGGGACTTCCATGTTATCCACTGCATAACATGATCCATATGAGGTATCAACCTTCATACCAAAACTTCTCAGAACATCAAAGGGCATAACATTACCAACAACCCCTAAATCAATTATACATTTTCTGATCAACCTATTATTTACAAAAGTGTCACATAGAATGGATCTACCTGTGGAGGTTCCTGAGTAATTGTGTTTCCCACATAAACCTCTGGGGTTTTAAAATCCACGTACCTATTGGCATGTTAATTTTCTTTGGGCTCAGTGCGTTCTTCAAAGTGCACTTTCTTGGCTTTTGAATCATTTAAATTAGAATCCCTCTTATTTTCAGCATCAATGATTTGTTTTGGAACACCTTTCTTCATAAACCAAGTACCATAGTTACCTGATCTTGCTTAATCTTTCTATTCCTTAAACTATATGTGCTCCTTGCTTGAGCCACAATTGCAATAGTAAGAGACCTTACCTGGGTTATCTAAATTGAAAACCCTTACTGTCATAACTGTCTTCTTCATCATTAGAAGAAGCACATTCAATCACTGCATTATTTTTTGGAACAAACCCTTCATAATCTGTCATGAACATATTGATACTCTTACCATCTTTATTCTGTTGATCCTAACAATCATTATATTCATCAGATTTAATCAAAGATTGTGCAACTACACAATGAAAAGAAGAGTGATGCATATTACTGTATGCAATGAAAATACCTGCAGCTTCACAACAAGCAAAAACATCCAAACACAAGAGATACAAAGTAATCAAAGCATGCTAATAAACTTGAAATGCAACTAAATTTTTACTACAACCTCTTATGAGCTAAAATAAGGGAACCCAATCAACCTTGTTTGATTTTCTCTTAGAGATTTTGTGGGTGTGCTCTCCCAACATAATGCAATAAACCTCACTACTATGCAAGATGCAAAATGATGAATATTTGATGGATTTGTGCAAAAGTATGTGGAACTTTCCCCAAATCTCATAATGATGAATGCAAATGCAAGAGATTACTAACTAGATTGAGATGAAAACTAGACTAAGAATGAAAATGCAAGATTCAAAGCTAAACTATGAAATTAAATCTAGATTACTATGCAAGTAATGAAGTCTAAACTAGAATGAAAACTAAAGTGCTCAAGTGCTCAAGAATGCTCTAAAATGCAATCACTTACATTCACTAGTTGCAAAATGAGGAGTGAGGCCTCCTTTTATGGACTTGTCATGAAAAATGAAGGGCTAGGATTAAGAGGTGGAAAATGAGTGGCTAAGATTAAAGGTTAGGTAGGGTTTTGGTGGGAGTGAAGGAGATTAAGAGGTAAAAAGGATGAGTGACTAGGATTAAGTGGTTAAAGAGAGGGGTTGAATTTTAAAATAAAAGTCAAATGAAGAGATATGTGCCAAGTGTCACAAGCTCAAGATTTTGGAGTTGATCCATGTGATTGCACATGATTGGTTAGGAAAATAGAATAAAAAGATTAGTGAATTTATAAAATAAAAAAAATGTTTATTTAAAAAATAGAGGAAAAAATACTCAAAATTAAATAAATAAAATTTATTTACTTTAAAAGAGAAAAGGCTAAATGAATTATCTAAATAAATAATAATATTTATTTAAATAATAGAGGAAAAAGGCTTAAAATTAAAGAAATAAAATTTATTTGATTTTAAAAAGAGTAAGGGGATTAATTAAATCAATAATTTAATTAATAGAGGATTTAAGACATTTTTGGATGTCTACATTTTACCCCTCTTTGATGCGGTATCAAAATTGACATTGCGTCAAAGAAAAGAGAAGGAAGATGCCCCAATCATGGAAGGATGGAGAAGGATGACAAGGAGGTAGCAGTATGCCCCCTCGAAAGGACATGTGGGTTTGGAGAACACGAATGTGCTCTCGAAATGGATATGAGGAGAATACGAACAAGGGAGGGGTGGAGGGGATAAAAAATAGACCTCACTATGCAAAAAATGTAATCTATCTAAAATGCAATTTAATGAGATGCAAAGAAAATGCAAATGAATTGTGTAAACATTGGGGAGCACAACCTGGGTTTTGATATGGTACTTGACGATATGCACCAAGGTATGAGGAACCAAGATGACAAGTTGCCAAGTACGTGATAAAATGACCATGATAAAAATGATCAAGTACAATAAAACACTAACACATACAAGTAACAAGCAAGCATGTACAACAAACCAAAAGCAAACCAACATGTTGCCCCTAGGTAGCTGAAAACCAATTGATTGATCGATCGATTGAAGATGATTGATTAAGGATGACAATTTTATCGATAAAAATAATTCACATCCAAGGATTGTGAAGGATACATCCCATGATGATGATTAGATTAAAAAATTTAATCAATCAATTACCAGCTAATTAAAATTAACATGATGACATGATTAAAGATGATATGTGAGATTGAAAGATTGGAGTGCATGGATTATGATTGATCGCACTTGATTTTATTGCATGTATAAAAAATTTTTGAATTTTGATTTTATTTTATTGTTTTATTTGAATTTGAATATTTATATATTTTTTTTGGATTTTTATGTTTTTTGGATTTTTATAGATTTTTTTTTCATTTTTTATAGATTTTTTAGGAATTTTGAGAAAGGGGGGGAGGGGGGGGGGCAGAAGAAAAGTGCGACAAAGCCAAAGAAAAAGTTGGATGGGATGGGTATGGAGGTAAAAAACCAAGAGTGGGGGGCCAAGCTGCCCATCCATAAATGAGCAGCTCCACCCCCCAAGGGATGGCTCTGCCCCCTAAAGGGTCGATAGTTGAGCCACCCCCAAAGGGGCAGTGACCAAGCCGCCCATCAAGAGAAGGGTGGAGACCGAGTTGCTCATCCGTAGACGGGCGATGAATGAGCTGCTCGTTAAGAGATGGAAGGCTCCACGCCCCCAAAGGGACGGTGACCGAGCCGCCCATCTGTAGACAGGCGGCTCCGCCCCCAAAGAGGCGGTGACCGATTTGTCTGTCGACAGACCAAGCTATCCCACCAAGCGTGCCAAAATGTATGCAATGAAAATACCTACATTTGTACAACAAGAAAAATCATGCAAACATAAGAGATACTAAGTAATCAAAGCATGCTAATAAACTTGAAATGCAACTAAATTTTTACTACAACCTCTGATGAGCTAAAACAAGGGCACCCAATCAACCTTGTTTGATTTTCTCTTAGAGAGTTTGTGGGTGTGCTCTCCCAATACAATGCAATAAATCCCACTATTATGTAAGATGTAAAATGATGAAGATTTGATGGATTTGAGCACAAGTATGTGGAACTTGCCCCAAATCTCACAATGATGAATGTAAATGCAAAACCTATTCTAAGAATGCAAATACAAGAGATTACTAACTAGATTTAGATGCAAACTAGGCTAAGAATGAAAATGCAAGATTCAAAGCTAAACTATAAAATTAAATCTAGATTGTTATGCAAGCAATGAAGTCTAACCTAGAACGAAAACTAAAGTGCTCAAGTGCTCAAATGCAAGTGCTTAAGAATGCTCTAAAATGCAATCACTTACATTCACTAGTTGCAAAATGAGGAGTGAGGCCTCCTTTTATGGACTTGTCATGAAAAATGAAGGGCTAGGATTAAGAGGTGGAAAATGAGTGGCTAATATTAAAGTATAGGTAGGGTTTTGGTGGGAGTGAAGGAGAGGGGTTGACTTTTAAAATTAAAGCCAAATGAAGAGACGTGTGCCAAGTGTCACAAACTCAAAATTTTGGAGTTGATCCATGTGATTGCACATGATTGGCTAGGAAAATAGAAGAAAAAGATTAGTGAATTTATAAAATAAACAAAAATGTTTATTTAATAAATAGATCAAAAAGGACTCAAAATTAAATAAATAAAATTTATTTAATTTAAAAGAGAAAAGGTTAAATAAATTATCTAAATAAATAATAATATTCATTTAAATAATATAGGAAAGGCCTAAAATTAAATAAATAAAACTTATTTAATTTTAAAAAGATTAAGGGGATTAATTAAATCAATAATTTTATTAATAGAGAAATTAAGATATTTTTGGATGTCTACAATTACAGGTCACACACCATGGTGTATCCTCCATGTTGTTTGTTGTATTTCTTTTCAAAGGGTCAAGGGTGTCTCTGTTATCTTCTTTTTTTGAATTATCTAGGACATGTTTACCATCTTTCCAATTTGTGTGATAAGACATATCCTGCAACCTCAGAGGCCTGTTATTTTTTTGAAAATTATTATTCCTATCATTTGATAGCCCTTTCTCATTTCTAGCAACCTGGTTGTTTCAGGAATCTTTATTTCCAATTTTCAATTCGTCTTTGCAAAATATTAAATCTAACCACTCTCTGAGAATTCCCAAAATAACATACTTGCTTTGTAATTCGAATACTATGCTACCATATTTGCACAATAAAAGGAAATCTCGAAACATCACAAGTCTTTTTGGTTACTATTAATACAAGTACGCTAAGTTAAAATATTTTTAATTTTGAAATCATGTCTAGCATTTGCAAGTTGTTCCAACTTGAGATTTTCTATAAGGGTTTTCTCTCTTAGGTCTGTTAACTATGCTCGATCTTGCTTCACCACCATGCTTCCTTATCTCACATAGATTTTACCTTTGCTCTTATGTCTTCATGAGTCTGTCACTCCTTATGAAACCTCTGCATCATAAACCTTCACACTATATACTCAACACACTCACACATTTGATTTAAAGGGGATTTGTGCAAGTGAAAAATAATGTATTTGTGGAATATACCAATTTTTTGTCTTATAAAGAAAATTGATGAATTGTTTATTTGTGACTTGAAAAATTGTGTGACATTAAAATAAAGATTACACTCTTCTATACTAAGAGATTAGATGATGGAAGTAGATAATTAGTTTTGGTGTACTCCCCCTCTTTACTAAGATTTACATTCGTAAGATAACAACTTGCCTTGCAAAACTTGACATATGAAAGAGAAAAGTGCAACAATGGACTCACCTCTTCCTAATTGTAATTGTAGCAAATTGAGTATTTTAAATAGCCTTATCTGGAAAAAAAATCATATTGAAACCAAAATGGTGGATGATGAAAGAACAAAATTATATCAAACTTTAATTATAAGGAAAATGGACAATATTGATCTAAAATTTCAACTTGAACCATCTAATAATGTGTATGTTTTAAATTTTGAAATGGGTAAACAAAAAAAAAAAGCTTTTTAGTGTAATATATGTTTGTACTTAAAAATAAATGAAAATATTTAGATGCATTTCTTTTCTAATATTAATATTATAATTTCATTTTTAAAAAAAAAAAAAAATTGAAGTTTCCAGGTCTGCACTTTTTGTAGAAAATTTATTTATTTATTATTATTTTTAAATTTTATATTATGAACTTGAAACTTAAGGTCATATAATAAAAACTTAGTAAAATAAATTTTAAAATAAATGTGTTAAAAACACAACTTTTTTATAAGATTCCACATTTTTTCTTGAGCATTATTGAGAAAAAGTAAAATTAATAGCACTTAACATTTTCAATATTTGAATATATTTATCAATTAGATTCTACTTTTTATCAAGGAATACTAGTTTGTAAAAAAAATGAATATCAAGAGTTGACACTTAGAATTCCACTTGAGATGCCATTTTTGAGATTTGAACTTGGGTCTTCTACTAATTAAAATTATTTTCACCGATCATCTAATTCATTATATTTTTTCTATGAGTGACTAGTCTAAATGCATTCATATCAACATATTTAATGCTTTTGAAATTTCTTCAATTTCAAATTCTGTGCTTATGATCTAATCACCTCATTTTGATAATGATGCATTATAGAAGCCAATTCAAAATGTAGATGAGAGGTATTTCCATAGGCTTTGTGTCTCACAATCCCATTTACTTAGTTATATGGATATCTAAAGAAGTCAAATAGTCACCCAATTAATCTTATAATTAAGGAGATCGTCTAAAAAAGGTTTCATGATCTATCAAATAAACATGACAATTATAAGGCACATAGTGATTGATCTATATATGGAAGGGATGCAAACAAACATTATTATGTGTCAAATGGATCCTCGAATTGTAGGACAGATAATGCTTAGTAGAACCTAGCAAATGGATGATTGCATCCTCAAAATGAAGATATGTATTGTAATGGTGTTAATGATTAGAGGAAAGGGGTTCCCAAAGCTCTAACTATTTGGACCATAAGCAAGCTCTATAATCTCATCCTTGATACCCCTATTTATCTCCATTGTAGAAAGATTTGGTACACCAGATGAAAGATTATTCAAAGGAAGTTTGTCCATGTTAATGCCTACACGACCCAATAAACTAGAAACCTCTTGATAACAACTAGAATATATCCTACACTATGCTAGTTACATAAAATATTTTAATACTTATTATAAAGATATAAAGAAATCAATTAAAATATTTACTACCCATTTAAAATTATATATTATAAACAACTCTTAAAAAATCACAACAATTATAAATAAGATAATATCAAATTTAGTGAAAATAATACCTGATAATCATTTAATAGAAAATATATACATATTATAATAATAATAAACACTTTCTCACTTTATTATTCATTTATATGAAAACAAGTTGGAATGCATAGCCTATGCCAACATCTCTACCTTTATATAATAGGTTGCAACAATTTGAGTAAGTGATATTGCTATCAAGATTCAACCTTGTAGTTTTTGAATCAAACTCATTGACCCATGCTTCATGAGTAGTGGTTCATAATAACCCATCTCTCATGAGAATGAATGGAACACTTAACACTCATTGCATCTAGGTGATGCTCATATAGGTGAAGCATCAAGCTTTCTCGGGAGGTCACCTATCCCAGTATGACTCCAAACCAAGCTCACTTAACTAGCCATTCAATTTGAGTAAGCATACATCTAAACCAACATTTCACCTTTGGATAAGTAGTCATGTTGGTAAAGTCGAATTCATCTAGAAGTCAAACTTGATTTAAACATGCCTTAAAAGTTTTATATTATTTTTGCATAGAGATAAGTTGGAATACATATATGTTGACATCTTTGCCTTTATATAATGGATTACAACAATTTCAGTAAGCCTACATCTAAACAAGAAGTTGCCTTTGGTTAAACAACTACGTGCTAGAGATTTAGTAAGCACGTATCTAAACAATTTGAGTAAGTATGCATCTAAACCACAAGTCACCTTTGACTAAGCTAATACAAAAAAAGAGTATAATACTTATTATAAATATATAAAGAAATCGATTGATATATTGGCTACCCATTTAAAATTATGTATTATAAATACCTTTTGAAAAATCACAATGGTACCAAATTTAGTGAAAATAATACCTTAACAATATTTTAATAGAAATTACTGACATTATGAAATAATAATAAACAATTTCTCAATTTATTGTTATTTTTTATGGAAACAAGTCAAAATACATAGATGTGGACATCTCTGCCTTTATATAACAAATTACTGTACGCCTCTCTCTCCAGTTTCCCACAGCTTTCCAAGGGCGGGGGTTAGTAGCAAAGGTTCACAAGTGAATGCAAATCAAATACGCAATGACTACTAAACGAATAACAAAAATGTGAGCAATAAAATGTACAAACAACAAAAAGGAAGACAAACGAATGCAAACCCTTCGATGCTTGAAGCTTCTATTGTTTCTCTCTACTCCTTCCGAAACATTGTTCTTGATGCTCAGTATTGGCTGGGCAGCGTCTATGACTTGAGAAGCGTCGAGAATTTGATAATTGAAAAGTGTGTGATCGCAAGATAGCTTGAATGTTGACAGAGTAATGGCGCACGTAAGCTTGAAATCCTGGATCCTTCAAATGGTTATGAAGGGTTTATTATATAGGAATTGGTGATAAAATGAGTGGTTGAGATCAATCCCAAAGATGGGGAGATGAACGGTTGTGATCAAAAAGAACAGGAGAGATCCACAGTAAACTCCACCTCTTTATTTGGTTAAGAGGAGATAGAGTTTGGTTAACTGAGGAGCTAATTATGAGTTACCTTTTTG
>MU228345.1:1175832-1188894 GCA_018584345.1 Thuja plicata
AATTAAATAAAATTAATTATTTAATTAATTTTGGGAATTTGATTAGACGATTTGGGGAATGAATTTAGAGGAAAATAGATGATTAATTAACGATTAAAAAACCATTAATTAATAGATGAAAATTAGTATTTTTAATGTAAAGTCGCAAGCCTGTCCATTTTAGGGTGTCTACACATAGATAATTAGTGTTTTGAGGCAATTGTGGTTGCATTTGGATTGTGATAGATACATGAGTTGTGGCAGTGTCGTTTTGTTTTATTATTAAGGTAAAAATAGGTTTTGAAGGGGCCCCAAAACCTTGAACAAGAAAGACAAAAAAGATTTTCAAAAAAGCCCTCAACACAGATCGGTTCTTGACCACAGCGAGGGTTTTACAACAGACACCCACAAACTAAAAGAAACATTGCATGAAACAACTTTCACGCAAACCCAAGAAAAACCCACCAAAAGAACCAGTCATCTCATCCCCTTCTTTTGGGATCGAAGGGTCATGTCAAACGAAGAAGATTTCTTAAGATTTTTTTCCTTTTACCGTTACCCAACCTTCTTCAGCTCTAGCAACATCATTCTGCCAGTACAAAGGGTCCGTAGCTGAAACAACCTTCTCAGTAGAAGAAGTATCTTGCACCGGGATAGCAAACCCCCCAAACAATGTGAGAGGGGCCGCCAAACCCGAACAAACAGCATTCGGACCAGCACCCCTAGACCTTGCTGTAACATCATCCTGCAACGAACCAACTGGTTCTGCCCCAGCAGACCCAGTCCCCCAGCAGACCCCTTCCCACCAGCAGACCCACCAGTATAAGGAGCAGAGGAAAAACCACCAAACACTAGACCAACGTCCACCAAAGACCTTGTTGTAGCATCTGGAGGATAAACAAAATCATCCTTCTTCCCAGGCTGAGAATAACATTTATCAACTCTATAATGTTTTTTGGTAGCCCCATTCCACCAAGAGGGAGGAGGATTCTTTTTCTTGTGTTCCATATCACATTGGGTGGAAATGTGACCAGTCTTGAAGCATTTTCGACATCTGAAGGGGATACCCTCGTATTCAAGTGGCTGAATCCAGGATCCTGAAGTTGGTTCAATTTTGATATCAGCAGGAAGACCTGATGAAATGTCAAGATCAACTAAAATACAGGCGAACGTTGAATGATAGATGTTGAAGGAATCATTGTCTAGCATCATAAAATCCCTCAAAGCCTCACCCACCTCCTCAAGAGCAGAGTCATGCCAAAGATGAATAGGGAGATAAGGGAGTCTAACCCATATTGGGATTTTAGAGAAGGTTTCAGAAGAAGGATTACAATCAGAATGCCAGGGTTTAACCATAAGCATAAATTTCTCATCCTCTCAGCTAAAAATGTTTTCACACAAAATCTTAGTTCTATCTTTAGCTAGATCAAATTTAGCTATGAAGAATCCCTTTTCCATATGGAAAATATGAACCATACCTGAGAGAAATGGTTCCCATATGCGAGTTATCCAGTCATGCAGAAGGGGGAGGCTAGGCCAAAAGCCCCTAAAGCGGAAAATCAATCCGTGTTCTTTATAAATTTCTGTACTGTTCTCCAAATCCCCTTCAACATCAGGAGAGAGCCTAACTGAGAGGGATCCACACACCGAAAACGGGGTAGAAACCTTAGATACTTTATCCATCCCCGAATATTTGGACACAACCTTAGCAAAAGAGAGACCCGGTCCCTCAGCAACCATTGGACCAGAATCCCGAAAAGAAGATGAACCCGCCAACACTACCCTAGACAAGACCACATAAGGTGCAGACATTCCCACAACCCTAGACCTAATAGGGCCAATAGAAGGGGACCGGATAGGGTTGGGAGGAGGAGCATGTCGCACAAAAATAGGACGATCCTTGATCCCAGACACAAATGGATCAGAGAAAGCAAAAGGATGCGACTCCGTAGAAGGAACCCGCGCTGGTAGGGAAAATCCTGCACCCGATTTAGGCAGCATAGAAGAAAGCATAGGCCCTGATCGCGATGGAGGAGAGCGCGCAGGCTCCGAACGGGTGGGAGAACTCATTTCGAAAGGCAGTGTCATTTTGTTGTATAACCATTGGATTTGAGATGTAAGAATGCTTCAACTTGTGAATGTTGTGCATACTTTGAATTGAGAATGTCCATTGTGTATGTATACACAAAATTTGATTTGTTTGGAAGAAGAAAAGTAGGCTATATTTGAAACCAGGATAAAAGAAAATTTTGGGACAACTTGGGAGCTTGCCTCAGTCAAACCCTTGTTTGGTATATTTCAACCTTACAAATTTGTGAAATCATCCTAGTGTACTTTGTGATTAGGACAATAAATTTGACTATACAAAATAAGATAAATCTTTAAAAAATTCTATAATGTGTGGTGTTATGCGTATAGATTAGACAATAAGTGATGAAAGTAATCAATATTTAAAGGGGCTACAATGTGAGAGTGTATATTTACTTCTTAGGAAGAAGGTATTATGTTGACATCAAGGGAAAAAAGATACAAAAAAGAAATGACTTCACACTACTTACAAAGGTAATAAGGAAAGAAGCTATAATATAAAATAAATAAAATAAGCAATACTTAGGAGGTAGGCTCCTTAGCTTCACGCTTTCGGGAATAGTTTCCAAGGACTTAAAAGTCATAAAGAAGGAAATAAGCTAAAGAAAACAATAAATAAAATAAGAAAGCAATACATAGGAGATAGTTTTTATTTCTTTAAGCTTATACAAAGATCAACTTGCAAGTCAAGTTTTACAAGATAGAAAATTAAAGCTGCGAGAAGATGTGAAAGGTATTAGAGGAAATCAAATTTTCATGATTATAAGAGATGATTTCAAAAGGGGAAGTAGGTATTTATAAATGGAAATAAAATTTGATGGAATTAAAAGTTGGTTAGTGTAAGGAAATCAGTTGTAAAAGTAAAAACAATTGCAAAATCAAGGATTTAAAGCTAATTTTGTATATTTGGAACTTTACGAATGTCACCACAAATGTAGAGGCATTGCCAAAAATATAGTGACATCCCAATTAAGGTAAGCCGACAAAATTATATGGAATTTCAATAAGAAGCAAAATCGGGTTTCTTGGCATCTATATTGCTAGGAAAAATGTTAAAGAAATATAATAAAATACACCTAAACATGTTATGCATGTGAACAGTAAGTAAGTGTAATACATAAAATAGAAATATATTAAATAAGTAATTCATAACTCTATATATGGACATATTGTTCAAGAACCTAATATTTCTTCATCCTATGCTTCTAAACATAAAACCCCTTATTTCTTCATCCAATAATTTCTATACATAAAGTCCCTTATTTCCCCATGCTATATACATACACAATTCTACTTTATTTCTTCATGTTGTATGCATACACAATTCTACTTTTTTGATGGATGCATTTAGAAACAAACTAATTAAAAAGGCTTCATAATGTTTTTACATGCTTAACTCATGCTCGAATTAATTTTATTTCTTTATAAATAAATTCATACATCTTTTTATTAGTTTCAATAGAGTCCACTCTTGTAGATTGATCTTCAAACTTGTAATGACCATACATTAGATAGTCATGAGGATCATCTTACAATTTTGTAAAATACATTATTTTGTGGTGTCCATAACAAAATAGAGGACAATGTTGTGCAGTAAGGACATGACTACATGACAAGTCTACATCTAGGACTACCTATGTCATGTTGTAGCAAAATTTTCAAAATTATTATTTTTGTGTCAAGTCACTTCCAAAGTTTGATTATTGTTCCATCATTAGATTCTATATTTTTAATTTTTTTTATCGCAACATAATATTTCATTAACTAAAATATCAAAATTGACACTTTTCCAAAATAGCTAAACACTTGCTCTATATTTATCTACATGTTAAATATTTAGTTCTTATTAATTCACATGTAACTGTTAATATTGTTTAGCATTGATTAAGTCTAAATCAAAATGTAAAAGATATCACACATCCTTATGGTCTTAGGATTATTAGTTTTTTTTTTTTGACAATTGGTGAACCTAAAATTTCTTACACCATTTAAGGTTTAGCTCTAGGACATCATTATTTTTCTTTAAGATCCTAAATTCTCCTTGTTTTAATTTCATTCCATTTGTTAGGATCTTCCAACCCCACCATCCTTATCTTTTTAATTGATCCTAACTTCCTTTCTCTATATTATTCAAAAAATTTAGACAATATAGATATACATGTGCACCACACAATTCACAATGATAACACATTTGTGCATGACTATTAATGGTCACAAACCTATAACCTCCATGTGATAGTATATCTAGAAATATGATTGTAAGTGATTGTATTACATTTATGATACATTCCTTGGTATCTCTATTTCTACCATTTGTTAGGTTCATTCTGTATGTGGTAAATTTGGCCTTGTTAACTCACCATACACTTCAACATAGTCCTTCTTCACCAGGTACACACAAGACTAAATATGAGATTATTCATCGTGCCTACCTGCATGATTTGACCTGTTGCCTTCTATCTAGATGGGGTTTCGAAATAGCTCTCAGAATGAGAGTCTCACAACCATAGACCAATCTAGGAATGAAGGATTTTTCTCCATGAATGCAATACAATGCAGGATTATTCTAAGAATTGAAAGATGTGAGATTATTCTAAGACATGATTTCAATGCAATTATTCTAGAAATTGAAATTAATCTATTGCAATAATGAAATTATTCTATATTAGATATCAAGAAATGTGACAATAATTTAGTATTCTAACAATGCATAAAAATGAGTGGGGGTTTTGAATGAAGAATGGGAGTTCTTTTATAGACTCAGAGATGATCAGAATAGAAACTTTCCTCTTTGAAATAAAATAGATAGAAAAGCCAGTTTAGAATAGAAAGCTTTTTTTAAAAGAAAACAATAAATTGTTTTCTCTCTGCTTTAATTGTTTTCTTTCTTTGATTTACTTGATTTTAATTGTTTTCTTTCTCTTTAAAGCACAATTAATTCAAAGATTCTATTTCTGAACAGAAGAAAGATTTTGTTGACAATATTTAATTAATAAAATAGAATATGACCTCATAATTATTTTTTCTCAATTATCTGAATAATTAAATTCAATTATTGAAATGAAGATATTTATTTAATAATTAAATATTGTTTAATTCCTTTTTATGTGTTTTAGCTAAAAGGGGTGAATTTAATTTAATTAAAGTGCTAGGACTTTATAATTAAATTAATTCGATCATCAGGTTTGTTTAGCCAAATAGGTATTTAGGAATTAAATATGATGTATGATTAATTCAGATTTGAGATTTTCTACATTTGACACTTAAGTCGAGTAGAGTAAGTTAAAACTCAGAATTGCCTAGTACAATAGGACTTAAATGATCTAGAAGAGTGACAAATGCAACAAAATTGGTTAGGGTTGCAAGATGCCAATTTTGGGGTGTTACATTTTGCCCCTCTTTGAATTGATGTGCGAGCAACGTATGGATTCAAAGAATAGTCTGATGCTTGAAGCACAGAAGAATAGATTTGAAAATTGATGATGCAAAGATTTTAGAGCCATCTCCAGAATAGAGCTCGACTCTCCGAAGTCTAGGTTAGGTTTCTGAGACATTGGTCAAATAGAGTTTTCGAGGGTCATCTCCAGAATGAAGCTTGATCCCCAGGGATCTGGGTTAGAATGCCCCGATACCTAATAGATTTGATATCTTTCACAAGACTGTCCCCAAAATGAGGCTCAACCTTCAAGAGTCAGGGTTAGATTGCCCCGATACTTGTGCAACAAGATAATCAATAGAGATTTTAGGACTATCTCCAGAACGAAGCTTAGTCCCCCAATATCTAGGTTAGATTGCCAAGACACTGGTTAGATTGACATCTTTCACAAGGCTATCCCCAGAACGAGGCTTAACCTTCAAGAGTCAGAGTTAGATTGCCCCGATACCTGTCTCAAAAGATAGTAAATAGAGGTTTAGATTCATCTCTAGAACAGAGCTTGATTGTCAGGAGTCAGTGTTAGATTGCCCCGATACCTATCCCAAAAAGATAATCTTTTGAGAACCATCTCTAGAACGAAGCTTGATCCTCAAGAATCTGAGTTAGATTGCTCAGATACTTAAAAGACGACAAGATATAAGGAACAAAGATGCCCTTATTGATTAAAAGTCATGGAGCACCTAGTTTTGACTGTGAGGTACGAAAAACTGACTATGCCCCAAGTGATGAGATGCCCCTAGCAATGAGGACTTTTGAAAATTAGATCAGATTGATTGGAATAGATTCAATGATGTAATCATCTTGCCCCCTCGAGAGCGAAATGGAAAGATGACATGTCATAATGATGATGGAGACTTAAAAATCGCAGAGAGATGTGGAATCAGAGATCAAGAAGAACTCAAAATAGATTACGGAAGAATTTGAAAGATTCAAAATCAATTTCAAGCAATTTCAAGGTCTGGTCGACCAAGTTTGACTAGGGTTGACCAGAGTTGACTATTGAGGAAAAAAGGCAAAGATTTCAAAAAATGATGATATGATAAGATTCTGACAAGAAAGCAACGTCAGAAAGTTGACCGCACAAGCGTTCGATCACGTCGGTCCCAAAAATTTTAAAATGTGATTTTGAGCTGTATAGAAGTGTCAAATTTCGATTTCGATCACGAAAATGGATTAAGTATATAGTTGAAGATAGAGAGAGGATCGAACACTTGTGTAGTAGTGATGAAGCCATATCGCTGAAGAACTCCCCAATGTATGAACCCAGGAGTATGCAATGAACTGAACATCGAATTGCTGCCACAATGCAAGTCTAGAATGAGAATGCAATCCTATGCTAGATGCAATATGAAAGTGCAATTCTAGGACATGGTTGTGAGACCCATCATATATTTATCATCATTGAGAATTTTTTTGGAGAATGAAAGTTGATACAACCCTTACTGGTGCCACAATGCAACCATAAGGATATGAATATGACTTGTCATCAAATAAAATGTAGGAAACAAACGTAAGCACTAGGGCACAAAAGCCAAGATGACCTGAACATTGTTTCCAGTTAATATTGCAAGAGTACACCAGTGTCGAGACATTCAAAGCCAAGATAACCATGAGTGCGATCATGCGTAAACAAATAGATCAATAACAAACAAAGCAAATAACAAACAGAGTAACAACAGTCAAGGAGATAGTAAGGACCTCACCATGGCGTACAAATAAACAAGATCGAGGGATGTGAGGCTATTCCACCTTAGTGTGGGAGCTCTTATCACATACAACCTGTTTATTTGATGTTGCCGGATCATCGGGACTACACTAAAAAGCAGTAGACAAAGAAAATATTAATGAAAATTATGAGAACAAACAACATACAAAGAAAGATTCAATCATAGATCAACATGTTTCAAAGTTTTGTGAATGTATATGTGTATGAGGTGTTGAAAAACACCGTTGTGCTTGTGAGTGCATTGTGTTTGATTGTTATCGATAGATATTTACGTTTAAGATATCCGATGTGTGTTAAAAAACACAGATGTGTCCAAAGATAGTGTTAAAAAACACTATTTATGGTGGTGTTGAAAAACACCAGTTTGTGTCAGTATAGAGTTTTCCTATAAAAGTGGCAAGATTACTGACTCAAGTGTAAACCAAAGATGAGATCAAAGTGGGGAACCATGCCCCCAAGTAACGATGACTGACTTGACGTATGTTGTGAGGACAAACCAGATGTGAGTGCCCCCAAGCGTATGGCACTGAATCAATGTCAAGTCAGGAGGGTTCGCAAATGAACTAGAGTGTCACGAGAGTGACCGAAAGATATGTACAAACTAAAGCAAAGAATCATCAAGACCGAGTATCAATAGATAGAGCATTTGAGTATAACTCCAATTGTAATGGATGTGAAAAATCTCGATAGTATGGCAATAGTAGACAGACATAGTGAGAACCACTTGTGACTGACTCGAGAGAGATGCTCAAGTGCAGAGATCATAGGACTAGCTAGACATTAGTAGGAAGACGTAGTGAGAACCACTGGTGACTGATGTAAGAGAGATTCTCAAGGAAAGAGAACTCAGTATAAGCGAAGTGACAACAGGTTGAAGCAGTGAGAACCACTGGTGACTGTCACGAAGAAGATTCCAAAAGGTAATAAGACAATGCCCCCAAGACCAGGAGGATTGCCCCGAGAGTATGACTAGTTTCAATCCATGTGAGTTGGTGTCTTGATGGGTAACTGAAAGCAAATGTAAGCAGAAAAGCATGGAAATCACCAAATGTGTAAAGCCAAGTGGTGCTGCAATAGATAGAGCATTGTGGAACAAGAGGCGCTTGTTTACCAAGTTTTCACCTTCTTGGCAGAAATTATTTTTTTGCTACCATGATACATGTTTGCCAGGTTTTCATCAATAGCACCTTTTTCTCTTTTTCTCTTTTTTTTTTGTATTTTTCAATTTTTCAATTTTTTTGTATTTTTGGAATATATAATTTTTTTGGAGATACATCAAAGCGCCTATCTCTAGGTGTTCACTAAGATGATCATTTTTTCATGACTTTTTCAGATTTTTAGAATTTTTTCAGGACTTTAGTATATACATGAGCACACTGAAGATGTCTTAGCTATAGAACCGCTTCAGATGAAGAGCGTTGATGGGCTCTTTGAGTTGTTCTCCTTTAGTAGTAGAAAGTTGATAGGTACCAGACCCAAACACTGCAGTAACAATATATAGACCAAGCCATTTTTGTTCAAATTTCCCTTTCTAGATCTGATGTTGCTGATTCTTAGGGTTCTCCCTCAGAACAAGGTCACCCACTTGAAAATCCCTTGGTCTAACATTCTTGTTATAGGTCTTGGACATCCTTTTTCGGTATTCCCTAAGGTGATCGAACGCCACTTGGTGACATTCATCAAGTAGTTCTAGCTCTTGTAGCTGAGATATTCTGTTATCTTCATCAGTAATGGGGCCTTTCAGGGAGACTCATAGAGAAGGAATCTCGACCTCACTTAGTAACACAACATCTGCTCCATAAAACAAAGCATAGGGTGTAGCCCCTGTTGGTGTTCTTATACCTGTCCTGTATGCCCAAAGAGCTGGATTGATTTGGAGATGCCAATCTCGTCCAGATTTATGCACTGTGCGATGCAAGATTTTAAGGATTGTCTTGTTGGATGCTTCCGCCTGTCCATTACCCTGAGGATAATAGATGGAAGACCAATGTTGAGTAATTTTAAACTTAGAGCATAGCTCTGTCAAATCCTTGTTTTTGAATTGTCCCCCATTATCAGTGATTATTGCTGAGGGTACACCATGCCTACAGATGATGTAGTTGAGAATGAACATAGCTACTGATTTTTCATTGGCAACGGTGAGAGGGATTGCCTCTACCCACTTGGTAAAATAGTCTGTAGCTGTAATTATGAACTTATGTCCATTTGAGGACGAGGGGTAAATTTGACCCGCCAAGTCAAAGGCCCATTGTTGAAATGGCCAGAAAGTAATGAAGGGAATAAGCTCCTTGGCTGGAGAATGAATCAGATTACCATGTAGTTGACATTATTTGCAAGACTTAGCAAACTATGTAGCTTCCTTTTCCATATCTGGCCAATAGTAACCAACTCTAATAAGTTTACGAGCCAATGTCAGGCCATTAGAGTGAGACCCACAGATGCCTTCATGCACCTCTACTAACGCACATTTGGACTCATCAGGTTCTAAACACCTAAGGAGGGTACCGTCTAGACCACATCTGTACAAGTCGTTAGCTATGATGACAAACTGTGAAGCACTGTGGATTAAGTGACGTTTCTCATTTTGAGTGTAAGTGTCTGGAACAATCTGGTCATGAAGGTAGGAAAAGATATGATGGTAGCGAGATGAGTCATGTTCAATGACAGAATAGATCATCCGAGAATTAGGGGATTCATAGGCTGGGTAGCGTAACGTCTCCACTAGGAATTCATGTCAAAAATCATTTTCAGGCATCTGTAGCATGGAGGCAAGAGTAGCCATGGCATCTGCTTCTTTATTATCTGACCTTGGAACTTGTTGAAATGTGTTATGAGTAAAATACTTTTTGAGGTCATCAACCAACCGTTTATAAGGCACCAACTTGTCATCCCTTGTCTGATAGATATCATTGACTTAATTGATGACTAACTATGAATCTCCAAGAGCATTGAGTTCGTCCACTTTCCACTCAAGGGTGATCTTCATACCATTGATTAGGGCTTCGTACTCAACAATGTTGTTTGTACAAGGAAACAACATCTTATATGCTTTTGGTAAAGAGTACCTTTGAGGTGTAATGAACAGTATCCCAACACCTGACCCCTGTTGGGTAAATGGACCATCAAAAAACATAGTCCATGATCGATGTGTGAGAATTAATATGGACTCATCTACAAATTCAATGTGCAATGGTTGATGATCAACTAGAGGTGCTTCTGCCAACTGATCTGTTATTTCCTGTCCCTTAATGGCTTTCCTTTCAACATAATCAATATCAAATTTAGTGAGAAGCATGACCCATTTAGCTAGTCTACCTGTGAGGGTAGCTTTACTGAGCAGATATTTCAGAGGGTCAATTTTAGGAATTAGATGTGTAGTATGAGCCAACATGTAGTGCCACAATTTTTGTGAAGAAAATACTACTGCAAGGCAAGATTTCTCTATAGAAGAATGTTTTGTTTCATATGAGACTAGAGTTTGACTAAAGTAATAGATAGCCCTTTCTTTCTTGTGTTGATCTTCTTGAGACAACAAGATACCCAATGATGTATCTGTAGCAGATATGTAAAGTATAAGTGGCTTCCCATGAATAGGAGGCATCAAGATTGGTGGGTTCTTAGGATACTGTTTGATTTGTGTGAACCCTTCATCACATTCTTTGTTCCACTGATAAGCCACACCCTTGTGTAAAGTCTTGGTAAATGGTTGTGACTTGTCTGCCAGTTGAGAGATAAAACGCCAGATAGACTGCAGTCGGCCTTGAAGTCCTCTCATTTGTTTGATATTTTTTAGTGGCGACATTTCTATGATAGCTTGTACTTTTGCAGGATCCACTTCAATGCCTTTGGCAAAGATGATATAGCCAAGCAATTTTCCAGATGTTATGCCAAATGCGCATTTCTTAGGATTGATCCTCAGACAAAATCATTCCATACAATCTAGTATAGGACCTAGATTGGCAAGATGCTTCTTTCGGTGCATGCTCTTAGCTAAAGTGTCATCCACATAATCTTCCATTGTTTTATGCATCATGTCATGAAATATGATGGTGACAGCTCTCTGATATGTAGCACCAACATTTTTGAGTCCAAAGGGCATGACATTCCAACATAAAGTGCCCCAAGCACATGTGAAAGAAGTTTTCTCTTGGTCCTCTGGCATAATTTTTATTTGGTTATAGCCAGAGAAACCATCCATTAATGAGTACATTTCATACCCTGCTGTCATATCTACAATCATATCAATATTAGGCAATGGAAAATCATCCTTAGGACATGCCAAATTCAAGTCTCTGAAGTCTGTGCAGACTCGTATAGATTTATAATGTTTTGATACTGGAACAATATTAGAGATCCACTCTGCATAATCAATTACTCTGATAAACACTGCCTTAAGCAATTTCTCCAATTCAGCTTTGACAAGTAGAGCTATGTGTGGATGCATTTTGCAAAGCTTTTGCTTGACGGGCTTGACACCTGGTGCAATGGAGAAATGGTGCATGATTAGATTAGGGTCTAATCCTGGCATATCTGAATATTTCCATGCAAATTTCATCTTTTTGCTTCTGAAGAATGTAGTGAATTCCTCTCTTTTTGCCTCTGATAGTGATTGTGCCAAGTGAATAATCTGAGGTTCTGCCTCTGTACCCAAGTTGATAGGTTGAGTTGGTTCAATAAGCACAAATGATATTTCCTGAAAATGACTCAGAAGCGCATCAAGTATCTCATCCTCGGGCGCCTCAAAGAGGTTTTCACCCTTGGATACGTCTTTTATTTTGATTGTTTTAGGCTCTGATACTGCCACAACGTGGTTTTCACCATCAGAGTGCCTATTTTTTCTTCTTTTGATTTTGTGACTAAGATACTTGATGTCGGCCTCAGTAATGTTGACACTTGCATCACTAGTGGAAGAGGTTACAGGTTCGACAACATATAGGTAATAGGAAAGAGTGTAATCATTCTGGAACGTAAGGACTTCATTAGATGGGGAGGTAGAGTTCCAATCTATAAGCTCAGGATGGCGAAGTGAAAGATAAGTGGCGGGTTCAAGTGCATTCACGGTATAATCATCAAAGGCATGGACAAGTAAGTCGAGACCTAAAGCGATCTCATCCAGAGGTATAGTCAAATCCCTTGGATTCCTAGCGACCGTAGTAGAAGACATGTTAATACCTAGGGAGTCAGACTCATGTGACCCTACACTAGACCGTTCACCTACTTCGAGAAGGTTTTCATATACGTTAGCTGTATCTATATCTCTGTCAGAAGTGGCATATGACAAGCTGTCAAACTCATATTCATGAGAGTCTATTTCATCATTAGGTGTCATGTCAAGAACATGAGTGAAATAGACCCTTTGTCCCTAGTTGGGATGAGTTCTACCTAGAACCTTTGCTATGGTCAGGTGAGCACCTTTTGACCTAGGTAACTCATTAGTGTTTGTAACATTAGCTGCTCCTTGTGTAATGAGAAGTGACTGGAATTCTTGGTCAAACTGTTCTTGAAAGTGTGGTGGTATGTATAAATCACCCTGATGGCTTGGATTTAGAGTATATATTTCTTTCCACTTCTCATAAGTTAATGGAGCAAGTGAAGTGGTGGTATCAGAATCACTGTCAGTGTCTACTATACTGACACATGGTACAAAGTTATCTGGCTCAACAAAGAATGCCGCCAGGTCTGGAGGAATAGGGTAAGTAAAAGTATCAGCGATAACTTTAGTGGCGATTATTCGCCAATTGGCGAATGTCGCATGTCGGCGAGCGGGGAATTGGTGATTGTTTTACATATATTCGTTTCACCCTATCACCTGGCCATTATTAATATTCGGTCC
>MU228345.1:1209757-1224280 GCA_018584345.1 Thuja plicata
TCACAATTAACCCATCAACCATCTACAACGCATACAAACAAGTAGAAAAGAGACAAGGCTGACACAATTCAATAAATTGATTCCAAGAACTTCAAGCTCTGCATATTATTTCTCATAATGAGTTACATACTTATGCAAAAATACATCAAGGACAAAGAGAATGTCACAAAGAATGCCTCCTTGCATAATCCAAACCTTTTTACAAATGAGTCCTCAACTCATACTTATACAACTTAGCCAACTGCATTTTGGAGAGCAATAACTTCTTGATCAGATTTTGGCCTATCCAGCCATCGCTTAGCCCTTCAAAAGTCTACAAAATACCACTTGGTGACCCAAAAGTCATACCCAGGAAACATCAACATAAATTCCCCTTCACAGAAGCAGTCTTATCCCTCTAGAAGAGTCACACAAGTCTCTAAATTGCAATAACTTTTCTGTAGCCCCAAAATGCATCCTCTGACCTTTTCAAAGCTGATCTTTCGTCTGTAAAAATATCTGATTTTCAGCGTCCGAGAGAATATCTAATCTTTCTGTCTCTGAAAAAAAATCTGATCTTTTCCCTTGTTTACATTTTAAATTCTATGAAAATCGCAGACTTATACATATCTTTACCCATAAATCAGCAGAAAATGGCAAATAGCACCCTCTCATTCATTCTGCAAATTATTTTTTTAACTTGACTGTCTTATTTCTGCTCTCTGCGAGTGGGCGATGCTTTCTGTTTAATCCTCCTTTCATGTTTGTTGCATACTCACAGTCCCTTCTGCTTTGCTCTTGTCCTGTGCACGAATGAGCGATGCTGTCTTTTCTTTCCTCAGTCGCAAGCTCGCGAACTGTTTTCTGATCTTTCCTGAGTCTCGGCGACTGGGCGCCAATGCATTTTACTTTCCATCTACTCCCTCATCGCATAGTCGTAGGCTGCATTAAACTGA
Source organism: Thuja plicata (assembly GCA_018584345.1). NCBI lineage: Eukaryota > Viridiplantae > Streptophyta > Pinopsida > Cupressales > Cupressaceae > Thuja > Thuja plicata. Next base: position 1,210,693 of record MU228345.1, read on the forward strand.
CTTTTTATTCTTAGTGACTGAGCGACATTCCTTTTCTTCATTGCACATCCTGTTCGGTCGCGCACTCACAAGCTTTAAAATTTTTGCTTACCCTTTACTACGAGCGCGCGACGAGCTTCCTTTTTCTACAATCGCTCACTCGCGAGCTATCTTTTATTCATCAAATTTGATCAGCGACCGAGTGACACCTTCTTTCCCTTTGCTCGTCGCATACTCGCGAGCTAATCTCCCTTTCTCCATTTCTGACCGGTGACCGAGCGACTAGCTGAACAATTCTTTTGGTCGCACGGTCACAGACCTTTATAGCCTTTGAAAAATGCCTGCGCGACTGAGCGATGCATCCCATCTTTAGCTCGTCGCACACTCACGAACTAGGAACCTGACCTACAAAAGACATCGCGAATACGTGATGCATTGAAACACCGAACCCGCTCACTCGCGGACAGACCAAGAACAAACAGAAACTGATCGCGATTGCGCGATGACATGATTATAGCTCATCGCGCACTCGCGCAACCTAAAAAATTTGATTTAAATAGATCGCGATTGTGCGATGAGACAAAAGCATGACTTCAAAAGGGTTTGACCTTTTCTTTGGCGCGGCAAAATAGGATTTAAAATCAGAAAGCCTGGGAAAGAGCAGAAACCAAGAAATTCAGAGAATGAGTATGAATGTGATCCAACAGAACTGAGAATTTTACCCTACTCCATTCAAAACATAGTAAATTCACCCGATTGACCTTGGTACCAAAAATCGGTAAACAGACACTTTTAGGAGGGATAAAGGGATTAGACGGTCACACAGGGCAGACCAGGCCAAATTGCATAAGATGGAAAATTTGGGCAACAGGGACATTATAATTTTAGTACATATTTGTGGTTACCATCGCCACCTGGGTTTTCCCTTGGCCAAGGTTTCCTCGATAACAATTCATGGTGTTACGAGTTATGTGTTATGTTCTTATGTTCTTTTCATTTCAGTATATGGTTAAGTTGGAAATTATTAAGTTCATGTTTAAAGTGTTGTAATATTGATTCACCCACCCTCTCAGTATTACTTAATCCTAATAATTGTTATAAGAGATTTTGGCCCTTGGAGAGAATTTTTAAAAGCTTAAGGGAGATCAAGATGGATTCTAAAAGTTTGGAGGAAAAATTTGAAGCAGCACTTGAAGATCTTGACAAAGCTAAAGTAGAGAATGGTGATTTGAAATTCAAATTGATAAGAGCAGAGGGATTCATTAAAAAACTAAAAGAAAAATTTGAATTTTCCAGAAGTTAGAGACAAGATCTTATGGTTAAGATAAAAGAGGATTCAGACAATGATACTTCAGATCAGATAAAACAACATGAGCAAGAGAAAGATACTTTGAAGCTTAATCATGAAAATACTTCACTATAGATGGCTAAAGATATTCAACAAGAAAAGGATGCTAAGAAAAATATTAAAGAAACCTTAAAGGATGCTAATATTCAGATGGGACAAATGAAGAATGAACTTTATTACTACAAGAACAAGTATCTGGAATTAGAGAAATATAATCAGATCATAAAAGGAGAACTTGTTGAGGCAAAGAAACATATTGAGAAACTTTAGATGAGTAGTGACTTGATCAATGAACAAAGAGATAGACAAAAACCTAAAGGAGACATGACTAGAGTTGGCTTCAATGAAGCTGAATGTTCAAAGAATCAAGAAGAAAAATATGATGCGAAGACTATTGGAGAAAGACCCACTCTTGAAGAACCTAAAGAACATATCAACCTTTTAGAGGTAGATGTTTTGGATGTAACAAGGTTGGATACATGAAGAGAGACTGTAAAGGTAAAGCCCCTTTCAAAAACTTTAATGGCTATTGTAACAATTGTCATGCATATGGAAATAAGAAAGCAGAATGCAAGAAACTTGATCAATCATGGTTTAGACAAGATTACATTAGTGAAGAGACAACAACTAAGATCGCATGTTACAAATGCAATAACCTTGGGCACATCACAAGGTATTGTAAGTTGCATGTTAATCAGAACATATCACCTCCTATATGACACAAATGTAACAATATAGTACATAGAAATTTTTTGCAGGTATAATGGAACTGAAAACAGAAGAAGACCACCTCCTATGGTTATAAAGAAGAATATTGGTGATACTGGTAAGATTTTTGTAGAATACATGAGTGAATTTAATAGTTGTTTTAGGAAAGCAGGAGATATCAATAGTACTAAGGTATGGAAGATTAAGGAATCTAGTGAGGAAAAGGTTCAAGAAGAGTTAGTAGATGCTAATGAGTCTTCGCCTGATGATAAAATTTCTACATCAACCTAGATGGCCAAGCATGGCCTTAGGGGGAGCATTGGAAGAAACATCATAAATCTATCCATTGCCTGAATATAAGGAGTAAGCCCTTGCGAGCTTAGGGAGAGTATGTAGAAATTTTTTGAAACACATATCTGTGATCACATGTCTTTACAAGTCTATATCCTATGATCTCCAGGTTGTTATTCGACTAGATTATGTGTAAAAATGTGTTTATTGGGAACTGTGTCATTTCTTCACTCAATGAAGTATAAGTTTAATAGAAAGAAAATGTTTGACATCATTTGAAGAGCAGATCCTGAGGAGAAAAAATTATAGAGTAGAAGAATAATCAAAACAAGTGTGTTGAAGAGTTTGATCGAAGCAGGAACTCACATTCCAGTAGATAAGAGGTATTTAGATCAATTTCAAAGATTTGATTATGGATACTCTGGTGATTTTTGATGTTGCAGAAAGACCTAGATACAAGATTAAGAAACAACCTTTTAAATCAATTGAGGATGATCCCAAAGGTGTGTTTTCACAAACACCCTATGACATTGTACATGTCAAAGATATTAGGGCTTACATCCACTGTAAGTATGGATCTTTGGGAGATGATGAGATTCCTAGTGAGATGTAAGAGATGATTGTAGATGATGGAAAGATGAAGGATGAGTTCGCACATCTTAATAACCTAAGTATCATGAAGGTAACCAAACTTTACGAGTTCAACAAAGATGAATGAATCAAGATCATTTTGAGCAGAGTTCATGACCAATTTATGTATCTCTAAGATCAGCCAGTGAAGATTTACAGTGACCTAATTCATGCAATAACAGGTTTGGACAACACTAGTCTAATACCTATTGCATAGAAGAACACTAAGAAAATAGTGGAAACCCTAACACATTTTCAATAGGATAGAAGAATGATGAAAGTAAATGATATATTCCAGCAAGATGTCAAATTGATTACAATAATTTTAGGCTATAAACTTCATCATAGAAGCTGACTCAATTCAGTATCAACAGGAGTAATCTTAATGGCTTACAAAATAGATAAGGAAAACATCAAGTATAACCTTTGCAAAGTACTTACACAAAAATTCTTATAGAATGAGGGTCTCAAAGTTTCAGTGATGAATTTAAAATCTTTGTATACCTACCTGGAGGGTAGTTTGCTGGAAAAAATGACCATCATTGTGGAGGAAGAAGTTGGGAGTAAAGGTCAATCTTTGAAACTGAGAACTAGAACCAAAATAAATATAAAGAGGAAAGTACCTGAAGTTCCTAAGGAGCTTAAAATCCTGAAAGATTCCATCCAAAAAATGGAGGAAATGCAAGAAGAAGCTTAAAAGGCCATTGAAGAAAAGAAATAGTTCATGCTGGTTTTTTTCTGGTAGTTTGCTGGTAGTTACATGTTGTTCGCTATTTTAGGGCTTCTTATGGTGTCTGCTTTGTTTTATTTTGTTGGGTCGGGGTCCTGCATTTTGTGGTTTTTGCAGGTGCTCTGTGTTTGTTTGGGGTTTATTGTTAATCTTTTGTCCTCTTTTATAAATGGTTTCGGGTGCCATTCAAAACCTGTATTTACCTTTATCAAAAACAATTATTGGAGAATGTAAGGAAAATCAAGAAATATAAGTAGAAGGGATTCAAATTTGGATCTTTGTTGGTACATATGTACATTCACATTGTTCACAAATTTCCTGGTATGCTCCCTAGAGCTTGGAAGGATAGTGTACCTAGTGGTATTCAGATTTCTCAAAGTTATAAAAGAAAGAACAACACATAGGTAGATGATGAATTGTTTGCTATGACCAAAATATTATAGAGAGAGATGAAGGCAAGGGAGATGATTCCTGAGGCAATAGTAGAGAAATACAAGGACTCAATCTATTTCATGGTTGAAATTGATTATGTGTGCTTTGAGGAAGTTTAACCTAGAAAGAAATGGTGTTATCCTCAGGATATGAGGTTATTTCTAAAGTTTTGATTATGAAAGTGGAACACATTATATCTTCAGAAGTTTATTCATCTGAAGAAAGATGGGGTACTTATGAAGAAAAGTATGTGAAGATTAGGGAGGAACATACTAGAGCTTCAAGGAAAAGGAAAGTAGAGAATGTAGTATATAACTTAGCAGCCAAGACCGGTATATCAAAAGAAGAAATGAAATAAGTTAGAAGGAAGATGAAAAAGAGAGCTTCTAGGTTAGAAAGCACTGCTGCTACAGCCATTCCACCTCCAGAAGATGTGAAGATAATCAGTCCAGTTTCTACTGTAATTGATGTATCTACACCTTCACCACCAAAGTATACATTGCAGGAAGAGATAACAAAGAAAATTCCTAGAAGAAGAACAAGGTCCACTAAACTAGACTCACCTCCTAAGAAACATAAGACAGAAGGAGAAGAGAAGAAAGTTGAAGAAAAGGCCACTAATGTGAGACAACTCTGGAAGCCAGACATGAAAATGTTGGAGAAGAGGGTAATTGAGCAAGGGAAGCTTTTCTCTTTGGCTAAATAATATGAAAGGTATGAGGCATCTAAAAAAATTCTTATTGAAGACATGGTAATTAATCATTTGCTTGTTTTTAAGAAGAATTTGTTAGAAATTGGAGGTAGTATGCCTGAAGAGTTATATGAGAAATTGGAGATAAGGAAACAATTAGCATGAAAAGAAGATGAAGTAATTAGAGAACAAACAATTGAAGACATATTACCTATTGTGTCTGTTAAGGAGATGGAGAGAATATTAAATGACCTGAAACCATTACTGAGAACCAAGACAAGATTAGTAAAGATAATGAAGAGAAGATATGATGAAGTAATTAAGGAGACACAGAGAGCTATGGAAAAGGTCTTGATGGGAACTAAAATTGAGAACACCTCACCACCTAAGGCTACTAAGCCCAAATATATTGAGAAAGGTGAATCATCAAGGAAGGCTAAAAAAATATTGATAAAAGTGAAGATACTAGTCAATATGTGAGCACTGTGAAGCAACCAAATTTCTATGTTTCTGGTGTGCCTGTGTCATTGGAAACTTTGCAGGATGTGAATAACCATTTTGAGCTGGATACAAAAATTGAAGGAAAATGTGACAAGGATCTAACAGAGAAAGAAAATCAGAAAGAAAGTAGAGATGAAACAGTGGAAGATACATTTAATAAAGTTGAAGTAAAAAAAAGGAAACTTTTACATCTGATTCTTCACCTTTATTATTGGCAAGTGGAGACAATAATTTGAGCATTGACATTGAGAACATGGATGTGGATGAGCTAATAAAGTTATCCTACATCGCATTTGCTAAGGCTAAAGAAAGATCTGAGCATAAAGGAGAGAAGAAGACCAAGGTAATGAAAAGAGCAGTTGATACTTTCAACAAACTTCTTCCAACAACTATTATTTTTCAAGGAAAAGATGATGCAGATAACTTGAACAAGGCATTAGATGACTTTGACAGTCATTGTGAGTCATTAGAGAAGATTGCTGAAGAGAAGGCTAAGAAGAAATATCTCACGAAGAAATTGGAAGAAGTATGCAAGTCTATTTCATGGGACTTGGGCATACTGAACAAAACTACATCTGAGGCTAAAAGTTGTGTTGCACATGGAAGAAAGTTTTACAGTTACTGTATAAACCCTATTAGACACATCAAGAATATTGAGGATATAGTAGCAAAGGATATAAATACTCTAGACAAGATGATGGATAGTTTTGAGATCTCCTCACAATTCATATTTGAGCTAGATAGAGAGGTGTCCAATATTTTCGACAAACTGAGTGTACTGGATACAAAATGAGGGAGAGTTATGGCAATATTTGGTATGGTGAAGACTCTAATCACTCCTAAGCTATCAATTCTTGAGGTCTATATCTCTGACATATAGAATACAATGCAGGCCCTTAAAACACATATGCCTACTGAGCTAAAGGAAGGAAAGACTTCTTTGTTTTCACTGAAGGGATAATTCATGTGAGTCAGATACTATTGAAGACTTGGACAAAGGAAGTGAAGATCTTGGAAAAATCTTTATCAGATGTACTAAAGATGATCTAAAATTTCTGGTTAGTGGTATATTTTTTTATGTATTCTACATTTTTGTATACCTTTTCCATTGATGTCAAAGGGGGAGAAGAGAAGAGATGAAAAATGTATAGAATAAAAAAGATATGTAAAATATATACATAGACATCTTTTGGTATTGACACTTAGTCATTTTTCAGTAAGTGTTGCCATCAATGCCAAAGGGAGATATTTTGGGCAAGAAATTCATTTTGGAGTGTTATGGGACACTTGAGGGTTGTCATTTATGGCAACACATCTAGTATGGATGATCGCTTGGAGTTGTTTATAGTTTTGGAGATACAGATTGCAAAATGACTAAGTAAAATAAACATAAATACAGAGTATAGCAGTATAATTTTGGACAACGAATTTAGTATATGGTGAATGGAGATATGCAATCTTAGAGGACACTATTTTGGGGTATGTATGACCTTCTGTTAAGGTCTCTTGAGTTTTGATGTTGATCGCAGTGAGATACAAATGGTTGAAGACATGCAAAGACAGAGTAACAATGATACAAGGCAGATGAACAATTGTGATGATTAAGGGAGTATGACATGGAATCCAAACGTGCTAAGTTGGATTGGGATTGTTGTAAAGTGAAGAATGGTATGTGAGGTGTGAGATGAATGACAGATGGAATGTATGGATGCATTGCGATGTCAGGCAAATATTGATACAAGATACAACTGGAAATATCTAAGAATAAGCTGATGCTTGTATTGTTCACTACTAAGATTGATTGTAACAGAACTATATTTTTGTTGTATGAACAGTGTGCTCAGTATACCTTTAACAGGGGTTTGTATTCCTCTAACAAGGAAATGTGCTATTGTAATATTTAGATCCTAACAGGGCTAGGTCTCCTAATAGGGACACAATACTTTTATTACATATTTGTGGGTACTATCCCCACTGGGGTTTTCCCTTGGCCAGGGTTTCCTCGACAACAATTCATGGTGTTATGAGTTATGTGTTATGTGCTTATGTTTTTTTCATTTCAGTAATTATATGGTTAAGTTGGAAATTATTGAGTTCATGTTTAAAGTGTTGTAATACTGATTCACCCCCCTCTTAGTATTACTTAATCCTAACACATCCATCTTTCCCTCTAGGACCTTTCTAGTGCTACCCTCATCTTCCACTGAATCTAACACTAATTTATTCTCATCAAGTGACTAGAGAGATGAAGACCCCATATCTTGAATCTCACTCGAAATCTCCATCTTCTGTTGCATTTCCTCAAACTTAGCTGATAGAGCACTCTATTTGATATTGAGACTTTTATCTCGTGAAAGGCCCATCTTTGGACTTGAAAGGAGTACAGAGAATGATCCTTAGCTATCACAAGAAACCCAAAGGGGGATCTTTCCATTCATGGAAGTCATTTAACCATAAGTCAGCGGACACCACTTTAGGCATTTTATTCTCACCATATTCTTCCTCATAATCTGGAGGAGAAACATGAACATAATGAATCACCGCACTGGCAAAATTCTTCATTAGAGATATTTTGGAAATTCTCTCCTTACCCTTCTGGGAACTACCAAAAAAATTCTCAGGGGAAATAACAACCGAGGAACTGAGGTTTTTAAATTTTACCACTGCTAGACTACCAATACAAATATCACTTAGGACAACACCACTTTTCTTCTTAACAACCAACCCACTGGGACTGACTCCCTGTATCCTTACCATCCATTCTACCATCATTTGACAACACAATAATGGGAGGGCCAAAAAAAAGGGTCCCCTTATCCTGGCCATGGATAGGAGGAGAGAGCACATCTTCACTATCATCAATATGGTCACCCTCATTACAATGAAACCCCAACTTTTTGGGCTTAAGCTTGGCCTTGGATGAGGGTTTCAACTTGGGAGGGGAAATCCCTTCATCACTTTCCTTAGTATTGTTGGAAAGTGATAAATTTTGTGTGTTATGATTCACTTTTGGTTATCATTTATGGAAAAACATCTAGGTTATAGATCAATTCCTATAAAGTTAAGTTTTGGTGACTCTGAAATCGACTAAGTACAGAAGAAGAGATACAAAGGTATTTGGGTATCAAAGATCAAGATCAATGAGTTATGGCAAGCGAGATTAGAGGAAGATAGTATGGGGTATGTGTGACCTCCACCTAAGATCAATTTTGTTTTGGTAATGTTTACAAAAATTTAGAGAGATTTGAAGACTCATAGACAGCAACAGAACAATGATACAAAGCAACTGGACTGAAGCAATGATTAAGGAAGTATGACATGGACTCCTAGAAATTGGAGTTGGATTATGATTTTTGATAACCTATATTTTGATTATGTAAGAGTGTTGACTATGAATTTGATATTTTTTTTATTAAATTTATTTTGTATTGAGAGCCGACTATGTAATATTCATATTGAGAGCTGACTTGGTAAAGAAGAAATGTACATATGTAAGATCTTTTTGTTGAGTGAAGTATGGATGGATGATATATTTTTGAGGAGATATGAATGGAAGAGAAAAGGATGAAAAAGATAATTGATGAGCTATGAACATGAATTATCTAAGCATTAGAGATGCTTGTTTTTTCATTACTGAGAACATTTTTTAACATAATTACATTGTAAGAGTTGTATGCTCAATTGGCCCCTAACAGGGTGTTTTATACCTTTAACAGGGTTGTTATTCCTTTAACAAGGAAATGTACTATTTAATATTCAACTCCTAATAGGGACACTATACTTTAGTGCATGCTTATGGGTACCATCCCCACTGGGGTTTTCCCTTGGCCAAGGTTTCCTCAACAAAAAATTATGGTGTTATGAGTATTGTGTCATTTTCTTATGTTCTTTTCATTTTTGCATGCACATGGTTAATTTTTAATTAGTTGAAAATTTTAATTAAGCGTTGTAATACTGATTCACCCCCCTCTCAGTATTACCTAATCCTAACAATTGGTATCAGATCTTTTGGCCCTTGGAGGGAAAGTATAACAACTTAAGGGAGATTAGAATGGATTTGGACAATTCGCAAGAAAAATTTGAAGCTGCACTAGAAGACCTTGACAAAGAAAAAGAAAGGAATGGAGAATTAAGATTCAACATGTGAAGATCTGAGAAATTTATAAAGAAACTTAGAGACCAGATTGAACTTTCCATAAGTCAGAGACAAGATCTTATGGTTCAGATAAAAGAAAATTTAGAAAAAGACAATTCAGATCAGATGAAGCAACTTGAAGAAGAAAATGAAACTTTGAAACTTGAGAATGAAGCTATGACTAAAGAGACTCAATTATGAAAGGATGCTAAGAAGAATATTGAAGAAAATTTGAATAGTGCATTAGAAAAAAATGAAGAATGAGGATGACAACTACAAGAACAAGTATCTAGAACTAGAGAAATGCAATCAGATCATAAAAGGTGAACTTGCTGAGGCAAAGAAACACATTGAGAAAATTCACACCAGTAGTGATTTGATCGATGAAAAAAGAGACAGACAGAAACCTAAAGGTGATATGACTGGTATTGGCTTCAATGAAGTTGAATTCTCAAAGAATTAGGAAGAGAAATCTGATTCAAAGATTGATGCTGAAAAACCTACTATTGAAGAACCTAGAGAGCAAATCAGACATTTCAAAGGTAGATTCTTTGGTTATAAAAAGTTTGGACACATGAAAAGAGACTACAGAGGTAATGTTCCTTTTAAGACATTTTCTGGTTATTTTTTTAATTGTAATGGATATGGGCACAAGAAAGAAGAATGCAGGAAACCTAATCAATCTGGATATAGACAAGACAATGGAAGAGAACCTACATTGAAAACTTATGCTACAAATGTAATAACATTGGAGACATTGTGAAGTATTGTAAGCTACAAGTAAATTAGGAAAGAAGACCTCCTATATGTTACAAATGCAATAATTTAGGTCATATAGAATTTTTTTTAGGTATAATGGAGTAAACCACAGAAGAGTACCACCTCCTCTGAATACATAGAAGAATGGAAATGACATTGGCAAGAGTCTTGCAGATTTAAAGAATGATTTTGACAGTTGTTTTAAGAAAGCAGAAGATAACATCAGTGGTAAGATATGGAAGATCAAAGAAACAAGTGAGACATTGGTTCAGAGAGAGACAGTAGATGCTACTGGATCTTCGCCCAATGGTAGCAAAGAAAAATCAACCTAATTAGCCGATCATGGCCTTAGGGGGAGCATTAGATAAAGACATCAGAATATATCCCTCCCCATATCTTGTGGATTGAGCTCATGCAAGATTAGTTATGAGCATGGATGACATCATGGAGTATAAAGTTAAGAGCACAACATCAGCCGATGCATATATTTTGATCACGAGATCTATAGCCGACTGGACAGTATTGGGTAAAGTGAAATTTTAAAACTTAACATTGTATAAAGAACCATATGATGACCTATTTCCTTACCATTTGAAAAAGATCAACCTAAGGAGATCAAAGAGCGGAGAGACTCAGTCTATCCGACATTTGCCTTGCATGATCGATTGAAGTGAAAACTCAGAATTCAGCGTGAAAGAGGTATTTACATCATATAGCTATGAATGCACCTATTATTTATGATGTTGTAGATTGACCTAGGTATAAGTTCAAGAAAAATATATTCAAGTCTTGTGAAGAAGACCCTGAAGGAGCCTTTTCTCAGACACCCTATGGAGTTTTACACGTAGAAGATATTAGGGCTTACATTCAATTTAAGTATGATATACTGGGTATTGATGAATTTTCTACTAAAATGGAGTATATGACTAAAAAAGGAATTATGAGAGATGAATACAAACATATTGATTATTTGAGCATTATCAAAATTCTGGATTTGTATGAATTTGATGAAGAAGAATGGTTTAAGATATTGTTGAGTAGAGTACATGATCAATTCATTTGGATAGGTGAGCAACCTGTGAACATCTATAGTGATTTAATTCATAAGATAACTGGATTGGGAAATACTAGAATCATTCCTTTTGTAGAAAAACATGTGAAGAAGTAAGTCAAAACCCTAACTCACTCAAAATGGGACAGGCGCGCAATGACTGTGAATGAAATCTTTCAACAGGATGTGAGACTAATTTCTATGATACTTGGCTACAAATTCTAATACAGTAGTAGACCTAATTAGGTATCAACAAGATTTATCATGATGGCATATATAATGGTGAAAGAAAATTCCAAGTATAACCTATGCGAAGTGTTAGCACAACAATTTATGGAGAATGTAAAAATAATAAAGAAAGAAAGATCAAAGACCTTCAGATTTGGCTCACTATTGGTACATATGTTCATACACATTGAAGACATATTCCTATACATGCACCCTAGTGGTTGGAGAACATGGATACCTACTGATATTCAGATTTCATAGAGCTACAAAAGGCAGAACAAGACATGGGTTGATGCTAAGTTATTTGGCATGATCAAAGTTCTTTAGAGGTAGATGAAAGGTAGATACAAGATACCTGAAGACATAGTTGATAAGTACAAGGATACAATTTGTTTCATAGTTGAAACTGATTGCGTATGCTTTGAGGCAGTCACACCAAGGAAGAAATGGTGTTATCCTATGGGATATGAGGTAAGTTCAGAAGTACTGACTATGCAAGTTGAACATGTTCTTGCATCTGAGATTGATACATATGAAGAAATGTGGGGAACCTATGAGGAGAAATATGCTAAGGTAAGAGAGGAATAAACCAGAGGTTTGAGGAAAAGGAAAATTGACAACATTGTGCATGAATGTGGTGTTAAGGTAGGATTGACAGAGGAAGAGTTGAGGGAAGTAAAAAGGAAAATGACAGAACGATCTTCTGGATTGGAAAGTGCTAGTACTTTAGCCCTTCCACATCCTGAAGTTGTGATGACAACTGTTGCACCTACTATAGACATTAATGTAGACACCTCCTCTCCACCACAACATACATTGCAAGCTGAAAAGATTAATCCTAGATCAAGCACTAGATCTAGTAGACAAATCCCACCTAAAGAGAAAAACACTCAGAGAGAAGAGAAGAAACCTAAAAATGAAAGGTAGTCTAGTTTCTATTAAAAAATACTATGATAGGTATGAGGAGACTGATAAAATCAAGATTGAAGATGTTGTAGTTAATCATTTACTTGTTTTCAAGAAGACTCTATTGGAAATTGAGGGCAGTGTAACTGAAGAATTATATGGGAGATTGGAGACTAGGAAACAACTAGCACAGATTGAGGATGAAACCATCAAAAATAAGGAAATTGATAATATGCTACCTATGATATCTCTACAAGAAAGGGACAAAATATTCAAATAATTGAAACATTTATTGAGAACTAAGATTAGACTACTAAAATTTATGGCAAGAAAATATGATGAAATCACTGAGGAGACTCATGAAGCACTGGAGAAAATATTAATGAACACTACTCCTGAGAAGACTCCACTTCCTAAAACTACTTTGCCTACACCCTTAGGAATGGGAGATAATTTGAAACCAGCTGAGGCAAGTGATGAGAAGAGAAAATTTTATACACAAACAAATTTCTATGTTTATGGTGTACCTGTGATACTTGAAACCTCTAATGATGAGAAGGACCCTTTGGAAGGAAACTTTGACAATGCTATGACTAAAAATGAAGAACAAAAGGATGAAGAATGAAAAGAGGAAGAACATAGAGAAGTAGTACATGATGAAGGACAAAAAGAACATGAAGAAAAAGATGAAACCAAAACTGAGGTAAACACATCTTCTATCTCATTCTTGGCAAGGAAAGACAATCCAACAGATGTTGATGTTGATTGCATGGATGAGGATGAGCTAGTAAAATTGGATTTTACTGCACTTACTAAAGCCAAGGAGAGATCGGAGCAAAAAGGTGACAAAAAGGTTAAGGTAATAACCAGAGCAATTGATACTGTGAGAAAATTTCTTCCAGTACCTATTGTTTTCCAGCACAGAGATGATATTGAAAACCTAAAGATAACACTTGATGAATTTGATGGTTATTTGTTGGAATAATGATCTATTTGTCATCAATGAATGCACCTAGTGAAAACACTTATTCGATTTTGAATGCTTACCGAGCTCATCACTTAGTCCACAGCTTATACCGAGCATTCAGTAAAGCTCACCGATCAAACAGTTCAAACCGAGAAGTAAGGCAGTCACCGAGTATATGAGAAGAACAACAGTTACCGAGCAGACGGTAGTCACCGAGCTTCACTTTAACTAC
>MU228345.1:1231614-1324341 GCA_018584345.1 Thuja plicata
GTTTCTGGGTTACCAATCTTTGTGTTATGTGTTATGAATGATTACATTTTCATGCTTGCAGTAGATTAGATGAATGAATGGTTAGAGAATATAAAAGTGCAGAAATTTTTTAAAGTTTTAAGAGTTATTGATTCACCCCTCCCCTCTCAGTAACTTGGTTAGTCCTGAATATTTCCAACAGTTATTATGAGAACTTGATAAAGATTGCAGAAGAGAAGGTAGAAAAGAACTACTCAGATAAGAAGATATCCGATGTTTGCAAGTCTATCACATGGGACTTGAGCATTTTGAAAACTACTACTGCAAATGCTAATAGTTGCATTGCACATGGAAGGAAACTATTTAGTTACTACATGAATCCTATCAGGCATGTTCAAAATATTAAAGACATTATTGGCAAGGACAGGGAAACCTTGACCAATATGATGGATAGTTGTGAGACCTCTTCACAAAATATAATGGAATTGGAAAAATAAGTAACAATAATTTTTGCAAAACTAGATGTATTGGATATTGAGAAAGGGAGAGTACTAACCAGATTCAATTTTTCGAAGAGTTTAATCACTCCTAAGCTATCTATAATTGAAGCACACTTATAAGACATGGAGAAAACTACAAAATAATTGACTAAATCTATGCCTACATAGTTGAAAGATGTAGAGACAACACTATTTTCATTGAATGGACTAATTCATGTTAGTCAACTATTTCTTAAGTCATGGAATACAGAAGTGAAGATCTTGGAAGATTCCTTTCAAGATATTCTGAAACTGGTGAGCAAGTACTAATCCTATTACTTTTATGCACCTTGGTCATTGTTGTAAAAGGGGGAGAAGAGAGAAGAGAAAAAATGAATAAGGAGAAGGAGAAGATAATGTATAAGGGAAGAAGAGAAAAACAAAATAGAGAAAGAAGAGACAGTTTTGTTTTGTTGGGACACTTAGTCATTTTTTTAAAGTGTCACCATCAATGCCAAAGGGAGAGATTGTTAGAAAGTGATCAATTGTGTGTGTCATGATTCAATTTTGGTTTTCATTTATGGAAACACATCTAGGTTATAGATTAATTCCTATAAAGTTAAGTTTTGGTGACTCTGAAATTGACTAAGTACAGAAGCAGAGATACAAAGGTATTTTGGGTATTGAAGATCAAGATTAATGATTTATGGAAAGAAAGATTAGAGGAAGATAGTATGGGGTATGTGTGACCTCCACCTAAGATAAATTTTGTTTTGGTAATGTTTACAAAAAGTTAGAGATATTTGAAGACTGACAGACAATAGCAGAATAGCGATACAGAGCAGCTGGACTGAAGCAATGATTAAGGAAGTATGACATGGACTCATGGCAATCGAAGTTGGATTATGATTGTTGATAACCCATATTTTGATTATGTAAGAGCACTGACTATGCATTTGATAATTGTTTTTTTAAATGTATTTTGTATTGAGAGTCGACTATGTAATAATCATATTCAGAGCTGACTTGGTAAAGAAGAAATATATATATACATAAGATATTTTTGTTGAGCAAAGTATGGATGAATGATATGTTTTTGAGGAGATACAAATGATAGAGTAGAGGTGATAGAGATCATTGATGAGATATGAACATGAACTATCTAAGCATTATATATGCTTGTTTTGTTCATTATTGAGAACATTTTGTAACAAAATTACATTGTAAGAGTTTTATGCTTAGTTGGCCCCTAACAAGGTGTTTTATACCTTTAATAGGGTTCTTATTCCTTTAACAAGGAAATTTACTATGTAATATTCATCTCCTAACAGGGATAGGTCTCCTAACAGGGACACTATACTTTAGTGCATGCTTGTGGGTACCATCCCCACCGGGGTTTTCCCTTGGCCAGGGTTTCCTCAAAAACAAATTATGGTGTTATGAGTATTGTGTCATTTGTTTATGTTCTTTTCATTTGTGCATGCATATGGTTAATGTCTAATTGGTTAAAATTTTTAATTAAGTGTTGTAATACTGATTTACTCCCCTCTTAGTATTACCTAATCCTAACAAGTATGATCTCCCTCATCACCTTGATATACCATATTTTTAGACATCGACTTGTTACTGGATGATAATTTCAGCTTCTTAGTCTTTGGGGTATCAATTTCTTCCTCATAATTAGGCTCGCCTTCCTTCTTAGACCCACTAGCATTAGGATTATTCTCTATGAGCGACTTAACAAGCCGAAGACTTGGAGTCTCAGAGGCCTTAGCCCTCAAATACTCATATAAGACTAGAATTAACCCCTGATGAAGAACAAATTTTATAGGGTTCTTCTTGTGGTTATAAATACTAGCATTTTGAGAGGAATACAAAAATATGGGAAAGAAATCAAAGTCTTGTACCTAAAATAGTTCAAGAACACAAAATGATAGTTATGCATCCTAGTAAATCTCTCATCCATTGTAACAATTTCCATAATCACTTGGGTCATCCTCATCCAGAAAGGCTTTAACTGCTCAGGGTCAAAGTAAGAATTATTACCTTTCAGAAAGGATTCCCTTTCCTCCTCCATTTTAGGGAAATTTTGCACAGTCTGGTCATGTATTTTTTTGTTGTTAAAAAAAATCAAACCTTTAGTAGACATTCTCATCGCTTCAGCCACCACAATCTCATCTATAATAAACCTCTTGCCTTGCAGAGTATAGCCCCATTATCCCAATCATCAACAAAGATCCGAGTTTCCTTTCTATCATAACCATGAAACTTCTCCAGGAAAGGAGAAAGACCTTCCTTTGTGAGTTTCTGGCCTCTCTTTGTGAGCTTCCTTCATACTTACTCATCTCTCCTCCAATGCTCAGAGGTCACTAGTTCAAAATGGTTAAGGTCTCCTCCCATGACTGAAATCTCAGAGAAAACTGATTGAAACAAAAGACAAATTAAGAGCAGAGAAAAATTAAAACAAATATTAATCATCTTCAACACCCACAAAGCATGAGAGATTAAATTA
This sequence comes from Thuja plicata, assembly GCA_018584345.1. NCBI lineage: Eukaryota > Viridiplantae > Streptophyta > Pinopsida > Cupressales > Cupressaceae > Thuja > Thuja plicata. Next base: position 1,234,585 of record MU228345.1, read on the forward strand.
TCCATAATGATGGGAAGGGTAAATATATCAATGTTATTACTACTGATTCAAAGGGAAGGAGGTGTCATTTCCATCATTAAATTGTACTTTCCCAATCTTGTTGTTGATACAATCAAGGGATAAAATACCTTTTATATCATTATTTAAATAACCTTCCCCTTCCCATTTTAAAACGTCATTCGATTTTGCACCAATGTTGGCGAGATGATCCACTGTCTTATTAGATTCTCTATAAGAGTGGGCAATATGACATTTTTTAAAACTTTGTATTATTTCTTTAGAATCCCTTATAATATGGTCTATAGATCACAAACCTAGCGATTCCCCCTTTAGTCATCTTATAATATTGTTGGAGTCCCCTTCTAACCAAACATTTAATTAAATTTAAGATGTTTAGCAATAGAAAGAATTTGTAAGGCTCCCGTGGCTTTTGTATAGTGGTTAGACTGGGTACCCAAGGGAAGAGCCACAACAACAATGTAAGTTCCATTCTCATCTCTTATCACTCCCCACACCCAGTTGGCTTGAGATTACCCTTGGCCGCCCCATCAAAATTAATTTTCATCCATCCCAGAGGAGGGGAAAGCCAAATGACACCATCTCTATTCTTCTTAGTCTTTCCAACACATTTATAAATATCAATATCTAATTTCCAACCTTGGGAAAGAAAAAATGTCCTCCATTTTTCAAATAGCATTCTTCTTATGAGATAGCCTAGAAGAAAGAAATTAAGATTTTCCACAACAACCCTTGATATATTTTCTGCAATAACCAGAGAGGAGGAGATGCGATCCTTAAAAATCCTATGATTTCTCTCTTTCCATATACCCTAGATAGTATGAGGTTCCATGAGGGACCAAAGGACCTTAATAACTTGATTAGCCGAGGGACAACACCAATGGATCACAAACTCCTAAATACAGGCAGGGAAAACCCAACTGAGATTACATATTATAAATAAATAAGTCCAAACCTCCAAGGAGAAGGAGCATTGCATCAAAAAGTGAGAAGCAGATTCTTCAACCTCCAGGCACAAGTAGCATCTGTTAGGAATCATGAAGCCTCTCTTGCGAATATTGTTCATAGTCAATATTTTTTTTGTATGAAAATCTAGTAGAAGATATTGATTTTAGGTATAAGGATTCTATTAAAAGACCTAGCCCAGTAAGTGGTATCTCCCTCATTATCTTTGATCAACAAAGAAAATGCGGAAGCCACAGTGAAATTTGCAGAGGGAGAAGCCTCCCAAATAATAGAATCCTAATTGTCAGCTTTGAGAGAAATACCATTAAGATAGTGCTGAAGAAGAACCATATTCTTGTCCAACAAAGAAAGATTGATCCACTATTGGTTTCTCTATTAATTTTCCACAACACTCCCCAAACTCCCCTTGCATATATTGATGCACTCAGAGTTGTCTTGGATTGAACCGAGAGGCCTATCCGAGATTCATTTATCCTCCCAAAAGCCCACAAATCTACCATTGCCCACTTTCCATCTTAGGCTCTTAACAAGAACCTCCTTTACCTTCTAAATATTGTTCTAGATGAAAGAGCCACTAATAATAGAGTTAGAGTAAGAAAAATCAAACATATTACAAAAATGGTCAATATGCTTATCTTTCCAAATGGTATTCCATTACTTAGGTTTCTCGTTGAATGTCCACCAAGCCTGCTTCACAAGAAGAGCCTTGTTGAAGAGTTTGATGCTTCAAATACCAAGACCTCCATACCTCTTAGGTTTATAGACATTTTCCCAAGCAATAAGCATAAGCCTTTTTCTCTCCTCCATCCCCAACCAGAGGAAGTGTTTTTGAATTCTTTCCATTATCTCATAAAATTTGAAGGTGATCTTAAAGAGGCTAAGAGAATAAATCAAAATATTCTAAAGAGAAGATTTCAAAAGTTTCAGTTTACCTTCTTGAATTAAAAGATCTCCCTTCCATCCCGCCAATTTATTGTTGAATCTGTCAACTATAGAATTCCAGAAGGCATCATCCAGCTGGAGGCCCAAAGGAAAACCTGGATAAGTAGAAGGTAAATAAGCAATCGAGTAAGCAAGGATATTGGAAATTCTCATCGGTTTACCTTCTGGAGTATTAAAAAAAATAGGGAACTCTTGTTCCAATTGATAAATTGTCTAGTATCCCTACTATAGGTATCAAAAAATATTTTCATACTTTGAGCTTCTTTAATGCAGGATGAGCCCATCATTATCGTTTCATCCACAAACTACTCATGAGAGCACGTAAGCCCCATAGATGAAGGTTTCAGACCCCGAATCTCCCCTTCTTGAACTAAAATATTGACAAACCTTCCTAGACTCTCTGCCATAATAGTCAAAAGAATAGGAGAAATGGGACCACCCTGTCTAAGCCCCCTAGAAGGGATGAAGAAGTTGGAGGGAGACCCATTGACCAAGACTGTATCAAAGGAGGGAGAAATAAATTTATTTAAAATTTTTCTAACCCTGGCACTAAAGCCAAATGCCACCAAAACTTTGTCCAGGAATTTCCAATCCACCCTATCATAAGCTTTTTACATGTCCATTTTTAACAGGAATCCTTTTTTTTAGCACTAATAAGGGAATGCATGTTTTCATGCACCAAGATGGTTGAATCAACAATTTTCCTTCCTGACACAAATTCATTCTGCTAAGGAGAAATCAGAGAGGGGAGAAAAGATAATATTCTAGAAGTGATAAATTTAGAGATAATCATATAAAAAGAGTTACAAAGGATGATCGACCTAAACCTATCTAGAGAGTCATCCCTCGGACATTTAGGAATAAGAAAAATGAAAGTAGCATTGATCTCTTTAAGAAGACTCCTGGCTCAAAAAAATTCCTTCACCTCATTAGAGATATATTTTTAGACAATGTTCTAAAAGTGCTGAAAGATAATCATCAGGAAACCATCAGGTCCAGGGGAATTTTCACCTTCAAAAGAGAAGATATCCTATTTGATCTCTTTATTAGAAGGTATAGTAGACAAAAATAAATAAATTATCTTCTCCAAGAATACAAGGGATGGAAGCAAGAATCATATCTTGATCATCGCGACTAATATGATGGTCTTGCGAGAGGAAAGAGGAAAAGAAGCGAACTGCCTCCTCTCAAATTTCCTCTTCCTTCTCTAATCTCCCTCTTTCATCTTGGATGTGAGAGATCCTATTAATGGCCTTGTGTTTCATAGCGGTCATGTGGAAGAATTTGGTGTTCTTGTCTCCAGAATTGAGCCATAGAGCCCAAGATATTTGCCTCCAATAGACCTCCTTCTTGGAAATGTTATCATCATAATTAACTAAGATTTCCTTTTCCTTATTAAAATTCTCTTGAGTATATCCTTCCTTCTGGATGAAATCCTGAATATCCTAAGGTTGAATCTTGGTCTCTTTCTTAGATTCAAAAATATCTCCGAAGGTGTTTTTATTCCAACTTTTAACTTTCTTCTTAACATGTCTAAGTTTCTTTTCTACCTTAGACATCGTTGTGCCTTGAAAATCAATGTCCCACCAGTTCTAAATATAATCTTCTAATTTGGGATGCCCTAACCACATTTTTTAAATAAAAAAAGAAAATTTCTCTTCCCCTTGATGGCCCAATCCTAGATAAGACACCTAAAGAGTATAGGTACTTGGAAAACTGGCTACAGGAGATGAGGGCCCTGTCAAGTCTGAACTGGATAAGACTTTCACCAATCCTCGTATTGCTCCAGGTGAAGTTATCTCCTTGCAAATCAACATCCAAAAGAGCATGGAAATTAATGAATTCATTAGGTCCATTCTAATTTCTGTTTGGGATTGAGAACCTACCACTTTTTTAGAATCATTTAGTGGGGTGTTAAAATATCCCATCACCATCCAACAATCATTTGGAACTTTATCCCTAAAATCTGTCAGCTTATTCCAAAATCTATCTCTCGCATTCTTAGTGTTAGGAGCATAACTATTAGAAAGAATCCATTCAAACTCATCCCTAATATGCTTAAATATTACACTAATAATATTGTCACCAAAGTGAAAAACTTCACCTCTAACATATTTTGGATTCCAAAAGACAACTATTCCCCTAGAGGCACCATCAGAATCACTCCCTGCCACAAGATTTCCTTTGAAAATGTTCAAAAATTCAACTTTATCCTTACTCATTTTTCATTTCTTGAATTAATAGAATATCCATTTTATTATCATGAACAAAATTCATGAGCACATCCTGCTTATGGGATCCATTGAGACCCCTTATGTTCCATGAGATGATTTTCATTTTTTACCAAGAGAACATTATGGTAAGTTTCTTACCATCAACTATATTTTGTTTTCTTTCTTACTCCCTTGTCACTTTCTTTGTAGGCCCACTTACAAAAATCTTAGGGGAGCCAACGTCCTCTTTAGGGAAACTTATGGTTGTCATAATTTTTGAGATGAGGATATAGGCTTCTATCTCTCCCTTCCTTGGTATCTAGACAGAGCTAAGAGACCCTTATTCTCTACTCCCTTCTTTAGTGAGGAGGAAGGACCTTTATTTTCTCTTCCTCTCCTATTCCTTTTACCTTTGATCGGTGACCAACCAACTTCCTTGTTCTCTTTATTGTCAGTATAATTTTCATCTTGAAGGTCCAAGGAACAATCACCCCATTTCCCACTATGCAAGCCAACCTTAACCCGACATGGAGAAGTCAACATAAATTCTTCGACAGAGGACTCATAAACTTCAACACTCACAAGAATATTAAAAGGTTGAGAATCATCCATGGAGGGCAAGCACATCTGTAGAGACTCCAAGACTCTGGATGGTACATGGCTACTATTCTCAGATAGGGGGAAGAGACACCATCCCTCCCAATCTCACTATCTTCCAAAGCATCTTCAGCCCCAAACTGCCCCTCAAGAGAGGATATTTTAGCAGAAGGTGGATTAGATTTGGAGTCCTTTCCTTCGGATGAAGCCAAAGAAAGATTAGAATCCAGACCATCCCCTTCAAGTATAATATGTTCTTTGAAGACCAACTTATCTTACGAAGAGATACCTCCCATCAGATTCTCAACAGTAGCTATTTTCTCTATTGTAGGGCCTTCACCCTTATTTTCATCATTTTTCTCCACTGCTTCACCATTCTCTAGTTTCCTCTCCTTCCACACCTTTTTCTTACCATCCTCATTTAGTTTCTGTATTTTATTTTCCTCTATGGGCACTTTTTATCCCAATGGAAAACCTTCTTACAAATGAAACAAGAAAATGGGAGTGTCTCATAATCCACTGTCTGCACGCATTTCCCAAGTTTTGAAACAATCTCCACTTAAGTAGGAAGATCTGTATACTCTCCCACACAAAAAAATCCTAACACAAACTAGCTTGGATTTAGAAGCGGTCATAGGATCAATAGATAACAATTTTCCAGCGAACATGCCAACCCCTTAAAAACATCTTCATTCTAAAACTCCAAAGAAATTCCAGGGAGGAAAACCTAGACTGGAGTAGAAACAAAGATAGAATCATTCATTTCCAATTTTGGCGACCATTTCTGAAGAGCTAGGGAAGATTTTCCCATAACCCATGAACCACCAAAAAGAATATTGGACATATCTTCCTTGTTTGAGAAGGAAAAAGAGAAATACCCCTTTGACATTATAGCTATCTCGAATTGGTCCTTTAGCCACTATTTCCTCTTTGAAAAATCTCTAACCACTTCAAAAGTGGGTCGATGACCCATAATTTACCAACTAGCAAGAGCGCCATGGAGGAGATAGAGTGATCTACCATCTGATCAAGAACTAGAATAGCATACTTGTCGTTAGACAAGTCTGAAATGTTTTTTATCCACGGGAAAACAAATTTTCCCCCAGGTTTGACCCTAAAGAGAGATGACCAAGTTTTTTCCACCGCATTTCCTTTAGGGATCAAACCAGCCAGCCCTTTCTTAGAATCACCGGCAGGCAGACACCATTATCCTTTTTTCAGGCTCGCAGTCTGACCTCCTAGAGAAGCCCGTGTCCTCTCTTTCTGTGGAGACAACGCAACCCCACCATCCTGTGGGTCCCCATCATCAACATCCTTCCCATCTTCCTTATAATTTTTTAGGATGATCCTTCACAGTTAAAGAACCCAGTAGGAGACCAGAAACACCTACTAGAGGCACATGAGGCCCTCCATTGATATTTTTCCCACTCTACCTCTCCATTAAATTTTTTCCTATATGTCTAGGAAAATTTTCTTGACTATACTATAAAACCCTACTTGAGATAAAAGTTGACATTGCAATCCTTTTCGAATTAATGGATACCATAATAATATTAATGAAGTCTATTGTGTAGAGAATGGATAAAGGTAAGGCCTATTCTAATGAGGAGTCTTGAAAGGATTATAATAATCTTCCATACAAGCCTCTATTTAGATAGGAAGCAATGATGGAGATTTAATCATTCAAATAATATGTGGATGTTGAGAAGCTTGACCACTGACCACTAGTTGGTACAACTAGAGGTATATTTTAGCATGCATTACCTTTCTTTGAACCCAAATAAATTTTTTTGGGGCTGATTTTAAATCAAAATATACTTTAACTTGTTTTAAGAGTATCTTGTAATATGTGAAATTAAGAAATAAAACTCATATTAGTTCTCATATGATCAATTTAAGAAAAAAATTAATAAATAATTTATATTATTTGTTTTAGATAAGAAAGAGGTATAGAATGATAAATTTTAAATGGAAAGAGTGAAAAAGTGTGCAATTGTATACTAGTAAATTTCATAGAATGGTTCTCCAAATGGACAAATATGTGCAAGATGATGTCTTGATGGAGTATATTAAAATATTTTGTATCCATCTTTGTAGGAACATGTTACTTTCCTAACTAGTATATGTAGATAAGTCATTTTTCATAATTATCATCTTGATGTAGAAGTCATCCATATTCTATTAGGATTAGTAGAGAAAAAGGAAAAGACTTAAAGATAAATTTCACAAGTACTAGATGAATAAATTTATACATTACGGTCATCATTTAGATGCTTAAGAAACATACTTTTGCTAAAAATTATATTTTGAAACCAACCCTCATAAATAAGGTAAAAACTCACACAAAATATATATTCTCTCAATTAAAATGGATAAAATAGTTAAATTATTTGATCACACTTCTAAGGTGGATTCAAGGATTAATTGCACTACTAGTAAACTTGGTTTTTTGTATAAAGAGGTATTGTTTAACAATAATATTCATGCTAATCATGTTAAGGTTGATGTACCTTTGATTCTTGTTCTCAAGCTAACCCAATTTCCAAATATTTGGTTGATAATATTGGCCTTGCAACTTATCCACACCCCATGCATTGTGCCTTAAAATTGGATAAAAGGTGTTAATGTGCTTGATTTTCATTACAAGTAAAGAAAGTTTTGAAGGGGCCTAAAACCCTTTGCATCAAATATATCATAATATAGGCATGGTTATACACCAACTAGACCAGAAGATAAAAATATCGCTAAAGAGATAAAAAGATAAACCGACAATAACCCCAAAAAATAAAATGATGCACTAAAGAATACTAAAAGAAAACCTTCAATAAATTGATAGTTAACACAAAACTAACACAACCAAGAAACAAAAAAACAACACAAAGACTAATTCAACAATCTTAAATCATCAATAGCCTCTAGCTCTTGTTGGTAGAAACTTTTATGAAGATCAACAAGCTTCTGCAAATCTTTCTATTTGGCCCCAGTTGATTTCTTCTTTCCTCAAGTTTTGACCCAGGGCCATGTTGACCAGAACAAATCTATTTACCTTTATCCTTTCTCCCACCCTCAATCATCTCCATAGTATTTACCACTTCTATTATTTCATCCTCTCTGATTTCCTTCATCTTCTCAATCACAATGTAGATGCCTTCAACACTATTTTGGGTAGTGCATTTTCTTACATTTATAATCTTCCCCAAATATTCATTAACTTGGTGGAACTTCATCTCAAGCCCATGAATCCTACCCTCGAAGTTGAATTTCATAAAACTTATTAGTAAGTATGATATAATAAAATTGACTCATCTTAAAATTTTCAAGTTTTAATTTAACTATATTCCCAGATAAAAATATTAATGCAAACATGTTTATCTAATACAATGATAAACAAATGTAACCTTTGATCTTGTTTAAATATATTTCGCCTATATAGACTAAATTTATTCCCTAAATGATTATACTAAGTTTTATTTAGAAAAAATGAAAAATAGAGAGAAGGAACATTGTACAAAGGCTAAAAAGTGCATATTAGGCTATAATTCAAGGTTTTAATTAAAAAAAGAAACAAAATGTGGATCCAAATGAAAGATAAAATTAGAATTTATCATGATCATGCTAGTTCTACATGATTGTAGTATCATTAAATGCATATTGGAAAATATATTCCCTATAGAAGTCAAATGGCTACAAATAAAATAAATGTATACAAATAAAAAAATTAACTATATAGGAAAATAATGGGAGAGAAAACTTGAAATAATCTACGTAATGTAAGCTAACCAAAATAAAATCTATATTAATAATAAAAATAAAGAGAGGGAAATAAATACCAAACCACTAAATGAAGATTAAAATCTAGAGAAGAAGCTCTCAATATCACCTATGTTTGGGATACAGAGTAAATGGGTGTCTGGTAGGGAGCTTGCCAAAATGGTCAAGCTCCTATTTTGTTATTTCAACCTCAATGGTAACTCAATAGAAAGATATGCATTATATGTGTTTTCTCTTATTCTAAGTTCATCTATAATTAACATAAATAATAATGTAGATGATAAAAAGAACACTAATAAGTGTATGAACTATTATCCTTATGTGTGTGAGAGATAGTTCAAAGATGTAGAATATAGTGACACCATATTTTTTTTAAATAATAAATAAAGAGGGAAAGGAAAACACAATTTCCCCAATAATGTAGATTCTAATGACATCTAGAAAGGTTCACAATATAGACAATGAAGACAAAAATAAGAAAACTATTGTATTAGGATGTTAGAATACTATTAAGTTATAACAAAGCTTGAGAGTATGAAGGCTAATGATTGAAAACTATAAAAAGGAATTTAATTTAAAAAAAATAATCATGCAAATGGCTATTTTTGGGAAAGGAAACAAGAGAATGTTGTTTGAGATTTGGTAGGTCTAAAACAATGGTTACACCTAAAGAAAATTAAAAATGATAGTGTTTACCGATTAATGATCATCTATATAATTTTATAAATTAGGAACCAAATTTAAACTACATAGGTGTCACATGCCACACTTCCATACTAAATGGAAAATGCTTCAAGTTATCAAAAAATAGTTTAAATTATAAAGTGAAGACAAAACATTTTAGAGTAAACATCACATAAAACATGAGTATATAAAAAATCATAAAATTTGACATTTGGATTATAAAAAGGCTACAATATGATTAAAAATGATTCCTAAAATATACTATTAGACTGAACTCTAAAATTAGTACTGTTTGCAACGTCAAAATTGGAAGGTATGGAATTTTTTTTATATTGACTTTTCTTCCACAAGTTAGAGATATTGTGCAACTAGGAGATAAAACTATGCTAAATTACAGGAAGTATGCCAAAATTAAAATATAAAATATATAAAATATTTTGTAGAAAGGATACACAATGATCTCAAGAGAGGAACCTATGGCGCCATGCCGAGATTAAAAAAAAGATGTTAAGAAAACCTATTTAATATGAAAATACCAAGAGACATAACAATTGCAACATGTGATATATGCACAATGTATACAACATAAAATTGAACAATGGACATACAAATATAAATCAAGTAATCCATCCATAATCATGGAAATCTATATAAATTTGGAATAATAATGATTTTATTTTGACATTATTTATTGCTATCAATTAAAAAGATAATGTCAAGAATCACAAGTTCTAGCATACTATATTGCTAGGCAATTCATATGTAAACACAACATTTATATTCATATGTACTAGCTATAGAAAAATTTCAAATGCTTGGGGGGGTGGGGGGGGGGGGGGGTAATTAACATATATTAAAATTTAACCAATTATTACTCATTCATTCCATTCAACACATTTTCAAAAGTAAATAGCAAGGATAGAACATGGAACACACAAGAACACAAAGATTTTTACGTGGAAGTCCCAAAGAGGGAAAAAATCACAATGAGATCCAACTCTCTATATGAAGAACTAATTAGAAAAATTTAGGCTCATGGATAAGGTAGCTCACTATTCATAATTTTAATTTTAGTCCAATGCACACAACCTTAGGGTAACATACAAGGGACTTGCAGGCTCGAGATCACTTCTTTAGAGAAAGATACAGTGAAATATATTTGATGAATTGCAGTACAAAAGACATTCTCTAAAATAGTGATTACTGCTCTCTACTTCATACATTAAAAACTGAATTCATCATTATGTGACACTCATTGGTCATGTTTCTAGTGAGGATGCTCCATAAGGATTTGGTCAACTTTAATGAATGGATAAATAACTTATAAAGAGAAGAAAATTCCTAAAAAGTTAAGGCTTTTTAGATATGCAACAATTAGTTCTCTTTAAAGAGAGTTAGGATATTTGGGAGGTCAAAATCCCCATTAAATAAATAAGGTAAATACCCTAATACTTTCAAGAATGTCTTATTAACATTGTTCCAAGTGAGTAAGAGAGACTTTGGGTTCCACGTTAAAGTAAAAATTAGAGATAAAGACATGGGCAAAATAATACAATTAGTGTAGGGAATTGACGGGTAAGCTATAGAATTAGTATAATCTAATATATGTTCGAGTAGTAGGAAATAATTTGGTCAAGATAAATTCTGAATAAACATGGTTTAGAAAAAGGGTAAAGAAGGGTCTCAAATGGTGCAAATCACCAACATGCCAAACATACTTTTCAAAACAAAGAGTCCCCATACCAACAAATGAGGGGCTTACGGTAATATTAGAAGATAAAAGAAAAAGTATCCATGAAAAATAGAAGCAAAAATACGAGGACAAAGATAAGTACTCAAATTAGATGATAACTATTGTAGTATAACATAAAAAAAAAAAATTCAAGTAAAGTATAAGAAATGAGGCATGGGTGAATGATGTAACATTGTCTCATGAATAATGAGAGAGGTAAGAATTAAGGTGGGTTTTGTAATAGTACATAGGAGGAGAGGTAGGAAGAGGTATCTCAGAACAAATAGACGATGATGCCTTTGAAAAGGAAATGCTATAGAGGAGATAGTAGGTTAAATAAGATAAATAATTGAATTGATAGGGATCTAGGTCTAGAAAAATTAGATTACATATAGGAAAATACAATGGATAAAGAATCATAAAAATAAAATTAAGAAATGGTCATTATTTGAGCAAGGTTGACCAATGTGAAGTGTAGGAAGTGATCAATTATATTAGCATGCTAAATATCTATTTTTAAAATGGAACTCATCTTCCAAAGAAATAGGAAGGGAAGTATATGAGAATAATTTCCATCTTGTTATAAGAAAGGATAAATACAAGTATGAGCTTCAATAAGGGGATTTATGATTCCTAAAGTGTGTTAGACTTGATGAAATACGTTAAATATACAAAATTGTGGCAGAAGACAATGTAAATACTCATATAATTAGTCTATAATGTGTGTGTAGTAGTGGTTATAGAATCTTGAACTACTTGACAAGAAATATTTTAATGCTTTGGAAATATAAAATTTCACCAAAAATAACTCAAACAATGCCTATTAAAAATGATTGATTCATCAAGAATTTGAGGATGGTGACTTGGTAGTCAAAGTTAAAAAAAAAGTAAATCTAATGCAAATGAGGAACTAAAAATAAATGCAAGATCATATATTGATGTAAGGATTTTTCTTTGATGCATCCTCAATTCTTTACGCCCATCATATATGGACAACCATTGTTATCATAATATTTTCTTTATGAATGACTTGATACTAGTATTTTAATATAATAATATAGAAATGGTAAGGAAGATTCAATATATATAAATACGAGACACACTATGCTACTATGGGAAAAAATGTTTACTGTAATATGACACATCTAAAAAATGACATTATATATTACATTCTAAAATCCTATGGTTGTTAAAGTTGACCCCTTAAACTATAAGCTTTCCAAATATCAAGTTTTAGCCATGCTCATAATGGGTATGGTTGTAATAGAATTTTATCCTATTTTTGTTTTCCTAGAATTCATAAAAGGCCAACAAATTATTGATAAATTAGTAGATGTATAATGTCATACCCATACACCTAATGATGGCATACCCAACCTAGAATTCATAAAAGCCCAATAAATTGTTGATAAATTAGTAGATTTATTATATCATATCCATACACCTAATGATATGTCTTTTTAGGTGAAGAGATCTTCTAGATAGATTATTTTGATACTTGGGTAATATTTTTGTGATTGGTAATGCATGACCAAGTTGGTGGCTATGATCATTCACATTCAAGATATTAGAGATCTTATACTCTTTACCCTTCATGCTTGAATTTTTATGCGAAAAAAAATTAAATATAAAGATTTGATTATTAGGTTGTGCTCCACTATACCTTAGGGTATAAAATATCCTTAAATTGAATAAGGTTCATAATTTCTTGCTAATCAAATCATTGATACATATCAAGATAAAAAAACATAATTTTCCCAGTGTCATGATTTAGAATTAATTCCTATCCTACTTTAGTTTGTGCTACTCTCACAAAGATAACCAACATATAAATTTTATGGTTAGCACCATGCCAATCATGGGGATCAACAATAAGCATGGCCAAGCCTCATAAAATCAAGGATATCAATGTTGATGCATACCCACTTATGGTAGGGGATGATTGGTTCATTGACACATACAATTACCTCTACAAGGGGGAATTCACTTGCAATTGATCCAAAAATATGTACTACATTATATGGGTGTAAACACACTACTCTTTTATTAAAATATTTAAATGATTATTTAGTATATGGGAGAATTAAAGGAATTGACTTTAGTGGTAAAATAATTGTGCACAATCTATTACTTATGGTCTATATCACTACATATAGATGGAGAAAGATTCTCATGATTGTCTTAAAAGATGCATCATATGTAAAAATATAAAAATTTAACTCATGAACTAATTTGATAAGTCCATTATTTCACCACTCCTTGGTTGATTTCTATTCAAGGACTTAACTTGGTATAAAAATAAACTTGACCTCATTTTAATGCTAATTGAATAATCATCCTTATTACTAATTTCACTAATGGAACTAAGCCATCCCTTTGAAATAAATTGTGGCCTAAAAAATATATAATTTTCATATGAAAAAATACCATATCATGATTTAGATTATTTGTTACTGTATCTACAAACATTGACATGCCATTTGAAAATTGAGAATTGAATAAATTGGGAGCAAGTTCTATACCTAACAATAAGTTTGATCTCCATAGAGTAGCGGTCAAGATAAGACTACAAATGAAACCATTTCAAGTAAGTGTTAATAAAAATAATGGACATATATGGGACTAATCGGGGTGCACAATATTCCACCTTGTAGGATTATTTTATGAGTATATCTGTGGGTCATGCTTTTACTCTATAATGTATGATATTAATACTATCATGCTTTAGGAACTATAAAATCATTCTTTCTAGAGGATTCATTGATGATAACCTACATATGTAGCAATGCTCACATGGTATTGTACAATTTGATGAGAAACATGTAAATGCTTTTGAAAATATAAAAGTTTAACAATGATGACTAAATGTGTAGATTGAAAATAATTGATTCATCAATAATTTAATTTTTATGAATTAGAATTGAATAAATAAAAATAAATCTATGCAAACGATGGACTAAAAGAAAATCTTTGGCCAAATTGGTTACAAATATACATCATTTCACAAACTTATAAATTAAGAGCTTATCAATCATCTTTGAGGAATGAAAAATTACTTAACAATAAAATTAATACTACACATCTCAATCATTATCATACCTAATATAATGAATTATCTATGATTTCTCCACCTTGATTGGGTATCTTGCAATAAGTTCACTTGTTCAATTGGGACATATTACTCGCTACTACATCAACCATTATTAGACCACACCATACTATTGTTTGTTGATGGTGTATAGTTAGAAAATGGAAGCACTTCCATTGTAGACTAGTTTAGCCTTTTGAGTAAGTGGTTTGGGGTTATGTCAAGTGCCTTGAATGGGTTCCTAACTTGGATCTGGCTTTTTCCCCCTGTTCTGCCCCATTTCCACTTTTTCCAACCTATTTCTGGCACCCCAGACTAAAAAACTGGGACTTTGACCTTAGGGTCAAGGTCGACCTTGACCTTGACCTAGATCACAATCGACCTTTTGCAGGCTCGAGGTTCAAATTCTAGAATTGTAGGGTTTCCCGATGTCGGTCTTTGGAAAAAGTTAATTCCTGCTTCTAGGTTGGCTATTTCGGTCTTCAGAACAACAAATATTAAATTATATTTAATATAGGTCCTCTTCTAGGAGCATGGGTCCAATTGTAATTTAATTCTCCTATGTCAGCCTCTCTAGATTATTGTGCCCTAGTTTCATATAAAAGGAAGCTTCTCCTCTCATTTTATCTAACCATGAACCATAAGAGCAATAAGAAATCTAAGACTTGATAATCATCATTGCAAGAATTCAAAGACTTGAATAGTGAGATCCAAAGGCAAAGAAGCAAGATTTGAAGCAAGCCAAGTAGCCATTGAAGCATTCATCCATTCTCAAGCACTTCTCAAACACTCATTTTCATCAAGGAGATCCATTGGTGGCCATTGAAGGATTCAAGCTCCATGGAGCCCTCTTGTTGAAGATTTCTCCATCCACATTCCTCCAAGCCTCTTCCAATTTAAAAACCTATTCAATATTGGTGTTGAAGATCTACAAGAAATTGATTGAAGACATCCTACATTCTACATTCTACATCCTTTTTGGTGCATATATACTTGTGGATTCACTGATTTGAATCCGCCACAAGGACTTCTATAAGCAAGGTGAATTTGTGCATTTACTTTGTTTTTACTTATGCAATTTCAATTATACTTTGATGCTAATTCCAAAACTGGGGTTTGACCAAGGCAAACCCCTCCCCCCCAACAAACAATCCATTTTTCTTGTAGGTACAAGTTTGGAACAACAAATTAGAGTGCAGATTCGGATACCCTTTTTGGAAAAATTTTAGGATCCCAAAGAAGAATTTCAGTCTGAGACTTTTTAGGTCGATTCTTCCCTAGGTCAGAATTAGAAATTATAGGTCAATGGTGACATTGACTTGAGGGTACAAATCAGAACTGAACGGTAAAAGATTTCTGGGTTTTGTTCATCTCTAAGTTTCTATTCGAGATCCAGTCTTAGATTTTATAGAAACTGAGTGCTTTCCCCCGAAAATAGCATTCTTCAGATCTGAAACATTTCAAGGTTATTACTTTTCTCCTATCCATTTCAATTAAATTTATCAATCTTTCTAAACCTATCACACATTTCAAATAAATAAATGGGTACTAAAGATCTTCCTTTTTTGTTCTTATTTCCAAATGATTGATTCATTTATGCATTGATCCTTCCATTTTGGATTAATCAATTTGGATCCTTCATTTGTATATCTAAGGATAAAAGGAGAGTATCTTATTTACCCCCTACATTTCAATAAACAATCATTCTTTTAAATGTAAGATAGGATAATAACAAACCCTCAAACAATCAACTATCTCTATTTTCTTATTTTACATTTTGGTGAACCCGCGATAGACAACTCTTTCTTTTTGGTGTTAGATTTACATCTTTTATGTTATATATTGCATGCATATTAGATTAGCTTTCTTTTATGTTCTTTCATTTACGTTTTCAAAAATAAAAAATCAATCTTGTGTTTCCTAAATTAGTTCACTTGCATTGCATTGGTGTATGAGCTTTACCACTTCTAGTCCTACTTATAGTATCCTGGTTAGAAGAAGCCGTAGACTTATGGGTTCCTTTGATCATGAGTCTTCCTCTCCTTTCCTTAGGATCCTGGATGACAATTTGATCACTCATGATTCCAATCCTTCTATGGAGCATAACTCTTCTCACTCATCTCATGATGAGGATGGTGCTTTAAGAGTTCCTCCTGAACGAGTGCAAAAATTTTCAACCGAACTTGATAAAATGGGAAATTGGATTATTCAAGAAAACCATAATCAAGATTCCATCCAAGCTATAGAGGCTCTTAAGAAAGTCCTACGTGATAGTGATCAAGGTATTAATCTCTTACATGGTATCACTCATATTATGCATTTGAATGTTAAACCTTTAGCATAAGAGGCTCAAGATCTAGGATTTTCTCCTCCTATCACTAGTGAGGGACCTTCTTCTGTTCCTTTACATAGAATTCCTACTAATACTCCTCCTTTGATGACTACATCTCTCCCAATTTCATCTATTCCTGTGAGTGTTCCACCGATATCTCTACCTACCTCACAACCTTCATATTATAGTGTACCTTTTACTTATTCCAATCCCCTTCCAACTGTGGTTCCAAGTGTTCCACCGGTTGTATCTTCCATTCCTACTGCTTCCTACACTTTTCCTAGTGTTCCTAATGTTTCTATGCCACCTATGTCTTCTAATGCTCCATAATTATTAGTTTGGCTCAAACTATGTCATCTTTACAACAACAACTTGCATCCTTAACTCAAACCAAGTTTAGCATTCCTACATGTGACATGGGTAGTCCTTTATCCTTAGACATTATTCATGCTACTATTCCTCAACAATCTGATATGCCTCATCTTGAGAATTACAATGTTAAAGGCGATCCTATTACTCATGTTAAAACATTTCAAATCCTTTGCAGTGATTATGTTCATGACCATAGGATTTTACCTAAAATGTTTAGTATAAATTTTAGTGATAAGGCTTTGCAATGGTATTGTTCTTTACCTCCTTATTCCATTGATTCTTTTCCCAAACTTGCTAATACCTTCATTCAACAATTTCAAAATAACATTGGTCCACAAGTTTCCTTAACTGATTTAATGCATTGTAAACAAAACATTAAGGAAAAATTGACTGATTTCATTGGTAGATTTAAGAATTTATATGCTTAGATTTCTTATCCTATTCCTAATATTTATATTCAACATATATTTATTTCAAATTTACAAAAGGATATTAGAGATAAGATTCTGCTTACTGAATTTACCTCTTTTCAACAACCTTGTGCAACACTTCATCATTATCAATTACAAGTTAGTCAATTTGAGAGCAACACTCCAATGGCTCCTATTCTGGTTGATAAGAGTGACACTGCTCCTAATCCTAATACATTTCAGAAACCTAACAACTATACCAAGATTAATAAACAGACGAATGCGATTGCTAATCAAGTTGTTGTTGCATCCCACAATACCACTTATGCATCCACTACTTTTTGTATGAATCATACATTCACTCCTCTCTCTAAATCTTTACATTCTATTACGAGTAGGTTTTTAAGTGCTAATATGATTACCTTGCCTCCTATTCGACCTCTCCTTCCTACTACAATAGCTTCAAAATTATTTGATTCTAAAGCTTTTTTCCAATACCATCGCCATAATGGCCATGATACTGAAAAATGTTATTCTCTAAAGCATAAGGTTCAAGACTTAATTAATTCAAATGGTTTATCTATTGATAATTATGATGGTAATGGGAACAAATCTTTCTCTCCTCCTAATCAAAACCTTCAAATCTATACGAATCCTTTACCTACACATGATACTAATACCATCGCTCAACCATCTGCTGTGGATATTGTTTACGATTCAAAGATGGATGATCTTAATCACATTGTTAATCATGTGGAGAGCATTTTTGCATCTCAACCTACTGTTCAAGATCCTTTTCCTCCACCTCAACTTAAATTTCCATATAAACCTCAAAAACAAACTAAGGATAAATGACCTCGGGAACTTTCAATTACCTTTGATGATTCTAAGACTATTAAGGCTCCCGATGGTCCCCTTTATATTTATGCTAGGATTGCTAAGATACCTATGCATGGTTGTTTTATTGATCCCACATCTTTAATAAATGTCATTACTAAGGAAAACCATTTTATGAAAAACCTACAACGTGATTGTTATGATCCATCAGATGCATGGATCCAAACTTGCAATGGTTTTCTCTATCCCGCACTTGGTTCTATTAACTTGCCTGTTGAACTTTGTGGCAAGGTTGTAGATACTACCTTCATTTTCGTTCCTACTTCTGATCAATTTCAAGTCAAATTTGGTTTTCCTTGGATAAATTCTATGCATTCTATTGCTTCTCCTATTCATAAATGTCTTAAGTTTATTCATAATGGAGAAGTAAAAATGATTAATCATAGTTTATATCAACCTTGTAGGCCTAGAGATTGTGCTACTCTTGATTTCTTTTGGCCTATAAACATCGCAAGATTTTCGAGTTAAGCATGCCTCAGATAGATATTAACTGTGGTCTTTTGCCCACTCCTTCTATACCTCCTTTATCCATTACTACTAACTCTATTACTCAAATTCCAAGTGTCGCTTCTCAGCCTACTGTGAATCTTACCAATCCTCCTATAGAACCTGTGAAGGAACCTGTTGTTATTCCTCCTAGTTCTCCACATGTGTCAAACAAAGAAAAATGTAACAAATCTGCTAATGAACATTGTAAGAAGTGTAGAGATAATGCTAGGGTGGCCCGTGCTTCTGTTCTTCAAAATTCTTTACATTCTTTTGACCAACCTATGCCTGATGTGTTGGAAGAAGTTAATATTCACAATGATTTTAAGATGAATGAGTATGATGATCCTATTCGCATCTTAGATCCCATTTTAATTAACCTTGATGTGGAGGATACTCTTGATGATCCTATTGATCTTAGTGATGAATATGAGACCATCGATCTTGATATTTACTTACCTCATATGCTTTCAACTCAATTGACAATTACACCTAGTATCAAGCAACGTGATTCTCAAGAGGATCCTTGTTTGGAACTGGCTATTATTCCTACTGTATTAGATATAGTCCCTCTTGCGAGTTTTCCACCTTCCCTAAATGACATAAACTGAGATGGGAGAGTAGGCGATGCTCCTGATTGGCTTATCCTTCATGGTAGCCCTTTTTGTGTTTTCATGTTATACTATGCTTCTCCCATAATATGTTTGATAAATGTTTGTTAGACTCTTTTATAGGACCCTTGTTACTTTGTTGGTGCAAGGTGATAAAGGAATCAAACCTGTTGTACAATTCCTCTATATCTATCTTTATTCTTCTATATGTAGTTTTCATGTTATGTTGTACTTGTGCTATTATTCGTAAATGTTTTCCTTGTGTAGTCCGCTTGGATCTGCGACATGGTAGCACTAATTCTTTTTGGTCTCCATGTTGTGGTCCAAAAAGAATCTTCTTCGTAACTCTTGAGCTT
Organism: Thuja plicata; assembly: GCA_018584345.1. Lineage (NCBI taxonomy): Eukaryota > Viridiplantae > Streptophyta > Pinopsida > Cupressales > Cupressaceae > Thuja > Thuja plicata. The sequence goes on from MU228345.1 coordinate 1,254,060, forward strand.
TCTTTCCTCCATTATGATTGTAGTTCTACTTTCTTTGGGGAATGATGTCAATTCATTTGCAATAATATCATATCTATATATACATGTTATATTATGATCATACTGACCCCACAGTAGGTAGATCCCTTCTGTGTTTTTTGTATGTTTATGTGATATTTCCCTTGATTTATCTTCATTTGGGGACATCTCGTAGTGGAAACGTAATCAGTAGAGTTGTTTATGTTTCCGTCAAAGCCATTTCTACTCACTTTTTGCACATACGCACGTTCAAAATATTTTCAAAACTTAAAATTTTTTCCCTTTATGGATTAAAGACTAATCCTTAAAGCATGGATATTTTACTCTATAGGATCTCTTGATCCCTCCAGTTTAAATTTACAAAGATCTCTTGATCCATCCAATTTCAATTTACATGGTTTTGATCCCTTGAGGTCAGAAGGTGTCCTTAAGAATGGATCTCCCTGATGGGTCTACTAGTGAGTAGCCACATTCACTAGGTGGTTCAAATCCATCTTTCCAGTTGCACTTTTTCCTTGTGTGGTTTACAATGGGACATAAGTTCTCATCGGGTGAGGTAACCACACCCTCTCTCTCTTTCTCCTTAACTGGTGATGTCTCTCTTATCGTGATCTTAGGATTGATAAAGACTTAAGTTCCTTGGGGGCTTGAGGATTCCTTTGTCCCTTTTTATTACAATAAGATTATCAATTCTTTATGATCTCCTTTACCAAGAGTTTGCATCGAGTTTATACTCTTGCTAAAGTGGGGGCTAAATGTATAGTCGAAAAATGGAAGCACTTCCATTGTAGATTGGTTTAGGCTTCTGAGTAAGTGGTTTGGGGTCATGTCAAGCGCCTTGAATGGGTTCTTGACTTGGATCTGGCTTTTCCCCCATGTTTTGCCCCATTTCCACTTTTTTCAACCTATTTCTAGCACCCCAGACTGAAACTGGGACTTTAACCTCAGGGTAAAGGTTGACCTTTTTGGGTCAAGGTCAACCTCAACCTTGACCTAGGTCACAATTGACCTTTTCCAGGCCTGGGGTTCAAATTTCAAAATTTTAGGGTTTTCGGATGTCGGTCTTTGGAAAAATTTAATTCCCGCTTCCAGGTCAGCTATTTCGGTCTTCGGAACAACAAAGCTTAAATTATATTTAATATGGGTCCTCTTCTAGGGTCATGGGTCCTATTGGAATTTAATTCTCCTATGTCGGCCTCTTTAGATGATTGTGCCCTAGTTTCATATAAAAGGAAGATTTCTCCTCTCATTTTCTCTAACCATGAACCATAAGAGCAATAAGCAATCTAAAACTTGATAATCATCATTGCAAGAATTCAAAGACTTGAAGAGTAAGATCCAAAGGTGAAGAAGCAAGATTTGAAGCAAGCCAAGTAGCCATTGAAGCATTCATCTATTCTCAAGCACTCATTTTCATCAAGGAGATCTATTGGTGGCCATTGAAGGATTCAAGCTCCATGGAGCCCTCTTGTTAAAGATTTCTCCATCCACATTCCTCCAAGCCTCTTTCAATTCAAAAACCCATTCAATATTAGTGTTGAAGATCTACAAGAAATTGATTGAAGACATCCTACATTCTACATTCTACATTCTACATCCTTTTTGGTGCATATATACTTGTGGATTCATGGATTTGAATCTGCCACAAGGACTTCTACAAGAAAGGTGAATTTGTGCATTTACTTCGTTTTTACTTATGCAATTTAAACTATATTTTGAGGTTAATTCCAAAACCAGGGTTTGACCAAGGCAAACCCCTCCCCCCAACAAACAATCCATTTTTCTTGCAGGTACAGATTTAGAACAAAAGATCAGAGTGCAGATTCAGATACCCTTTTTGGCAAACTTTCAGGATCTGAAAACATAATTTCAGTCTGAGACTTTTCAGGTCAATTCTGCTCTAGGTCAGAATCATAAATTATGGGTCAATGGTGACATTGAATTGAGGGTACAAATCAGAGCTCTGTCAGAACAGAAAAAGATTTATAGGTTTTGTTTGTTTCTGCGTTTCTATTCCAAATCTGGTCTCAGATTTTCAAGAAATTGAGTGCACACCCCCGAAAACAACATTCTTCAGATCTGCAACATTTCAAGGTTAGTATTTTTATCCTATCTATTTCAATTAAAGTTATCAATCTTTCTAAACCTATCACACATTTCAAATAAATAAATGGGTACTTAAGATCTTCCTTTGTTGTTCTTATTTCCAAATGATTGATTCATTTATGCATTGATCCTTCCATTTTGGATTAATCGATTTGGATCCTTCATTTGTATATCTAAGGATAAAAGGAGAGTATCTTATTTACCCTCTACATTTTAATAAACAATCATTCTTTTAAATGTAAGATAGGATAATAGCAAACCCCCAAACAAACTTCTATCTCTATTTTCTTATGTTACAGATGGTTACATCTTATTTGGCACATAAACTATGATCACTTACACATATAATTGTATGAATCACTAAATAAATGGCACATTTGACATGTCATGTCATGAATCATATGGAATCATGGTGACATCTTATCCTATCTTTATCAATGTATTTTTTAAACACACACACACACACACACACACACATTTACACACCACTAACTATATTTCTTGGTATCCCCACTTAGGGGCATCTATCAATAGTATCATCAACTAAATAATGATTCTTAATAATTTTATAGGGCATGCATGAATTATACTACATCTTATATTATACATGGTACATTTATATGATTACATATCATACATAGCCAATTATCCTTTAAGTCAATATTACTTTTACATGGATTTCATTTTTCTAGTATTTACGAGAATATACCATACTACTATTATTCTATTATTTTTGCATTATCATATCATAGATGACACATGATATACAACTATATTTTATTCAAAATTATTTGTCTTTATACTTGGGAAAAATTAGGATTAAATTTTATAATATTTCATCCTTTTATAATTTTTAAGATATTGATAAAGCTAAGCACCATTTTAAGTTCAATATATTTATCGATAATTTATTGTACCCTATCAAAAGGATCACAAATATATATATCTTATGTTGAGGACAATCCATTGCAATTACTAGAGGAGAAGCCACCAAAGAAACACCATACCAAAGATTATCAAACTACCTAAAACCAACACATAATACAAGCAAGCCCATAGTAAGCCAACAACAAAAATTCCCTTTTAATCTAATTTAGATGGATAGGATATTATTAATGTGCGGGAAATAAAGAAGAGTCTTATCACATTAATGAAATAAATCTCCTAACTTAAGGCAACACACACAACTGAGGGGGGGGGGTGAATCAATTATGTCAAAAAAACTCCAAACATTTAACCAAATTATAAACTTAATCTCAGTTATGAATGATAAACATGAATGCAAGAACATAACACCAAGATTTTTGATGTGGAAACATGGATAAGGGAAAAACCACAGTGGGGATCAAACCCTTAAGATGAATGTACTATGTTAGAAACACTTTATCCTATTAAGATTATTGCAAAGGGGAATGCACATGCATTTTGGCACATTGCCTGGAGCTCACTGCTCAAATACAACAAGGGCTTCAACCCAAAGGAAGGCTCAGTGCCTTACAACAATCTCTGGTTATAATTCACAGTGGACAACATGCCATAACTCACAAACTGGCAAACAACATCTCTGATATGCCAAATATTTCCAATGAAGCGCACCAAATATCTACCTCAATTGTAAATTCCACTCATACCTCTTCTCTCATACCACTCACATAACTCTCATTCACTCGCAATAAAAAATGATTACATATTTATAAACATTACATAAACTTTATCTCAACTTGACCATGGACCTAATTAAAAAATAATAATTTACTACAACTCAATACACATTGCGATCCATTGGATGTCAGCTAAGACATAGAAATGATTAATAACAACATCCTTGAACATGATCTAGATCCATAAATTATGCCACGATCTATCACAACACGCTATGCCACCATGTTCGCCAAGAATAATAAGAAAAACAACACATTACATGAAAATCATCAATTCTGATCACATAATCCAACACAATACATCGACACGAATAGGCAATGATCTAGAAACATGAACAAGCAACATGAAATGCCACACCATCAACATGAACAAATCTGTCTCATAATTCATACTCTGCACTATTCATTAGGAACACTAAACAACAACCTCTGTCATAAAACAAAAATAGCTTTCCAGCATCCAAATCAAGAACCCTTTGAACTGAGGACACACATCCATGTCCTAAAATCAACACCGGATTAGCAACCTAGAATATTGCATAACTGATCCAAAGACTGAAACATTATCTCTTCCTGAACATCCAAAATACCAGTCTCTGATAAGTCCTTCATGGATCACTCAAATCATTATGCAAACCTCTGTAAGTTGACATAGATCAACTATAGACATTAATGAAATCATCTGTACCTTCACAACATATGATATTCAATATAGTAGTTGTACCAAAGTAATCTTCTCACTTAACATGTCAGGAACACACAGGAATACTGTCATCAACATTAAGAATATTTTGACATCAATGACAAAACATCAATGTCAGCACATATATGCATAATCTCAACAGTTATCCCAAAAATCCCCCCCTTTGGCATTGATGACAACATATGATGTGAAAGATCAAATCAATGCACAAAGAAACCATATCAATAGTACTACTAGCAATATCCACAATATATCCTTCAGAGTCTCTCTAACAATCTTCTAATCAGTAAAAAATCTCTCCCCCTTGGTCTCATACTTTTTTTTCACATGACTATCTCTCCCCCTTTAACATCAATGATAAAGACACATATATGCACTAAGTCATAGAGGCCAAAAATCTGAAACACTATCTCTTCCTGAACATCCAAAATATCAGTATCTGATAAATCCTTCATAGCTCACTCAAATCATTATGCGAACCTCTGTAAGCTGACATAGATCAACTACAAATATTAATGAACCCACTTTTACCTTTGCAACATCTAATATTCAATATGGTAGTCATACCAAAGTAATTTTCTCACTGAACATCTCAGGAACACACAAGAATACTGTCATCAACAGTAGGAATATGTTGACATCAATGAAAAAACATCAATGTCAGCACATAAATGCATAATCTCAACAATTCTCCCAACAATAAAGCAGAGTCTTATCACATTAATGAAATAACTCTCCTAACTTAAATATTTGGAAGCTTACAACTTAAAAAATTTAAGCTCAAATGTGATGTAGAATGAGCATTTATGAGCTAAGGTATCACAATCTATAAGATTGTGTGGAGAAAATATAATGAATGGTTTTGGTTAGCTTTATCATGAGTAAACTTTCCAATCTCGACCTAGATTAAAGATAAGTGTTCTATATAAGGCTATGAGTATATCTTGATTGATTGCCTTGTAATAAGGTTAACTACCTAGTTTGGTTCACTAAAGAAATGCAAGAACATTCTTTTATCAAATATATTACAAATATGAATTGTTCCTCTAAGTTTTCAAAGTTTATAGTTTGGATTAAGAATTTTGCAGAGTCAATTACTAACTGGTACATAATCGCCTTGTACCACTAACTCCTTTGCACCTAGAAATTCGTTAGTGACAATTCCATCACAACCACCTCATAATTTGTTTCATTATTTGTACAAATGTACAAGGAACAATTTTGATCCATATAATTAGCCCTACACCTACTTAAGTAGAATTTCCTTTAAAGTATTTTAAAAATAATTTGAAAATCTTAACTAAATAACACAATTTCTAACTCACTATTAGTCTCTTAATCTTTTAATGAAAAGGAAGTTTCTCAAATCTTTTTCATAGACATCTCACATCACATACTTAACATATAATAAATCTTTATATTATCAAATAATATGACTTCATTTTTATTTAAAAAATATTTTTTCCTAAAAAATTAAAAGACACTTTAAGATACTTATTGAAGCCATTGAACTTTAGAAACATGTATGAACACAAACATAAAAGTTTTATAAATCAATAATAATATAGAACTAAAATTGCACATACCGAAATCAAACAACACTATTAAACTATATCGTATATGAAAATTTGTATACAACAATAAAAATAGTTTTTTAAAGTCAATCTCTACTTTTGTATGACCATTTCATCATTAACTCCTATCTAAATCATCAATCACAACATATTAACCAAACAATATAATAGAATTGACAATTGCCAAATCAATCTCCTAACCACTCCTAACCCTTTCATTTTCAATAATCAATCTCAAATCTTAATTTAATTCAGATTTCACATGTCAAAAAATAATTAGTCTCTAAACTAGATTAGGCTGACTTTATTTACCCCAAAAAAACATTTACTCTTCTTTTGAGGCATCACATGTTAAATCAACATTAAACAAATGAAAAACTTTGGTATATTAATGGAGTTAAATGCATTTAATATCTTCTAGGGATTTGTATATTTCCTCTTGTGAAGCCTATATTTGAATTCGGAATTGAAAGGAGAATGCATTATAGCACATTGGGGCAAACGACATGTGGGGTCCATGAGAGGGGGAGATAGGAATTGGGATAGTCAAGATGCCTTTTGTTGTGTTTCGAGAAGAAATTGCTTAGAACAATGATTGAACTATTATTCGGTGGTATTTATTTGAAGGAAGCATTCAACCTTTCTATTTCTATTCCACCGAAAGCATAGTTCCACCAAAAATGTACTTTAAAATGTCCATTTAAGTCAAACTAAATCATCACAAATTAGGGCCATTTCTCTCATGTGATTTGCCACTTCAAAGTCAATCAATACCCTCATCATGTCTTATAGCTTGGAAAGTCAAAACCTACAACTATGTTTCACACTTTAAGACTTACCCATTTCAGAATATGCATATTCGTTTAATAATATGAAAGAGAGAAGAGAAAGAAAGCAAGATTCCCCATAGTGATCAATTAATTTAGATAGCCCAAATAAGGGATTGCATATTTGAGATCTTTAGAAATTAAATGAGATAAATTGAATGTTATTAAAGATGTCTTGTTTTGGGTTTGATGTAGAGAGTTCTATTCAAGTATTATAAATGCATTTATTAAGATTTTGAAGTTTTTTTCTTTAAGGGAAAAGATTCAATTATCGATAGGGGGTCCAATAACCGTTATGCTTTTGTCATAGATACCCCTCAATTACTGATGATACTAAATGAGCCCAAAAAATGAAAAACACATGTACCAATAGTCGATCACACATGTACTAATAGCCGATCATTTTTTACCTTTTTTGGTTGGTAATTGGTCCATTTGTGTACCACTATTGGGACATTTTGTAATGGCTACTAAGACATTTGGCCACAAGTACTGGAATTATTTGAGTAAAATGACTATGGTGTAAGAACATAGCGGGTACCAGGGGAGCGTTTTGAAATGGCACTTTTAGACCACTTTGCCCTCCATGATCCCTACAGAGAGATCTGTAAATACCCAAAAGTCGAAACCTTAGCTTTAAGCACTTCACTCACCTACGAAGGTACACCTAAAAATTAGGCAAAATCTGACTTATGGTTTAGGAGTTCTAGGTGCGCGAAGTTAGCCTGGGCGGCTACTGGGTCTTTTCCCCTAGTATTAATTTAAAATTTGATTATGTAGTGTTTATGTTTATATTGTATGTGGGTTTTTAGTTTTTGTGTGCATGTTTCTATATGTATTCTTAGATTTTACATGTAGATATCATTTTTTATTTTATAGATAATTTAATAATTTTTTTATAGTGTATAATTTTTCATCTCATTATTTAATATTTGAATTTGTTAGAGACAAGTAGTGTTTTGGAATGCTCTACAATTTCACCTAAGATAATTATGGAGAGAAATAGGATGAACATGGTTTTTGCATTGTAAGTGTGACACTTACATGTTGAATTGCACAATTTAACATTCATAAAAGGTATTATGATGTAGCACAATGATATCATCACTAATGTCCAAGCATGAGACACAAGCAAAAGACTTCACAAGGCATGAAACAAGTCACCAAAATTACCATGCAAGAGGATGAAGCTTAGGAATACCTAAACAACAGTTAAGATGAGAGTGACACCCATTTCATGCCAATTTCAAAGGAACACAAAATGACATTCAAACACTTAGGAATACCTACCCAGGGGGTAGGTCCATTGAGAGATACAAAGTCCCAACCAATCAAATTGACAACTAGTCAATTTCACAACAAGGCATGCATCTTGAAATGAAAGAGATAACAAGTTACACAATACTACATATCTCTATATAAAGATCAAGAGGAGTAATTATTCTTTAGGAGTTTGTTTGAAAAGGTGTTAGATGTTCCTTTTTCTCTAATTGATCAATGGTATAAGAACATTAACATGCTTGTAATGATAGGTTTGAATTCTTTTATACAGAAACTGAAATTGTAGCACATATTACCATCTATCTACTTATATAAACAATTACTCTTTCATTGCCAATATCAAATCTTATCATTATAGGTTCAAGTATAAATCTCTATTAATAATGATGTACAATGTCTAACATGAAATAATCTCCTAATTATCACACATTGACATTCATTAATTACTTTTATTTTTGACAATATTTAACATGAAAAGAGATGGATCTCAATCATCTCATCATAAAAGAAATAAAGGTCATTAAAGAACAAGACCAACAAGTACATGCACTAAATTAACATATTTAACTTATACATAATAATGTCTTAATTTTAATATGTTCTATTAATTTGAGACATTTATTTAGTTGGGAGGTTCAATGACACAAAATGAATATTGAGCTAAATAATCTTGACCAACTAGCAAATTTCATTCACTAGGAAATAGATACATTTCCTTAAATTCTAAAGCTATATTTGATAAGAGAAATAGATTTAAGTGATGTTAAACTTACATGATCTAGATGTTAAGTCTCACTAAGCTATTTTTTCTTCAAATTGTATATCATAAAACAAAATGACAAGGTGTAACTTAAATTTTTAGTCAGCTTTATTTGCTTAAATTGATAGAGTTGGATATACAAGTTTTTTACCTTTTTATTAGAACTATATTAAAGGTGAAGACTATATCTTTCGTTAAATTTTCCAAAAAAACTCAACTATAATTTAAAAAAGACATAAAATGAAAAGGAAAATAAAACCCATGATTAACAAGGTAAGTAAAACCTAAATCAATAGTAAGGTTCAATAACTGTCATTTCAAAAGATACTGACTTGAACTACATGTAATGATAATATAATAACATTATCAAAATAATTGAATTAAATGTCTCATCAAAGTAATTTTATACCCTCTTCACTCAAACATTAGCCTTTAACATAATAAGAACATTCACACTTATAACATATTTTTGGTTACTACCCATCTTTCCCAAGTGTACAACATGTAATTTACACACATCATGCCCATATTCATTTATCAATACATATCACACCTTATTCTAAAATAAGATAACACACATGATGACCTTTGAGATCTATTATCTAATTTTTAGCTAAATATAAATGAGGTAGTTTAAACTAACTAAAGAACAAATCTGTTTGGTGTACAACTCTGTAGGGATATGCATGCTAATTGGTGATAAGAATTTTCAAAACTAACTATATCTACAAATTTGCAACATGCACAATGTATACAAATCAAAACACAAATGAAAGAAGAGAGTAAAGCAATACCTTGTTCACATACAAGGACACTTTGTTCCCTAAATTTTACTTGTGATTTGATGCAATTAAATTTGAAAAATTCATATTAATAACATAAATAGATTAAAAAACGTCATTGCCTATTTATTGATCTTCACTTTTGCTTGAATTTTGATTTTTTTTTTTTATATAAAATGGGAAGAAGCAAGACTTAAAAGCTAGAGTAGATCTTGTATACTTCAAAAGGATTCATACTAAATTATTTTGCAAATTCACATTTGATATTTTATTTTTAACTAGTCAAAAGAGAAAGTTGATGACCATAAATAGAAAATACACATGAATCTACCTAACAAAAGTAACAATTTATGATTAAATTTGTAAAAAATTCAACCAAATACAAACAATTATCATCCTCCCTCCTATATACTTCCTCTTTATTTGAATGAAATAGTCTTAGATGTCCATGACAATCTATAAAACACTTATTTATCTCAATGTAAATAAAATCTACGTTGAAAAGATTTTTTTAACTACAACTATGTTATGGTACTTAACCAACGTAGTTTCAATAAGATAATAGGCTTTCATCAAGTAAAATAATAGAGAAAATTATCAATAGATGTAAAATGACTCCTCCATTTACTTGAAAATAATAAAAACGTGAAAGGGTAGAGAAGATACACGATTTCTAAGATAAAATACCTCAAAGATCTATAATCTCATGCATTTATATGGTAGAAGCATTCAAAAGGCCTGAGTATTGTTTGGTGAAATATGGATTTTAAAATAGGGAATAGAACACCATCAAGTATAAGGATAAAGATGCTATGGTAGGTGTATTGCAAATAAAGTACGAGAACATATTTTTCTTAGCTTAAGAGTAATCATGTGTGTGTGATCAAGTATAAGGATAAAGATGCTATGGTAGGAGTATTGCAAATAAAGTATGAGAACATATTTGTCTTAGCTTAAGAGTGATCATACACACATACATACACACACACACACACACACACACACACATATTAATGCTAGTATGTCTTTCTTTTCCATTACACGAGTCCCACTTACTTGTTTTGATTATGGTTAGGTTATCAAGAAAATACAATTCTTCAAAAAAAATCCTTTTTCTTTCTATTATAGTTACTCTTCATAACTCCTTTTCCACCATTATATCCATAAGCTCCTTAAAATAATTTCAGAATGATTAAAAAAAACAAGATCACATATGTTACTCATTAAATATTATAAATTCAAATCAAATAATGAATGAATGAAATTACCTCATATGTTACTCATTAAATATTAGCTCATCTTTCTTAGAAATTATTATAATCTTTCATTTGGAGCTTTAAAATAAACATTTATTAAGTAGTTTAGATTAAAATTCTTCAAATCTTCCATTCTAAGCATGTATATGTCACTGATTAATCCATAATCTGAGGGCACATTATAGCATTCTTCAAAATCTTCTTAGATAGGAAGCAATAGGTCAATTTTAGTGATTGATATGTATTCTAACTCCTATTTTTCATGTTATTTCACTAATATAATGACTTATTGAAGTGTTGTGTTGCAGCGAACATGTACACAAAATAACATACACATTCCTGGTGCCCACTGTTCTATATTTTTTATCCATTCCATATTTATAGGATCATTGAAACAATAACCATACACAGAAAACCAAGAAAACGTTATGCCCCATGTCCTTGCGACTCTTTATCTTTGAATAGATGTCATGGAGTAACTCGAAAAACATAACAATCACCAATTGATAATCAATCAAAGAAAAATTATAACTACTTAGATGCCCCTAGTGTGAAACATCATGGGAACATAAAAGAGTCATAATCAAACCAAGATCAGTCTATGTGTTTAAGTAGTATTGAGAAATACTATGGATTCATTTTTCAAGCGCAATAGAGATTCATCAATCAACATTTGGAATCAAGCAATATGTTTTTCATGTCTGAGTGTATGAGATCAACTTTGTCAGCAATTGCAATCCAATGTAGTGTTTAGAAACACTGGTTGATTAAAGTGTTGAGAAACACTAGAACATTTAAAGTATTTGATTAAAGTGTTGAGAAACACTAGTGTGATGTCTGTTATAGGTAAGTGGTGTTGAAGAAACACCTTTGTTTGTGATAGTGACATTTTGATGCAAGCATTGAGAAATACTATTTTGAGAGGCAAACCATCCTAGACAGGAACCTAGGACAACCGAGTAGACACAAACTAACTTGCTAGCAAAGATGCCCCCAGTGCAGAATGACTATTCCTAAGACGCAAATGCAGACCAATCCCAGGCAAGGATAAGACATTTGTAAGGAATTAGAGTCAACCAATAACACAGGTATGATTATGAAGGATTAGTATCATTAATGCATTGATAGATGGAGCACAAAGTATGAGTGACACCTATGTGAAGATTAACGGTTTATGATTTTCAAGATTGCCAATTCTCAACCATGATCACATTTGTGTGCCCCCCAATGTCTAGAAAGATGTAGGGCACTATGGATGGATTGATAGATCAGAAGTGGGTCGATAATGGTGGATGAAGTGGGTGAATGCCACCTTCAAGGACAGTCTCCTCAAGATTATCCAAGCTAGATAAAGAATATAGCAATGTAGGCTCATGAAGCGGTGCTAAATATAGGATAATGACCTGATGTCATAAAAAGCATGTAAGATAGAATGTATTCCAAAAGAGTGGACATGTCAAGAGAGTTTTCTAATATATTTTTCTCTTCCTTTTGATCAATACCAAGGGGTCAGCTGATAGGACAACACCATCAAGATAAGGGGTGATGTAGGCATAAGTGAATGTCTCAAGGATTAGTGCAAGGATAATGAGTATTGGCTTGGGATGAGCAAGATCACGATAGGGTGCCATGGATAAGAGCAAGTAGGGATCAAGATAATAAATGCCAATATGTAAATTGTTCATGGATAGGTTCAACCTTGTCAAGATCACTAGAAGGAATATGGATGAAAGATATGATGGATAAGATGACATGGAAGGAACTTGCCCCCAAGTGAAGAGTGCAAGTAGGAGGAATTATGCATGACTTTTGTTTGCCAAGTTTTCATCATGGTACTTATCCAAGGCACCACAAGGAGTGGTTTTCACTATAGGATGGATTTATTTCTCTTTACTTTTGCTACCAAGGTGCCTGTTTCCCAGGTTTTCACCGAGGCACTTTTTCTCCTTTTTCAATCTCTATTTTTTGGTTTTTTTTTCCTTTTCTGATTTTTAAGGAGGAACTTGTACATCTTTCTCTTTGGATAGTGCTCCTTTGAAGGATATGCTATGATAGGCCAAGAATACTAAAAGTATGCTCAAAGATGTTGATAGGGTGATGATAAGGTATGAAATGGAGGATAAGAGAGTTGGTAGCCTAGAGTTTATGTGATGGATTGGACTAGAGGAATGGAAGGATTTGGGATGGATGGGTAAGAGGTAGGTGTAGGATATTGGATAGGGTATGGTGATAAGATCAACATTGACACACCCCTTGAAGGGTAGTGGAAAGATAGAGAAGAAATGGATAGAATAGCTTGAGGTTTTGATGTATAAGCTGATATGGATCTTGGTACACAAGAACCCAAGATGGATGAAGTATTCAAGGTAATGGATTTTGGGACATGAGGACCCAAAATAGGTTTAGAAGATGGACAATGTTTGAAAGGAGATGAAGTGGAAGCCTTTGGAAGCTTGGATGCCAACTCTGACTTTTCCTTTTTTTTCAAGCCTTTTAAGAAAGACTTGGGAATCCACATAACTTTTGATTTTCTTTTTGTATCCAAGTCCTTTAGAAGAGACTTGGGAATCCACATAGATTTTGATTTTCCTTTTCTTTTGGACGATTTAGAACACAATTCTTCCATGATGGATTTGGGAACCCATATTTTCTTTGATATTATTCTTTTCTCAGTGGACCTATGTGGTCTCTTGAATATTTCCTTTTTATTTGTAGTCACATATCGATTAGATTGGACATTGTGATCTTCATGTGTAAGTGGATTCTTGTATTTTTTATTTCTTTGTTGCACATCCAAATACTTCCAAAAGACTTGGGAACCATGGATGAATAGGGTTGATATGGATGGTTCACATGGATGGGTCAATAGGGAGAGTTCAAGGACACATGTCTTTATTGATCTTGATAGGGGATAGGGTAAGTGGATGGCGGGATATATGGACCCAATATAGATGGAAGGTTTGAAGATTTCAGCTTGTGGACATACAGACCAAGGACAGATTTGGAGGATGGAGAAGGTTGATTCTTGCATGCAAATGGAGAAATATAAGGTGTGAAATGAGTATCAACATCTTTAGAATGAGCTTTCCTACCAAGGATCTTTTGTTTATAATTCTTCTTTATACCCATAGGCTCATGAATAACTTTGATAGGAGTAACTTTGACAGGAACCATTGATGCTTTAGGTGACTTCTTTTCATGTAAGGGATTTGAAGGAATAATGCTTTCTTGAGGTGGTTATGGAGGTTTATGTGAAGGATATGATGGGATATGTTGATCTTGAAAAGGGTCTTTGTATAATGCAGGAAGAGTACCTTGCTCTTGATTTTTAATAGGATTTTTGGAATTATCAAGATCTTGCTTAGGGAATGTAGCGATATGTAGCTCTTGAGATGGAGGAATATATTTTTGAAAGTAATGAAAAGATACGAGGGGAACATCTTTAGAATTTAGGGATATGGGATATTCGTCAAATATTAGAGGGGATAGGAGAATGTCTTGATCTTGATCATTAGTAAGACTTGTTTCTTCGTTCTTTGTATTATCCTCTTCACATGGATCCACTCCAAAGGAAAGGATATGAGGTTTAACCTTCATGAGGGATTCTAGAAGGATTGCTAGGGAATCATTTAAAATAGGCATTGAAGTACATGGAAGCTTAGGGTTTTTGATCTTAGGAGCATGGAATATACTCTCAACAAGATATAGATTAGCTTGCATTTCTTTTAAAGGTAGCCCTTAAGGGTAGACATAGTTATCATGAAAAGCATTAGGATCTTTGTGTGATGGAGGAAATTTGGATATCCTCAAATATTTGTAACATGGAGTAATAGTGGAAGAACTAGAGGTGGCATGTAGCTCATTTCTAGACAAAGGTTTATGATTGTGATTATTCTTAGGATTCGTGTCTTCTTTTGATATTCATTAGGATTCATTATGCAACTTCCAGAGGTCATAACTTTTGACTCAGATGTGGGTTTTGGCTGAAATTTTATAGGCGGAATCGTGAGCTAGAGTTAATGGCAATTCCAACTCAGCCAACTCTGTTGGTGGCCGTTTCAACATCTTTTCGAGAGCCTGAAGTTTCATCTTGACCTTCAAAATTAGCTTTTTTCTTTTCTTTCCAGTTTTTTGAGTTTTGTTTTTTGTAATAAATTCAAAATCATGTTTCTGATTTCATGGATTAGTTGGCAATTCATCTTGTCTTAGTTGAGAGATTTTCTAGGGAAAAATTGAGATTCTTAGGATGAGTTTTAAAAGTTACCAAAAATGGAAAAAAAAATTGCTTTTCCTGAAAATCTGCCAAATATGGTAATTTTTGGAATTGTAATAAGTAGGAGTTTTCTTTCATTGTAGAGGCAGAGTAGTTGGACGCAGTTAAGGAGAATTTGGAGTTCTATCATTCTGGCATTGTGTTTTTTTTTTTGTGAATTGTTGTTTCTGAAGGTTTTGAGCTACATCAAATATGGAGTAATAGTGGAAGAAGTAGAGGTGGCATGTAGCTCATTTCTAGACATAGGTTTATGATTGTGATTATGCTTGGGATTCGTGTCTTCTTTTGATGATTCATTAGGATTGGCAATTTCAATTATGGCATCATCAATTAGATCTTAGATTTTACGTTTTAACTCTATGCAATGTGAGGTCTTATGCTCATTATTTTGATGACAGGCATAGTAGGTACTTACAAATGACACCCACAAGAGGTGGTTTGAGGTAATGTGATGAGATTGTTTTCAAGAAGCTCTGCCAACATTGTTGCATAAGATCATCTCAAAGGGTAAATGCTCTATCCCTTGGACATTTCTATAAATCCACTTGAACTCTCCAAAGAGGTGTTGGATTCAAGATTATGAGGACATTGATCAAAGATAGGATTGACATGATCCTGTGAAATAATCTCTTGATCAAAGATAGGATTACCATAAGTAGGTTTCTCCTTATGTGAAGAACATGAAGACATGTGTGCCTCATGATCATAGAGAAGAGGAAAGATTGATCTTAGTGAAGACCCATTTTACGAGATGTCTTTTTCTTCTTTTAAGTCTTTAATTTCATATTTCAAAGCTTGTATCTTCTTAGATAGGATTTTAATGAGAATCTCTTCTTCCTTGTTGTTAAAACCATAGGGTTTATCCTATTTTTTTTCAGTCATCATAAGATTGTCTTGATCAAAGTTTTCGAATGGTGCCAAAAGAATTTCCAAATTTTCCCAAATGTGTTTGTCAAAGTTATGATGAGTGTGAACTTGATGTTCAAAGTGATTGATTCCAGCGTCAGAGGGTTAGAAGGCCCTAATAGTGAGCTGGAAATCAATGAGAGTTGATTTTTTGAAATGATGGACTCCAGCGTCAGAGGGTTAGAATGCCCTGATAGTGAGTTGGGAGCCAAGAAGATTTTTTTGATAAAGCGACAACACAATTTGGGACAAATTGCGACAATCCTAAAGGACATGCAATGTAGACTTCTAAACAAGTTGTTAAACAATGACAGGCAGACTAGTAAGAGCAACATGACCAAAATGAAAAGCCAAAAGGATATCTAAATGTAATAAATTTCTCTAAGAGACAAGTATGCAAGTGCCCACTATCCTAGATGCGACACACTGAATGCAAGGTTATGCTAAACCTGATGCGAGCTTTGATAGACCGAATGCGAGAAAGATCCCTGAAAGTGATGCAAGAATGACCAAAAGTGATACAATACCCCAGATGCGAACAAATGCAACTAGATGCAAGCCTAAACAGACCAAAAATGAGCCTCTGATGGTTTTGAGATTTTTGTTAGATTTGTCTTGAAATGCGTGAAATTTGTTTGACAGTAGAGGTTTTCTGGGAATTTTCCAGTGAGTTGTAAAAAACATGTATGTCAGGGAATGAATATTATTGCTTGTTCTTGGAATTATCTTTTTAATGAGTCTTTTGAACAGTTCAAGCAATGTAATTTTGTTAAGGGTGACAATGCACTTTCCCTATTACCTAGTTTCTAAGCATAGAATGAAAATCTTTGCTCATAGACTCAGGTACACACTCACATGCTAATCAGAATATAAAAATTGCCAAGCACGCAATGGATCCAGTCATGATGCCATATTAGCTGACTCCAAATGCAAGTGAGGGCATGAAATGATGAGTATCTTGGGGCAATTACTATTTGCCTTGCACAAAGATTATCACCCTTTTGGAGATGAATCGATTAATTTGACTACAAGTGTTTATTATGTTGGGGCATCCATTCACAACCGTCTCCCATAGAATTTCACAAGGCAAAATTGAGGCGTATAGCCCTATGAGTACTCAAATGTGTGTAGTCTCGCAAGAAAGATTCAAGCGGTTTCATTCTACACACACTCAAGCATGTTCAAGGAATGATGTCAAAATTCTAGGAAAAAAACTAATTATGTCTTCCGAGGCTTTGACCTACAAGGAATAAATTATTTATAGTGAGTTGGAAGGGTTGGCATAAAACCTTTCCTCACTTGGGTCATCCCGGGAGATTTTTTTCTCAATCGACAGGCCCTCTAATGTTTTGAAAGCGATGAAAAAGGATTGGTGAGCTTAGGAGTCTAGATTTATGATTCTTCAAAAGGAGAAGAGCATACTCTCCTATTCCATGCCGCTTTCTCCCACAAATGCACCAAGCAATTTCATACCCTCAAGCCACTTCACTCAAAACTCAATCTCCCATGACGAGTCTTTTTTTCCTCCACTTGGAAAGAAGAGCAAATTCTCTAGTGAGACTAATTAATAAGCTTAAGTTCGATGTTAGATTCCTAATTTAAGAAAGCACAAATTTTGTGTTGTTCAATTTTCCCAAATTAGGTGATTTGTTTGTTCAATTTCTTTTCTAAAATTTAGACAATTAATTTTCTTGTTCTTTTTCTCACAAGATTTAGTGTTTTTCTTTGTTCAATTACAATCCAAAAGAATTATACAATTGAACTTGTTTATTTAGCCACAAGATTTAATGCTTTGTTTTGTTCAATTAATTTCCCCAAAACAAATCATACAATGTGATTTTTCCTTCAATTTTCTCACAAAATTCTTCTCAAATCGTAAGTCAACTTTTGAGTTTCTGATTTTCCTCAAAGGAAAAAAGCATAATCCTCTGGTCAATTTAGTAAGTGATTGGAAAAATTTCTTAGTTTTAAAGCTTTCAACAAATGAAATCAATTTAAATCATTCAACCACCTGCAAACAACAAATTAGTAATTTCTTTCCACCTTTTTGAGAAAAAAGGCTCTGGTAGCAACTTGCAATCAAAATTTAGGTTGTTTAAAGGACATAAGAAAACAAGGTCACAAGATTAGTGGTTAGACATTTAAATTTACAAATCAAATAACCAGATGTGATTGCCTTTTGTAGATGCGATCCTAGATATCCTATATGCGAGACCCTTTCTTGGATGCGATGATTTGAACAAAAGGTGACACAGAATATACGGGATACGAGCCTTTACTAGAAGCGATATGGGATTTCCTTGATGAGAGTTTTGAAATTCAGAATGCGATTCAATTTCCTTAATGTGATGCAATTTCCTGCATCCGAGCCTTGGTGACTAAAGGTGACTCTATACCTAAAAACAAAGAAGACAAATCAGTCAAAAATGATTAGAAGGTGAGGTAAAATCTGAGGATTAGCCCCACGATGGGTGCAAGAAATGTGTGTTATTTTTTGGATCTTCTAGCTGCAACACAACACTTCAATAAGTCATTATATTAGTTAAATAACATGAAAGTAGGAGTTAGAATGCACATCAATCACTAAAATCAACCTATTTCTTCCTATCTAAGAAGAGTTTGAAGAATGCTATAATTACCCTCAGATTATGCATTAATCAGTGACATATACATACTTAGAATGGAAGATTTGAAGGATTCAATCTAAAATGCTCAAGAAATGTTTATTTTAAAGCTCCAAATGAAAGATTATAACAATTTCTAAGAAAGATGAGCTAAAATGCATTAAGATCTATGAAAATAAGAGAAACATAAGTTTGCTTTCAACAATTAACAATTAGGGGCCCATTGAGCTTAAAATGCATTCCCTTTATAGAAGAATTTGAGGAATGAGAGGTTAGGATTGAAAGTGGAAGAGAGGTGGAGATTGAATCTTTGGTGATCCATGTGAGGTGATCCAAGTGATTTAACTTTTATTGGCTAGGGAATTGACTTTCCATTTTGCAAATATGGAGTTGTAATTAGGATTTATTTAATTCTTTTTTATTAATTACTTTAGCCATGTATTTTATTTCATTGAATTATGCCAATAAATTGAAGAATTTTCTTGACATAATTAGTGGTATGATCATACTTAGGGAAAATAGGGTCCATGGTCAGAGCAAACCAAATTAGGGTGGTTACATATATATATATATATCAAACATTATTATTATTTTGTGAGTGATCACTCCCTTCTTCCACAGATAGCCAATGATAAAAAACATAAAAAATTATGTGTGTGTCGGTGAGAAACAATAAAATAAATGAATTTGTACAACAACAAAGGCCTAGAAGGAAGAATACCATAGTGTGTGTGTCTAACAAAATAGGTGGTGAGCACACCAAAGTAAGCCATGGAGGATTTGATATAAAAGCAAGAAAGGAAATCACATGTGAGCTTCAACAAATAATGTGAAACACGAGTGTTTAACAAAAGGAATTCTTCATCTTTTGATGAAATTGAGTTTTCCCTAGAGAGGGAGAGAGAACCAAGAGTCCAAAAGTTATTTTTTCCAAGGATATGAGACTATTGTTTGCATGAGAAGAACATTAATTTTCTAATTGAGTATTATAATAGGTAGCCAAAGTTATCTGAGAAAGAAACCAATTATTTAAATTTGAAAACTTCTATGACACTACCATGTCATGTTGGCATTTGTGCATTGCACTTTTATCTCGGGAAAATTCTTAAAATTTTGCACATAATCTCAAAATAATATTCTAGCACGAAATATTGGCAAACCTTGTTGAGAAGACATGCCAAGGTTTAGAATAAAATAGACCAAAAACATGCAACAAGAGTGGATTCCAAAATGGATTCAAAGCACAATGAAATTGTGAGGGCCAATAATTTTCTATGTTAAATTCCTCCACCCCCTGATAAATTTAGCTAGTTGATGATAATAAGTGATAAGCTATGCTAATGTAAAGGAATGAAAAGGTAAAAAAATATATGAAAAAGATGTTGGCATATGGAGAGATTGTTCACATAACTGCTCTAGTTGATATGGAAGTTAAGTGAAGTTAATGAAAAGGTTAGATCAATTATATATTTTGTCATTGATGTCAAATAATCAAATAATAAAAGTATGAACTATCAGAGAGATGAAAGTTTTATCGGTGTAAGGAGGGTAGCTATTGGAAGCTGACAACTATCGGTTAAAAGGAGAAATCACGATGCAACTGACAAGGAGGAAGAACAAGAAAATAATTTAATAATATGATGAATTTATGATCATTGGATCTAGGTTTAGGTTTTGATGATTAACGATTATCTACTTAAGGAAGAGACAAGAAGAAGTTTGGTATCATGACAAAGAAGAAGACAAGATATTGGTTGAATAGAAGAACTAATGAGAGAATGATTGTTGCGATCAGAGAAGAGGATACCAAGGATTGGAATGGCATGTTATTGTTCTAAGGAAATTTATTGGATCTGATATAGAAGAGTTAGTGTAAACTACAAATTATTTTATAGGTTGTTACTCTCTAACAATTATAACAGTAAAATCCCTTATCGGGTGACCCTAACAGGTCTATTGTAAACCCTTTAACATGGTGTTATTCTCAAAAGAGTGTCTAAAATCCTCTAACTAGGTTACTCCTAACAGGGTACAAGAATTTAACAGGCCTCTAGGTAAATCCCATGTCTGGGTAGCATTTAACAGTGCTTTCGTAACCCTTAACTGGACAAGCTCTTAACCAAGCGTATTTTAGAAGAGTACAACTTTTTTGGGCACTGATCTTACACCGTGGTTTTTTTCCTAATCAGGTTTCCACGAGATAAATACTGGTGTTGATTTTATCTGAATGTTTACTTTATGTTGCATGGATGTTTAATGTTATGGTAACCGATAACACTATTATACGTTAATTAAGTTGTAATTGGTAAATCTATTAAGAGAAGATTTGAGATTGTGTTTTAAGGTAAATTTGGCGATTAATAATTCACCCCCCTCTTAGTAACCTTTCCTATACCTATAATTGGTATCAGAGCTTTGGTTTCCTAATTTGGAAGCTTAACCACTTAGGGAAAAGATCTCAAGATGTATAGGAAGGACACACCTAAGTTTAATAAGAATGTGTAACATAAGAAAATGTTACATTTAAAATGTAAGATAAGAAAATGTGGGATATATGAAATGTGGAGTATGAAATAGATGTTGTTACATTTGAAATTAGAATGTTTATTGAAGTGTGTGAGGAAGATAGGATGTTCCTCTTAACCTTAAATACCCAAAGGAAGGATCCAAATTAATTAACCCCAAAGGAAGGATCAATGCATAAATGAATCAATCGATTTGAAATAAGGGTGAAGAAGAAGATCTTAAATTCCATTTTATAGAAAATAATGTGTGATAGATTTAGAAATATTAAAATGAATAGGAGGAAATTACTAACCTTAAAATGTTACAGATCTGAAGAATGCTGTTTTTGGGGGTCTCCACTCAATTTCTAGAAAATCTGCAACCAGATCTAGAATAGAAACGCAAAAATGAACAAAACCCAAAATTTTTTTTTGTTTTGACACAGTTTTGATTTTGACCCTCAAGTCAATGTCACCATTGACCCAGAATTTCTGAATTAGACCTAGGGAAGAATTGACCTCATAAGTCTCTGACTGAAAATCTATTTTCGGATCCCAAAAGTTTTTTGAAAAGGGTATCCGAATTCGCACTCTGATCCACTGTTCCGAACCTGTATCTACAAGAAAAATGGATTTGTTTGTTGGGGGGGGGAGGGGTTTTCCTTAGTCAAACCCCGATTTAGGAATTAATCTTGAAATCAATAATTGAAATAAATATTGCTAGCAAGTAGTAGAAATAGATCTAATAATGAAGCTATGATATTCAATAGATATGCAATTGTATTGCGAATGTAAACAAGTATGTTTTAGAAATATAGGATGAATAGGTAAGTGAATAATCTTCTCTTGTTGATGGACTGAGGAATGAAATGGCCTTTGTGATTGATTGATTCCTCATTCCAATCAAGCATATATATTATACAAATGGTTAGAAACTTGGAGGATCATAAATCTTCATGATGCACATTAATTACTAACTAATATGATTAGTTTACTTAACATCTCTTAACTGATCATCTCTAGACAAGATCGATTTGCATAGGAGGAGTTTCTAGAACAATAAACATAATTAACTATTAAGAGTGATCTATATTAACATTACAGTCCAGATTATAATCTGACTATAATGCTAATGCAGAGCATTATATAACTAATCTAATTATATTTAATTGTAATTCTATCAGACATTAAATATGATTGAAACTATATTTCAACACTCCCTCTTAGTAAAAGAAGGTTTATGTCAAACTCTTAGTCATGACAATTTAAAACCAACAACTCAATGTTGTCTAGCCATGAACTTAATATTTGATACAGTCTGGAACACATCATGACAATTTGAAACCAACAACTTAATGTTGTCTAGCCATGAACATAATACAGTCCAGAACACATCATGACAATTTGAAACCAACAACTTAATGTTGTCTAGCCATGATATGGTTATTACACAACAAGTAATATCATAGTGTTCAAGATATCCGACATAATTCGGATCATTAACTTTGATAAAATCTAGAGTTGAATTTCTGGCTTTGATTGTGATGCTAAAAAACATAAACAATCAAAGCTAGAAATTCAACTCTAAATTCAATGGATTGTGGAAATCTGATCGATTTATTTGATAAAGTTATTCTTGACACTTGGTTAACTATTAACAAGATCGTCACCTTGAAATAGTACCCTTAACACAAAGAAGATCGTCACCTTCTCAAAACATCAAGTTAAATATTGCAATATTTTATTTATTTATTCATGAATAAATTACACATAATAATAGAACTTAGTTCTAATTTTCTCATTTATATTTAATCATACCAAGTTTTCTCCTGAAGTATTCTATCTTCAGTCTTGCAAGGGGCATGGTAAATATGTCAGAATTCTGATCTTTAGTGCTAATATATATCAACTTAATGATGTTCTGATCTACCATATCTCTTATATAATGATATGGAATCTCAATGTTTTTAGATCGGTTATTGAAGACAAGATTCACTGATAATTTTATACAACTTTGATTATCACAATGGATAATAGTGGATTTCAAGGGTTCTCCAAATAAGCCAAACACTAATTTCCTTAACCATACTGCTTCCCGTGCTACCATGACGACTGCCATGTATTCTTCTTTAGTTGAGCTTTGAGCAACTGTTGATTGTTTCCTGCTGAACCAAGAAACCATGGTTGACTCAAGATTGAAACAACATCCAGTAGTACTTTTATGATCAGTTGGACTTCTGGCCCAATCAGAGTCTGTATATCCATGTAGCTGAATCTCAACATTTTCATATTTTAGTCCAAGTCCAATAGTTCCTTGTAAATATCTTAAGATATGTTTTGCAGCCATTAAATGTATCCTTTTAGGTTAACACATAAAGTGAATTAATACATTAGTTGCATAATAAATATCAGGACGAGTGTTAACAAGATACATGAGAGAGCCAACTATCTATCTATATACTGTAGGATCTGTAGGTTCTAAACCTTCTGCTTCCATTTTAAGTTTGATTAAGTTTGTTTCCATAAGAGTTGCTAAAGGTTTACAATCCGTCATTCCAAATCTATTTAATATATTAGTTGTATAATTTTCTTGATTTAGAAAGATGTAGTTTTCCTTTTGACTTACTTCCAACACTAGAAAATAGTGTAGAAGACCCAAGTCCTTCATATCAAATTTAGTAGTAAGGTCTTGTTTGCATTTAGCAATCAAATGATCTTCACCTATTATCAAAAGATCATCAACATAAAGAACCAATATGATCATATCACCTTTAGAAATTTTGAAATAAATGTTAGGATTTGCCTGATTCTTAGAGTATCCTAGTTTAGTTAAATAGCTGTCTATTCTTGCATACCAAACATAATGTGATCTATCATGTGTAGTGAACCCCTCTGGATGTTCTATATATACTTCTTCTTCTATTGAACCATTCAGGAAGGATATCTTGACATCCATCTGATGTATTTTCCATCCTTTAGAAGCTGTAATTGCAATGATGGTTCTTACTAAAGTATATCTGGCTACTGGTGAAAATGTTTCTTCATAGTCAATTCCATCTTTTTGGGAGAATCCCCTTGCAACAAACTGAGCTTTATGTTTTTCAATGCTGCCATCAGGTGCATATTTTATTTTGAACAACCATTTAGAAGAAACAACTGATTTGCCTTTAGGTCTAGGTACTACATCCCAAACATCATTTTTAAGTATGGATTGATACTCTTCAATCATGGCATCTTTCCAGGCTTGACTTGCTAAGGATTCCTTAGCATTAGTTGGTTCTTGATTTGTAAGCTCTGTTAACAATGTTGCATAACATTTTTGTGTTCTAGTTCTTTTATTTTCTTTGAACATTTCATCTGGTTCCACATTGTTTTCTTCAAACATTTTCCTTGCCCATAGTGGTCTTTTATTGTTATAGACATCTTCATCATTTAGATTTGGAGGTTCAAGTTCTTCTAAGATATTCTCCCTCTCAATTTCAGTAGAGGGTTCTTCTTCTGACTCTAAGTTTTGATTATCTTTAGAATCTCTGCATGTAATGCTTTCATCAAATTTTACATCTCTTCTTATTTCAATTGACCTTTGTCTTGGAATGTATATGTGATATCCTTTGCAGTTTTCACTATAGCCAAATAGAATACCTCTTTTTCCAAATGGTTCTAGTTTGGTCCTCTTTTCTTTTGGAACATGAATATAAACTGGGCATCCAAATATTCTGAGATGACTTAAGTCTGGTTTGTTTCCAGTGAAAGCTTCTTCAGGAGTTATATCTTTTAGATTAGAGTGTGGACATCTATTTTTTTATATATACTACAGTATTTGAAGCTTTTGTCCAAAATGAAACATGGATGTTTTGGTCATGCATCATGGCTTTAGTTGCTTCTATTATCATTCTGTTCTTTCTTTCTGCTTCTCCATTCGGTTGAGGATTATATGGCACAGTATACTCCCTCTTAATCCCAGCAAAATTGCAGAATTCTTTAAAGATTTCAACTGTGTATTCACCCCCATTATCTGATCTTAGTATTTTGATTTTATTCCCTGTTTGATTTTCTACTAAAGCTTTGAATTCTTTGAACTTAGATAGTACTTCAATTGATTCTTTTATCTTCAAAAAGTATATCCAAGTTTTCTGGGAGAAATCATCAATGAATATTATGTAGTATAGAGATCCCATTAGGGAGGGTGTTGACATGGGCCCACATAGATCAGAATGAATAATTTCTAAAATGTCTTTAGACTTGTGTTCACTAGAAGGGAATGAACTTTTAATATTTTTTCCTAGTACACAACCTTTACAAATTCCAGAGTATTTTGATTCTATATTAGGTATTCCTGAGGTTATTTTCTTTATGATAGGTAGAGCACTATAACCTAGGCGACCTAACCTCTTATGCCATAATTCATTGCTATGAGAAATTTCATGGTTTAATGCAACTTTTTGATCGCAGAGTAGTTTATATAAGCTACCATCTCTAGATCCTATTGTTATAACATTTTTTATATTTGAATTTTTAGGCCCAAGAAGAAATTTATCTTCATTAAATGTGACTCTATATCCTTGATCAACTAGCCCTAAAATGAATATTAGGTTCCTTTTAATTCTTGGTACAAACAGAACATCTTTTAGATGTAATGTTACCCCTCTTCCTAGTTTGATTGAACATGTCCCAATTCCTTTCATGGGGTAGGTAGAGTTATCACCAATGGTGACTTCTTCAGAAGAATTTCCTTCAAGATATTCAAACTGATTCCTAAATCCAGTTATGTTTCTAGAAGCTCCACTGCCAATTATCCAGGTGTTCTTATTTTTGTTAAGTTCACTTGATAATGCTAGAAAGAATAGTAAATTATCTTCTTTGGTTTCAGCTATATTTGCTTGTCTTTTATTTCTGGTAGGACATTCTCTATGAGTGTGCCCATATTTGTCGCATCTGTAACACTGAACCTTCAATTTGTCTTTCTTATAAGATTTATTTGAGAAGTTGGCATTATTAGAAAAATTTATGTTTCCTTTCCTCTTGAAGAAATTTTTCTTCTTGTTGAAAGTATTTGTTTGTAGTGCTTGAATCTCACTTTCCTTATTTGGTCCAATCCCTCTGGATATCAACCGAGTTTCCTCTTGTAAGCAATCATTTTTGAGTTGTTCAAATTTAGGCAAAGGAGGCCTTCCACTAATACATTGAATAAATGACTCCCATGATAAAGGTAATCCCCTTAGAGAAATTAGGGATAGATCAACATCATCAACTGTATTACCGATGGAGAATAGTTGATCCCTTATTTCAATGATTCTTAGAAAGTAAGATGTTATTGTTTCTCCCTTATTCATTTTGATATTCATCATTTGTTGTTTTAGAGTTAATATCCTGCTTGCAGTATTTATCTCAAATGTATTTTGAATGGTTTTATAAACCTCATAAGAAGATGTTAACCTCGATATGCTTTGTAATATTGAGTCTTTAACCGAGTAATTGATTAGCTTCTTGGCTTTATTGTTTCATCTTTTCCAGATTGTTTTTTCTATCTCATCTTCAGGTATTTTAGGTTCTTCCTCTATGTAGGATTCTACTTCTAGTTCTTGCATTAGAGTATTGACTCAAATCTTCCAAGATACAAAGTTTGAGACCCCTCCAAGTCTGTCCTACATCCTGAGTGTGTGAGCCATAGTTTAAGAAACCCAAGTATTAAACTTCCTGATGATTTTATATATCCTTTTCATCGATTCTAAGAACTATGATTATATGCATCTCAGTCATCAATTTAGATGACTGCAGTTTTAATGTGTCTCTATCGTCAACTTAGAAACTATTATTTAATAGTTCTCTGCCGTCGATAAACTGCGATTTATGTTTCTGCTGTCAATTTTATAGACTGTAATTTATTTTCATGTTGTTGATTTTATAGACTACAATTTATTTTCCTTGATCTGATTGCAGTGAGGTTAGATGCTAGGATCTAGATTTTACTTAATACAAATAGCCAATGTCTAAGAATGCAGATCGTCAATTTCCTTGGACAAGTTGTAGATCACCGATATCCTGGCGCAAGATTTCAGATTGTTGATACTCTTGTGCAACTTGCAGATCGTTGATGTCTTGGCTTGCTTGATATTTTATTCACTTTTCCTTAACTTGGCTCTGATACCATGTTAGGGATATAGGATGAATAGGTAAGTGAATAATCTGCTCTTGTTGATGAACTAAGGAATGCAATGGCCTAAATGTGATTGATTGATTCCTCATTCCAATCAAGCATATATATTATACAAAGGGTTAGCAACTTGGAGGATCATGACTCTTCATGATGCACATTAATTACTAACGAATATGATTATTTTACTTAACATCTCTTAACTGATCATCTCTAGACAAGATCGATCTGCATAAGAGGAGTTTCTAGAATAATAAACATAATTAACTATTAAGAGTGACCTGTATTAACATTACAGTCCAGATTATAATCTGACTGTAATGCTAATGCAGAGCATTACATAACTAATATAATTATATTTAATTGTAATTCTATCAGACATTAAATCTGATTGAAACTATATTTCAACAGTATGTAAATATGAAAGCTTGGACTCAATATTAGAAACCATAAACCTCCATGATTGTATGCTTGGAATCCATCTTGAAGAGAGAATGAATGAGTCTTGAGGATGCACAAAGGATCTTGAAGGAAGATCAAACCACCATGATCGATAGATCTAGGGCTTGAATGATGAAACTTGAATGCTTGAACCAAATTCCTTCAAAGGCTTGAAAGCTTGAATCCTTGATCTTCAATGGAGAACTTGAATTCTTGAGAGGAAGACTTGAACACTTTGAAAGCTTGAAAACATGTAGAAAAATGGATGCTTGAACTTTTTCTTATTTGTCACTTCTTGCTTCACTTCCCTTAGAGCTTGAGATTATATTTCTTATCACTTAGAGAAAATGAGAGGAGAAGGCTTCCTTATATATGAATCTAGGGCACAATCTTCTAGAGAGGCCTACATAGGATAATTAAATTTCAATTAGACCTATACCCTTAGAAGAAGATCTATATTAAATATAATTTAAGAATCGTCACTTCAGAACCCAAAACAATCGACCTGAAAGCGGGAAAAGAACTTTTAATGATCTCCGGCAGCTGACAAACTTTCAAATTGGAAAGAGGAACCTAGGTCAAAGTCGAGGTCAAATTTGACCTAGGTCAAGGTTGAGGTCAACCTTGATGTAGGTCAAGGTCAAGGTTGACCTTGAACTAGGGATTTAGCACCCTTGGAAATGTGCCAAATGGAATGGATGGTGCCTGGAGAGGCCTAATCAGAGTCCTAAATAGGCACAAAAGTAGGAGAGACTACAGAAATGAGGGAAAAATATGATGATGGTCAAAAACACCCACTAAGGAGGGCTAAACATTCTTAACATGGAAGTGCTTCCATTTTAAGATGATACAAAATGCTTATGACTTTGGAATGTGGACAAGTAGGATGAAATTGCACCTTTCAGGACTTTGAGATAATGTAGTGGATTTTATCACAAATGAATATGTAAAACCTTCTGGTTTACTTATCAAAGCAAAGAAGAAAGAGAAGTTGATTCATAACTTTATGATAATAGAGCTCGCAAGCACATTGCACAACTCCGAGTATGTTGATATACAAGATCTTCCTTCAGCCAAATAGATTTGGGATAAGCTGGTACAAGTACATGGTGGAGATGAACTGTTGATGACAATTATTCAATTGTGTATTGTCATTGATGTTTACGCAAGTATAGTGATGTTTACACAAATTTCTAATCGTATCTGAGCACAGTCAGTGTCTACCGAGCTCTCTCGGTCATTGGAGAAGACCAAAGTAAATTTAAGTTCTAACTGTATGCACCCTAAAATGGTCGCCTAGACTATCGGCCCCATTTATTATTTTATCAATTTATTAAATTTATGAATCAATGCTTTGCAACATTTTCAATTCAAATCAATTTCCTTGATCAAATCGTAATTAATTCAATTATTTCAATATTTCCTAAGGTTTGATCATTTCATCAATTATCTTATTTAATTAAAAGAAAACAATTCCTTTTTATTAAATAAAATAATCTTATTTAATTAAAATCCCTTTCTAATTAAATAATTTTCTCTTATTTAATTAAAATCTCTCTTAATTAAATAATATTATCTCATTTAATTAATATATCCCTTTTAATTAAATTAAATAATCTTATTTAATTAAAAGAAAACCCCTCTGTTAATTAAATAAAACCCCCACTTAAATTTCTCTTTGTTGAAAAAGGAAATAAATTAAATAAAAATTAAATAAAGTTCCTTTTTCTACACATCTTCCTAAGTGGTGGGATTTTTGCCTCTTAATCATAGCCTTTAATTTTTTGTCTCTTAAGCTCTACCATCCATTGCTCTTTAAAAGGAAACCTCTCATTCTCATTTGATAATCAAGATTTTATGCTATTGTTATGCTACAGGTTTGAAGAGCAATTTTGGAGGAGAATTTGAGCACTTGAGCTTGGATATTGCAACTTCTCTCTTCTTGTCTTCTTCTTCTTGCATCCATGGCTATTCATGTAGATTAGATTCATATTAGATTAAATTCATATTTCCTTTTATAGATTAATCTTGCATTGTTATCATTTAGATTAATTTCCTTTCATGCATTGCAATTATATAGAATAGTTTTCATTTCATTGCATATTGGATGATCATGGAGACTAGAATCCTTTCTTTTTCTGTTTGAATCTCTTATTTCATGGTGTACTTGCAGGGACACAACTAGGTCAATCTGAAGGCCTTCGTCACACACCTTTGTACTCCATGACTAAAGAGCTATGAGTCAATATTTGAGGCCTCATTCTTGAGCAACCTTGGATGGAATGACTCATAGAAGTGTGACATATTTTCATCACACATTTTTGGCGCCCACCGTGGGGTATGATGCTCCTGATTTTCCTTCATTTTATTCAGATTTTCAGCTTTTCTAATCTTTACATGGTTATTTTATTGAAGTTTTTCAAGCCTAACCCTTGTGCAAGATGAGTTGAAGACAAAACTTAGGGTTTTTTTGAAAGATTTGATCATATCTCCTGAATGGCTTGGAGTTTCATACTGAATTTTTTTTGCAAGTTGATGACATATTAGAGAAGCTTCTATAAAAAATTCATCTTTTTCCAAGGAAGTTGGAATTTTTTCATAATTTTTTCTTTATTTTACATAAAACCTTAATTTTTGGTGTAAATCAGTGAATTTTTTGGAAATTTGTACATTTTTGAAAAGGTATTTAAATTCTATAGGGGATTCTTCAATTTTAAATTTGGATGCAATACCATAGCTCATTTGGTCAATTTATGAAAACTGGTCTATTTTTGGAAAATGGCTCCTTAGGGCACAAATGAAAAGATATTTTTAAAATTCTAACATTTTTGGAAAGCTCTCTATTTTTTAACAGGGGTCTCTTTTTTGTATTTAGGGTTTAGGATCCGAATTCATGTCATATTGGTCCAATCTTGTTGACTAGGTCAAAAATAAAAATTAAAGAAAAGGGCATTTAATGATTAAAATGCACTTATTTTTCACATGGTTCAATGCATGATGTGAGTTATCATTTGGATTATTTGCTGGTTATTATTTCTTTTAACAATTGATTTTTAGATCTAACCCTAGGGTTTGCATAAGTTGAATATACATTGCATATCTTGTTTGCTTGTTTTCTTGTCTTGCTTGTTGAAGAGTTCGTGGGGATTGCTTGGACTTGTGTGGATAAACAAAAAAATGCTCGTGTTGCTTTGGATTTGAGGTATTTTGTTTCATCTCTATAAAATTTAGATTTTGAAAATAATAATGAACATCTCATGTGTTTAGCTTGAGTGTTTTCTTGCTTTCATATATCACATTTCCAATTGGTGCTCTAAAAATGGACCTAGATTTGTTTTCTTGCATATATGTTTCACATAGTAATTAGGCCCTATGAACACTATTTGTGGAGATCTTGAGAGAGTGGGCTTCATTCACTTGTCTTACATGTGAAGCTGTTCTTGATGATAGATTCCCTTGTAGGTAGGGAAGGATTTGTCATTACTTCAAACTTGGTTTAGTCTTCAACTTTGATTGGTACTTTCTCTCTTGAGATTGGTGGTCATTGTTGTTGATTTACCTTGGGTGAGGTGATTTCAAATTAGTGGGTCAATTAATCTTATTTTCTATATTTTGGTGAGGTGAAGAGGCTAGAGGATTATGCTCTTTTCCCTTTTGGGAGAATCAGAAACTTGGAACCCTTGAATCCAAATGAAGTCCCCATGTGGTCTATATTGTGAGTCTTCCTTGTTAGAGAGGGTTAAGCATAGTGGACACTCCCTTTATTGGGTAAACCACGTGGACAGAACCTCAAGTGGTAATAGCCATTTTCACCATGATAGCATCAACCGCTATATAAATGCCCTTGTGGAAGAAATCTCCACGGGTGTAGTTTCTTGTGGGTTGTCAGATCTCCTCAGCAACTCCTGATTGATTAAATTTTTAGACTGTGTCAAAACCTTGGTGTGCCAGGATTGGATTTCACCCACTTGAGATTGCAAAAGTTGCAGAGTCAAACCATTACTAAGAACCATAGTGAAACCAACTTTTTATTTTCTAGGACTATGTGCATGATTGGAAAACATTTTGAGAACATACACAAGTAGAATTCTTATGGAGTAGAAATACTATGTCACTATTCTTGATCATGCGCAAGGTTTCTGTGTCCCTTGCTCATTGTTTGAAGACATTTATGAACTCCTTGATTGTTGTCTTGTGTGCTTGATTGTTGATAAAAATTTGTTAATGCATCTAGTTGGTCAATTAAAATGAACAAATATGAGTTCCCGAGTGATAAAAACTTCAATAGATCTCCCCAAAAGTGCTATGACATGTTGCTCAACATCCAAATGAATGTAAATGGTATCAAGTTGCATAAAATGACTCTTGGTCTTCTTTCTTCCACATTTTCCATGTCTTCCTAGTCTCCCATTTCCATTCTTTCTCTTCTTCCTTCACGCTTCTTCCTCTTCTTCCTAAGATCTTCATATATTCTTGTTTCTTTTCCTCTTATTATCTATTCTACCTTCTTCTATTCATCTCTTCTTTCTCCCATGCTTGATTCCTCCTCTTCCAGAACCATGGATTTCCACTATCTTCTTAAGGAATGTCTCTTGACAATAGATGATCTCAAACTCATTGATCAATTCATGACATATYGTTCCTCCAATGATCCTTCTAGAYGTTRCATGAGTGATGAATCCATAGCAAAAATAAGACAAAAATTGAATGAATYAGACGTCTTTGCCAGAATCATGTACACGATCATGTTATGATCTCCTTCTTCCAAACATCTTTCATCTTCTAAGTCTTCTCATCATTCCTCATCATCCAAGTCTTCTTCTTCCACTAGGTCTTCACTTTCCTTTTCTTCACGATCTCGTTCTTCTTCTACTTCTCCCAAGAGTCTTACTTCTCTTCAAAATGCATACCATAATGAGCAACGCGATGATCCTTGTGATACCTCTTCCATGAAGAGTGACACGCCCATCTTTGATTACCATGATGACTATTATTACTATGATGATGGACAATGTAGTGATACCTATGACACCTCTATTCCTAAGAGTCCTCCTCATCATGTGCTCATTCTTACTAGCGATGGGGGTTCACATTGGAGAGATTGTGATGGTGATCCATATGACTCTAATTTTGAAAGATAATTTGATGAATTTTGTGAACAATACCTGGATGATACCGAAGAAGAGAAAGATTTCTGCACTAGTTATAAACGTAGCTACTACAAGAATCACTCCTCTAAGAGTTATCATGCTGAAAATAAATATTGCACTCTCAAGAAAGATCATGTTAATGATGAACATTTGTTTTGTGATGATTCCCTTCCATCCTCTACTTCCTCCAATACCCATAAATCTCCTAAAGTTTCCAAATCTTCCACAAATCCTTCATCCGACAGAAGTCATAACACTTTTCACGCAGTTCCCTATAGTTATCCTCAATGGCTACCTCTTAAAGAAACTCAAGCTAACCTTCAATTGGCTGCAAATACTTTTGATAATGTTAAACCTAAAGAGCCTAAGCCTTTATATGCTATAATGTCTACTTCAGCTAATCTTTCCCCATCTCTTCCCAAGTCTCCCATACAATTCCAACATGCTTCCTTGTCCTTAGAAGTGGCTCTATGTCAAGAGGACTCTAAAAATGATAAAGAAAAGAACATAAAGAAAGATCAAGATCAAGAAACCTCCATGTCATCCAATCTTTTTCATGATGTCTCTTATCCATTTCATGGTTCTTTTGATCCCTTATGCCCTTTCTCATTCATTCCACCATGTCTTAAGTCTTCTCCTAAGCAAGATCAAGTTACTACTTACACCGTTGAGCTTATTCACAATCAAAATAACCCTACCCCACTTTCGCTTTCCAAAGATGATACTTATATTAAGGTTATTAAAAATGGTGTTGTTACTTCCAATGTTGAGCCTATTGAAAATCAAGAGGAACATTATGCACTTATGTTATCCAAAGATCCTTGTCAAGATCAAAGTCTTCCATCTTCTTGTTCTACCATTCCATGTTCACTTCCACTTTCTACTCTTTCTTAGTCTTTTCAATCTTCAAACAATCCTATCAAAGAAGGTGCTCCTATTCAAGATGTTCACGATCCTATTGAAAATCCTAATTCTCACTCTAAAGATTCTGATGTCCTTGGTTGTCATATACATGCTGATGAACATATTTATTATCCTTTTGCATCTTCCACATCCATCCTTGGACCTCATCCACCAATACTAAGGGCTTCACATTTTCCTTCCATCTTGGGTCCTTATGTCCCTTCACTTTCCCCTGCTAACCCTCCTAATTTGTCATCCATCTTGGGTCCTTATGTCCCTCCATCTCTTATCTTTTCTCAAGATCAACATAGATGCATACCCTTGAATCCTTTTCATCCATCCACCCATCTAAACCAGTCATATTTTTTTTCTTCCTCCACAAGTCCCAAGTCTTTTGGAAGAAAATTGAATGTTCAATACAAGAAAAAGAAGAAATACAATAATCCATCTAAAAAAGAAGATCACCATGTCTCCTCTAATCGACATGGGGGCATAAAGTCAAAAGAGATATCTAAGAAGAAAACTATAAGACAAGTGTGGGTTCCAAAATCCATCATTGAAGATATTATCTCTAAATCATCAAAAAGAAATGAAAAGCCTATGACTATATGGATTTCAAAGTCTCTCTTGAAAGAGTCTCATGTTGAGAAACAAGTGAAGTTGACATTCAAGCTTCCGAAGGCTTCCACTTCATCTTCTTCCAAAAATATTCTTTCATTCCATGCGCCTAAACCGCAACCTCTGCTATCTATTCACCATATTCCTTCATGTATTCCTTCATTCACATTTTCTCCATCCTCTCCCCACCCTTCAAGGTGTGTATTGATGTTGATCTTGCCTTCCTTTCTGTCTACCATTTCACAATCCTTCCATTCACTATCCTTCTACCTTCTACCTTCTATCATTTTTCCTCATTTGTCTATTCCTCCTATCTTCCAATCTCACTCACTTTGCATAAAATCTTATCCTCCATTTTTCTCTTTCATCTTCCTTTCCCTATTAGCATCTTTGAGCATATTATTTTGAATCCTTGGCATATCATGGTTTTCCTTTCAAGGAGCATTATCTAAAAATCTTGCCTTCTTCCAAAAAAAATAAAAATAAAAAAATAAAAGAAAAAAAAAATTAAAGAGAAATAATTTCGTCCTATGGTGAAAACCACTCCCTTGTAGCACCTTGGATAAGTACCGTGATGAAAACCTGGCAATCAGACATCATGCGTAGTTCTTCTACATCTTTCATCCATTCTTTATTCTCTCTTTGATCTTGACAATTTTGATCTATACACGAATATTTGGGCTATTTTGTGAGCTATCTTATGATGATCTTGCCTTCATTCTTTTCATGTTTTCATCTCTATCTTCCTCCATTCATTTTCTCCTATCGCTATCATTTTCCCCTTTGGTCTTGATCTGAAAAAAATAAAATAAAGAGTAAGACATAGTGCTATGAAGCGTATTGACATGTCTACTCTTTTGGACTGCATCCTTTCCTATTCTTGTATTACGATTTTATGACTTATCCTATGCTAGCCTTTCATTGCTTGTCTAAATATGCTTTACATGATGTTTCTTTTTTCCTATCTTGGGTACTCTTGAAGATTTTGCCTTTGAGGATTTCTTCCCTTCATTCTCCTTCATTCTCCTGTCTTCCATCTCTTCCACTAGCTTGCTAATCCCTCATGTCCTCCACCTTGCTAAAACATTGGGACTGCGCGATGTGATCTTGCTTGGGAGTTTGATGCCCATTCTGTCTAGGGGCATCCTTCGTACATAATTATTGATCTTGAAAAAATCCAAAAAAAGATATATTGTCAAAAATTTTAAAAATAAAAAAATGTCCTAAAAAATGGTCATCTTAGTGAAAACCTAGCAATAGGCACTTTGATGTATCTCAAAAAAATTATATATTCTAAAAATACACAAAAAATCAAAAAATTCAAAAATTCAAAAAAAATAGAAAAAATGCCTTGGTGAAAACCTGGAAACAGGTGCCTTGGTAGCAAAAATTCAAAAAAATTATAAAAAGTCCTGAAAAAAAAGAAGAAAAAAATGAAAAAAATAGAAAAAATAAAAAATTGTAATAAAATCCAAGTGGTGAAAACCTAGAAATGAGCGCTACTTGAGGCATTTTCACCCCTATTTCTTAGCGCGTGTCTGCGACACTTAGCCTTTCTCCATCATGCCTTGTCCTTGTTGCCTTGGTTTGGAATTGGTCTTTGTCTTTGTCTAGGGGGCATAACTGTGTTAGCTTTGGTCTCTTGGATGCGTTCGTCTCTAGGACATCTCACAAATGATGTTTTTCAACACCACCTCAACTATATTTTTCAATACAACCCTTAACATTGAGTGTTTTTCAACACTTATCAGTTTGGTCTTACCCAGTTTTGTCATGTGGTCTTACCTACTTGTGAGCATTCGATCCTTATCCTCGGAACTCAGTATCAGTTAACACACTTAAATTTATAAACACAACACTTAATGCTTGAGCTATGTCATGATCTTTTATTTGTGTGTTGATTGTTATTGATTTTCATTGAGTGTCCTTGTCTAATAAGTCTCTCCGGGATGCATAGCTAAAGGACTTGGGGCATGGAACATGTTTTTATTTGCTTCTTACTTTATGCTTCACTATTTTTGCACAACCGTTCTGCTGGTCATCCTGGCCTCTATGCCTTGATGCGAGCGTGGTTTTGCTATATTAAATTGGGTAAGCTAACATCATAGTCATCTTGACCTTTTTTTCTTTGATGCTTATGTTAGAATCTTTACACATTCCAATCCAATATAAATCACATTCATATCTTCATAGTTGCACTTGTGACTAGTGATGATTGTGTAATTTTTCGATGTCCATTAATAATGGCCCAATGATGAAAATAAGTTCCTTAACATTCTCTAATGAATGATGAACACAAAGACCTATGTTACAATTGCTCTATTGCAAGTACACCTTTGCATTTTCATGTAGCTTGCATTGTTAGACTTCATGTTAGTTTGCATTTTTAGGCTGCATTATGAGTTTGCGAGGGGTTTCCTTCATCTTTCTTGTGGACTTTTAATCAACTGTGATCATGTTCTGATCTTCATTTCCTTATCTTCTTTCATGATCTCAATCAAAAATTTCTATCTTAAACAGTTCATTAATTTTGGGGCATTCTCTTTCTTAATGAAAATTCTCTTCCTTCTCTCCATTTCTTTTCACCTCTTCCAAACTTCTATCTTCCATTCGCTTTCACCCCACTTCTTTTCTTCTAATTCAACCTTGGGGCATAATCTTTCGTGCTTGATGATCTACCTTAGTTCTGTGATCCTTATATCTTTCATCTTACATCAAGAACCTTATCTTTAGTTTGATTTGATCAAAATTTATCAATTTGTTGTTTCTCCTCTATCTCATTTTGATTTCGATCACAAGGGGGCAGTACCTATCAAACTTCAATCCTTGATTTAGCTTTATCAATCCTATCAATTGCTCCACTTGGGGCAACCTTTCTTGAGATTCTTATCTCAAACATGTCAATTACTTATTTACAACGGTGTTGACCTTGTCTTTTTCAATCAACTTATCTTTGTTCTGATGTCAATTACTTATTTACAACGGTGTTGATGTCTATGTTATTTTGTGATCCCAAATTGATCTCACACTTCAACTGCATTCTTTGACTACATGTGTTCCCAGAATGATCACACATTAGTCAAAGAGGGGCAGATGTATGCACCCTAAAATGGTCGCCTAGACTATGGGCCCCATTTATCATTTTATCAATTTATCAAATTTCTGAATCAATGCTTTGCAAAATTTTCAATTCAAATCAATTTCCTTGATCAAATCGTAATTAATTCAATTATTTCAATATTTCCTAAGGTTTGATCATTTCATCAATTATCTTATTTAATAAAAAGAAAATAATTCTTTTTTATTAAATAAAATGATCTTATTTAATTAAAATCCCTTTTTAATTAAATAATTTTATCTTATTTAATTAAAATCTCTCTTAATAAATAATATTATCTCATTTAATTAAAATATCCCTTTTAATTAAATTAAATAATATTATTTAATTAAAAGAAAACACCCCTTTTAATTAAATAAAACCCCCACTTAAATTCCTCTTTGTTGAAAAAGGAAATAAATTAAATAAAGTTCATTTTACTACACATCTTCCTAAGTGGTGGGCTTTTTGCCTCTTAATCATATCATTTAATTTTTTGCCTCTTAATCTCTACCGTCCATTGCTCTTTAAAAGGGAACCTCTCCTTCTCATTTGATATTCAAGATTTTATGCTATTGTTATGCTGCAGGTTTGGAGAGTAATTTTGGAAGAGAATTTGAGCACTTGAGCTTGGATATTGCAACTTCTCTCTTCTTGTCTTCTTCTTCTTCTTGCATCCATGGCTATTCATGTAGATTAGATTTATATTAGATTAAATTCATATTTCCTTTCATAGATTAATCTTGCATTGTTATCGTTTAGATTAATTTCCTTTCATGCATTGTAATCATATAGAATAGTTTTCATTTCATTGCATATTGGATGATCATGGAGACTAGCATCCTTGCTTTTTCTCTTTGAATCTCCCATTTCATGGTGTACTTGAAGGGACACAACTAGGTCAATCTAAGGGCCTCCATCACAAACCTTTGCACTCCATGACTAGGGAGCTATGAGTTGATATTTGAGGCCTCATTCTTGAGCAACCTTGAATGGAATGATCCATAGAAGTGTAGCACATTTTTAGCACACACTAACCGAGTTCACTCGAGCATTAAAGTTTTTGTTAGGCATTGAAGGATTTCAGTATTGATCAAGTTATGCTTTTAGTGACAACCGACTAACAATAGTTTATATTTTATGAATAATTAATTGTATGTGTGTGTGAAATATTGCACTTGTTACCTGTGACACAAGACTTCAATAGATCATTATGTTAGTGAAAAAGAGGTTAGTAAAGCATGAAAATCCACTAAAATTGATCTATTACTTTCTAACTAGGAGGAGTGTGAAAAACAACATAATAGCCCTTAGATTATGCTTTTTCCAGTGACATATACAACCTAGCATGAAATATTCTATTAAAAACAAGAAAGATATCTAAATAACATGCATTCTAGTTCTAGGAATGAAGATAATAACAATGCATAAACATGCAAACTAGATGCTACACAAATCTATATAAATCCTAACAACCTAACAATGCATTTTCAATCTAAAATTAAGGCTTATTTGTGCTCAAAAACTCCTTCTATTTATAGAAGAAATGAGGAGAGAGAGGGGGACAAGATTCATTAATGGAGTTGAAAAACTCACTAATGAGGTGTAAGAGAAATAAATGCCAAAGGCATTGAAGAAGCATGGGCTTGAGGAATCTCTATTAATGAGGCATTAATGAGAGCCTTTAAGAAGCATGGGAAGGGTGTAAGAGGCAAGCTTGAGAAGGTGGACTTAGAGAGAGTCAAGCTTGAGAAAGTTGACTTTTTCAAGTGGGTTGAGTTCCTAATCACATCTTTAGGAATGTGACATCATTAGGAGGTGGGTTAGAATGGGATTAGGATTAAAATTAGATTTAGCATGGGGGGAATAGGTTGGGATGGGTTTGAACCTAGGGTCAAAGTGGTTGAGGTAGGTTAGGTTAGGGGTTTAGGGGAATATTAACGAAATGAATTATATTAAATATATTCATTCAAAAATAGGAATATTAATTAGTTAAGCCTTTCATTGCTTTAGATAATTAATTAGGACTATAGCCAATTAATTAGATTAATTTAGGCTAGAAGATAGGCTTTGCAAGTGATTTGATATAAATAGGGATTTATTTAATTCCTCTTAAATTAATTACCTTAGCCATGTTTGATTTGATTTGAATTAAATTGATTTGATTTGATTGGCTTAGGTGATTAATAAAATTTAGTGATTAGATCACTTAGGAGATTAAATTTTATTTGAATGAATTATGTGAGCTGATTGAAGAGTTGTCTGAATATAATTAGGGGTATGATCACACTTAGCGCAAATAGGGTCTATGGTCAGAGCAGACCAAATTCAGGTGGTTACATTTTCCCCTCTTTGAATAAATGGGCGAGCAACGCATTGATTCAAAGAAAGTTTTTGATTTTGACTTCAAAAAGATTGAGAATTTCGCTCATGATGGAATGAAATGCTTGATGAGATCAATATTGTACTTGATTGAACTAAACTAATAGAATTGACTTTATATTTGGTTGTCATCTAAAGGTCAATAAAATATCTTAAAGATACCAATTTTGAACTTGGTTGTCGTCCAAAGATTGATAATACTAATTTCAAACTTGGTTGTCGTTCAAAAGTCAGTATGAAGCTGCCAGGAGCTTAATAAGAATCTTTTAAAATGAGGAAACACAAGATATCCAACTTATGAGAACCAAAGCTTTCTATCCAACAGTTTTGACTTAGTCAAGGAAAATGTCATGCCCCTAGTTGTTTGATAACAAAGTCATTTTAATGTTGTTTCGAGAAAGAATTTGATTGATGATAGTGTGATCATGCCCCCTCAAGAATGAAATCGAAGGAAAAATAATAAAATCCCTCTGTTTGAAATGATGTATCACTTTTAGGGGTCGGGTAGGGAAAGAAAGAATAGAGTAGAAGAAGTGAAGGAAAGAAGGTGTGTTAAGAGTAAACACACATTTTACCAAGTCAAGTACGTGAAAATGTGAGTTCAGTTTCATTCCTGATTGATCAAAGATTTTAGGAATCATGGATATCAATAAGATAGATGATGTAATTAACTTGGATTTTAGATGAAAAATAGAATTTATTTTGAGCTCAAAGTTCTTATGATTTTGCATCTTTCAAAAATGAATCATGCAATCCCTAAATGCAGCTATATGCAGACTCTTAGGACTTGTCACTGATTGGTAGATATTGGACATTTTTATCATCATTGGGCACTTTTCGGAATGCATACCACCTGATAGTACAACAATCACTAATACCCACTGATATTATGAAAGTATGAATACTATATTTATTGGAATGTCAAAAATAGACTTAGGCATCAAGTCATAGAAGCCAGGATAACAAAATAGTCACCTTCCTTTTATTATCTTAGAATCTGTGTAAGGTAAGATATTGAACCCGCAATGACCTTGAGAATTCATATCCTTTGGTACATTATGCTTTGTGTACCATAGTGAGAATCTGAGTTAGAAAATAGACAAGGAAATTGTTTCAACCTCACCGTAGTTTACACATAATAAAGATCAAGATATATGCGGCTATCCACCCATAGTGGCAGCTCTTACCATAAACATCCAAGTTAGGTGAAATTTATAGGATCATTTGGAACAATCACCATAAGCAGAAAACCAAGAAAATGTTATGCCCCCATCCTTGAAACTCTTTGTCTTTGCGCAGATGTCATGGAGTAACTCGGAAGACATAAAAATTATTAATTGAGAATCAATCAAATAAAATTCATAACTGCTTAGATGCCCCTAGTTAAATCATCATCAGAACACAAAAGAGTCAGAATCAAACCAAGATCAAACTGTGTTTAAGTAGTATTAGGAAATACTATTGATTCATTTTTCAAGCATAGTAGAGATTCAACAATCAAAAGGTGGAATTCAAGCAATATTTGTTCCATGTCTATGCATAACTTTCATCCTATTTTATCATCCAATGTAGGTCGTAGGAACACCTTTTATGTTAGTGCAATGTTTCTACCATCCTTGTTTCATCAAAGTGACAATTTAGTGCAAGTATCAAGTATCATTTTGTCATGAGACAAAAATCCTATGACAACCTAGCAGACACACCCTATCATACTGACAAAGATGCCCCCAGTGTAAAATGACTTAACCCTAAAACAAAAATACAAACAAATCCCAAGCAAGGATAAGATCTTCGTGAGGAAACAAAGTCAACTCTTAGCACAGGTGAAATTATGAAGGCATAGTATTAGCAGTGTATTGATCGATAGAGCGCAGAATACAAGTGACGCCTGATTGCTAGGTTTTCACCACTTGGAAAAACTTCTTATTCTTTTTGCTACCAGGATGCCTGTTTTACTAGGTTGTCATCAAGGCACTTTTCTCTTTTTCTATTTTTTTGCTATTTTTTCTTTTTTGAATGTTTTTGTAGTATCAAGGCGCCTATTTGCCAAGTTTTCACCAAGTATACCTTTCTTCAGGAATTTTTCACTATTTTTAGATTTCTTCAGGATCAATTTTCTTAATGTTTTTGGTATTTTCTGAGAACTATTTCACTATACAAGCTCTGCTAGCCAAACATCAAGCGTAGAACTTCTTCAAATGTAAAGTATTGATAGGATCTAGAAGAACATCTCCCTCAAGTGTAGCTAGATGATAAGCTCCAGTCCTGAAAGTAGCAGTGATAACATAAGGCCCCAGCCAATGAGGTTCAAACTTTCTTTTCTGCTCTTTGTTAGGCTGGCTTTTAGGATTCTCCTTTAGGATGAGATCCCCCACTTGAAATTGTCATGGCTTAACCTTTTTATTGTATCCCTTGGACATCCGTGCTTGGTACACCTTCAGATGATTGAACGCCTATTGCCTATGCTCATCAAGTAGGTCTAAAGAATTCACCCTATTGATGTGGTATTTCTCATCAGTAAAAAGACCTTATAAAGATATCCACAAAGAGGGGATTTCAACCTCTATAGGTAGTACTGCTTCAACGCCATAGACTAGGGAAAATGGCATGGATCCAGTTGGTGTTCTGATGCTTGTTTTGTAGGCCCATAGTGTCAGATTCAGTTGTAAATGCCAGTCTTTGCCAGACTTACTTACAATTTTGAGTAAGATCTTGAGAATATTCTTGTTAGATGCCTCAGCCTATCCATTACCTTAAGGGTAATAGATTAAGGAGCAATGTTGAGTGATGTGGAACTGTTCACAAAGGTCATCAATTTCTTATTTTTAAATTGGCCCCCATTATCTGTTATAATTGAAAAGGGTATCCCATACCTACAGATAATGTAGTTCAGAATGAACATAGCCACCTATTTTCTAGTGGCTTTGATTAGCGGCACAACTTTGACCCACTTCATGAAATACTCAGTGGCCGTATGATGAACTTGTGTCCATTTG
Organism: Thuja plicata; assembly: GCA_018584345.1. NCBI lineage: Eukaryota > Viridiplantae > Streptophyta > Pinopsida > Cupressales > Cupressaceae > Thuja > Thuja plicata. Next base: position 1,297,076 of record MU228345.1, read on the forward strand.
AGGAATTGGCATACATTTTTCCAACCAAGTCAAAGGCTCATTGTTGAAATGGCCAATGTGTAATGAAAGGTATAAGTTACTTGGAAGGAGCATGGATGAGATTTCCATGTGTCTGGCATTTATGACATGTTTTGGAAAATTGAATAGCATCTTTTTCCATTGTAGGTCAGAAATAGCCTACTCTGAGCAACTTTTTTGCTAGTGAAAAGTCATTTGAATGTGATCCACATACTCCTTCGTGGACTTCTTGTAACGTGTGATCTGAATCTTTGAGTTATAAACATCTAAGAAGCATACCGTCAAGACCTCATCGATATAAGTTATTAGTTATGAGGACATAACATGATGTTGTACTAATGAGGGCTCTTTGCTCATTTCTAGATAGATTTTTGGGAATAGTTTGGTCAGTTAGGTAAGCAATGATATTAGCATACCGAGATTGGTATGGGGTGTTCAAAGCACAGATTACTTGGTGTTCAAGGGTATCAAAGGAAGGATAGGATAATTCTTCCACCAAGAAGTCATAGAAGAATTGATATTTTTCCAGGTGTAACATGGACGCCAATGTAACCATAGCATCTGCAGTGTTGTTCTCTGTTCTAGGTATCTGTTGGAATGTGATGAAGATGAAGTGCTTCTTTAGGTCATCAACCAGTTGTTTGTAGGGTGTCAAATTCTCACCTTTTGTCTGATAATCTCCATTGACTTGATTGATAATGAGCTAGGAGTCACCATACATGTGTAACTCTATAATCTTTCATTCCATGGAAAGATTAAGACCGTTTACCAATGCCTCATATTCATAAATGTTGTTTGTGCATGGAAAAATCAATTTGTAAGACTTGGGTATCTTGTAGCCTTAAGGAGTTATGAACAAAAATCCTTCTCCAGAGCCTTGTTGTGTGAAAAAACCATCAAAGTACATCTTCCATGGGTGCTCAGTTAGATGCATGATTGTCTCATCTGGGAACTCAATTCTTAAAGGTTCATCATCTTGGAGTGGTGAATCAGCTAATTGATATGCAAGTACTTGTCCTTTAATAGCCCTCCTGTCTACATACTCAATGTCAAATTCACTTAGAATGAGGACCCACTTTTCTAGACATCCTGTTAATGCTATTTTTCTTAAAAGGTACTTCAGAGGATTAATCTTAGCAATGAGCCTTACTGTATGTGAGAGCATGTAGTGTCTCAATTTCTGAGATGCGAAGATGACTGCTAAGCATGCTTTTTCAATAATTTTGTAATTGATTTCATAGGCCACTAGTGTTCTACTGATGTAGTAGATCACTGTTTCCTTCTTCGTTTCATCCTCTTGTGCGAGCAATACTCCTAGTGATGTAGCGGTAGCTGAAATATATAGGAGTAATGGCTTTCCGTGAATGGGTACCATAAGAGTAGGAGGATTAGCCAGGTACTCTTTTAACTCTCTAAAGTTGTCTTCATAGTGTTCATCCCACTTGAAAGTGACTCCTTTATGTAGTAATTTGGTAAAGGGTTGTGCTCTGTCGGCAAGTTGTGACATGAACCTCCTGATCGATTGAAGTCTCCCTTGTAATATCCTCATTTGACTGATGTTGCATGGAGGAGTTATCTCTAGTATAGCCTTGACCTTTATAGTATCTACCTCAATCCCCTTCACTGAAACAATAAACCCTAAGAGCTTCCCTAATTGGACCCCAAAGGCACATTTCTTGGGATTGAGTCTGAGTTGAAATTGCTCCATATGATCCAATATTTTTCTTAAGTCAACAATGTGAGTGCTCCTTTCTTTGGATTTATCTAAGGTGTCATCCACATAATCTTCCATGTTTTTATGCATCATATCATGGAATATGGTAGTCATTTCTCTTTGATATGTAGCACCGACATTTTTAAACCCAAATGGCATGATGTTCTAGCAAAATGTGCCCCATGCGCATGTAAATGCAGTCTTCTCTTCATCTTCAGGAGCAATTTTAATTTTGTTATAGCCTCAGAAACCATCCATTAGTGAATACATTTGGTAGCCTATTGTGTGGTCTATGATCATATCAATATTAGGCAGTGGGAAGTCATCCTTAGGACATACCTTGTTTAAGTCTCTGAAGTCCGTACATATCCTGATAGACTTATCAGATTTAGACACTAGGACCACATTGGAGATCCATCCTACGTAGGAAATCACTCTGATGAATCCAGCTTTCAACAATTTCTCTAGCTCCACCTTTACTAGCAATGCAACATGAGGATGCATCTTTCTAAGTTTTTGTTTCACGGGCTTGATCCTGGGAGCTATAGATAAGTGGTGCATTATCAATTTAGGATCTAGTCTAGGAATATCTGTATAAGACCATGCAAAGTTTATCTTCTTCTCTTTTAGGAACTCAGTGAACTGTGTCTTCTCCTCTTCTGAAAAAGATTGTGCTAGGTGGACTATTTGAGGAACTTCAGTTGTGCCCAAATTAACTGGTTGTGTTGGTTCTATCAGAATTGAATACCTTTCTTGAAAGTGCTCTGGGAGGACATCAGAATCTCATCCTTTGGCACCTCTGAGAGGTTTTCACCATTAGATACATCTTTTGTGTTTACTATTTTAGGATCTGATACTACCACAACATGGTTTTTACCATCAGTTCCCTTTTTCTTTTTCTTTTTCAATTTGTGACTAAGAAACTTGATACCCTCCTGTGACATGTTCACGCTCCTTGCATTGGTGGAAGAAGGGTAAGGTTCACAATAATTTGGATAGCAAGCCAAGGTGTAGTCAGTGGGAAAGTGGAGGATAGAAGTAGGATCCATTTTAGTCCAATCAATTAGATCTGGGTTTACCAAAGATAAGGAGTTAGTTTTTGGGAAGGACAGCATCGCATTAGTGTCAAGACTATTAACTAACATGACATGTCCTGTTAAGTTAATTTCTTCGATGTTTAGATCAATAAGAGTGAGATCGTCATTAAAAGGGTCATTGTTAGTTATATGTGGACTAAACTCTAGTGACTTGTCAGTATAAATTTCATCATCATCCCTTTGTAAAAGGATACTTCTTGCTTGTCACCTCTGAAGTTCTTCTAGACTTGTGAGAACACCAGTCTCTCCATCAATGATTGGGGGAAGAAACTCTTCCTCTGCTTCAAAAATATCACTATTTTTGGGAGTAGTGTTAGAATGTTCATTGGGTGCTGATGGAGCCACAAACATGTGAATTACATATATTTCCATGTCCTCTATGGTGACAGATAGTTCAACTCATTCATAATTATGAGAGTCTCTTATTTCATCATCAGACCTGTTTAAGAATTTTGCAATAGTTGTCTGATGTACTCGGTTAGCCACCTGTGGATCAAAGTGTGGTAGATCAAGGACATGTGTGATAGTAACTAACTGACCCCAGCTAGGATGTGAATCTTGTTGTTGAGGTGTGTCTTCAGTAACTATTGCTATCAGTGGTACCTCTGGATTATCTTTGATTGTGTCTTCTACCTCTTGAATAGGAGCCTATGGTAACAAAGGGATGCAAAGATCTTGTGGTACCTCGAAGCTTGGTACAGAGTGCTCTCCTTGATAGTTGGGATTCTTTGTGCCAACATGTAATAATCTTTCATAGGACCATGGTTCTAGTTCTATCTCTTTTGTTTCATCACTCCCTTTTTTAGAGATCAAATTATCTTTTGAAGTACGTTTGTGAGATTCATTATTAAATCCTAGTCTTGTTTTGTCCTCTTCCTATGTTGCTTAGAGGTCCTTTTCCTTTGTATCCCATTTCTTTGAGGAGATCACATCCTTTACCATACTGTTATGGGGATATTTCTACATGTATGACCTTGGCCTCCCTTGGTTCTCCTTTGTAAATCCAGTCCAAGACTGCATGTTCTTATGTGTTATCTAAAAAAGATGTGGATGCCTTAACCATGCCTGTCGCTTTTTGGACTTCTGGCTCTTTAGACACGGCAGGTGTGAAAAATGAGGAGGGTCTTCCTTAGGATCTTGGTGATACTAGAAATTCTGTCAGAGAGGAGTCATGTCCAACTTGTATTCTCCCATACCCGTTTCTTCAAGTTTTAAGGGCTTTCCAAAGCTTTTCATCACCATGTCTTTGGTAGTCTGAGGATAAATCTCATCCATAGCCTCCTTGTTATGTCGAATCATACTACCTACCTTGATATTGTTGCAAGTGTAATTAGCATCCACAGGAATTGTCACTTCCACCCCATTATGTGGGAACCATATATAGTGGTGGTAAGTAGATGACATAGTTTACATTTCATGAATCCATGGTCTCCCCAAAAAGATGTTGTAAGCTAGGGGTAGATCTAGAACCTGACAGATGACATTTCTTTCAATCGGCCCGACTCTGATGGGTAGAACAATAAGAACTTTAGAGGATCTTTCCTCCTCATCATAAGCTTTGATAGTGATTTTTCTTCTAGAGTCAATGGTTTGTTCTAAAAGACCCAGTTTCCTGATCAGGTTAAGGGTACAAATATTCAATCCTACGCCTCCATCTATCAATACATGTCTAACATGGGATTTATGAATAAGGACTTCAATATGGAGGGGTTGATTATGTGGATGGGTCAATGATTTATCATCCTCTTCAGAAAAGGAGAGGTAATGTGGCTCTGAGATGTGATTGACCATCACTTGGAATTTGTCTATATCAAGGTTCTTTGGGACATTTGTGGCATGTAGGGCTTGTTCCAAGATTTCCCTATGCACTATGGATATTTTAAGTAACTCAAAAATGGAAATTTTGGTAGAGGTTTGTTGCAATTGGTCCACCAAGTCATACTTTGCTGCAGGAATAGTCACCATTTGTTTTGCTGCTGGTTTAGGGATAGTAACAATAGGAACCTTGGACATTGATGTTGGTTTGAGGTAGAATTAGGTCCTTTGATCGTGACTTGTGCTTGGCTCTGAGTCACCGCATTCGTTTGGAAAGAAAAATCTTTGATTGTGACCACATTAATTGATTCATTTTTAATGTCTAGCATATTGATTACGTTATCATTATTGGAGTAGGTATAGTTAACTTCATTACCTTTCCCTTTAGATGCTTCCCCTTTCTCATAATTAGGGAACGATTTGTTAAATGTGGTATGATCTTCGTTGGTAGTGTGTCCTTCCACTTTGATCCTTCCTCCTTCAATAAGGTCTTAGATAACATGTTTGAGCTTAAGGAAGTTGTTAGTCTTGTGTCCTTTGTTTTGGTGAAAGACACAGTAAGAATTGTCATCCCACCATCTGGGTTTGACCGCTGGTTCCCATGGTTTGGAATATGGGATTGTGAGAACTTTGTTTTCTAATAGTGTTTTCAAAATAGTCTTGAGAGGTTCTCCCATTGGAGTGAATGTTCTTTGAGGTTTTGAAGTCCATGGCCGACCCTTGTTATTATCATTGTTTGCTTTGGGCATGGGGGTTGTTACCTTGGCATCTTTGCTTGCTTGTATGGTGTTAGTTAGATTGAATACTTCAGGTTTAGTACGAACATTGGATGCATCTACTACGCCATCATTGACAACATTTTTGTTTTGCTTCCACCATTTAGGTTTGGAGTTGGAGTTGTTAGATTTGTTCTCTCTTTGAAGAGTGATCTCCCCCTTCTTGACCATAACTTCTTCAATACGGAGGGCATTTTTGATCATCCTGTCGAAGCTAGGGGAGTCTTGCATTTGAAATGTGTAGTTCAACTTAGGTACCAAGTTATTGACAAAGATTTCCATTTTCTCAGATTCGGGAATAGCTCTTGAATACCGTGCAAATATTTTACTTCACCTTTGTAGAAAGTGGGTAAAGGATTCTCCCATCTTTTGTTTAGTGTTACATAGGTCCATCATAGTCACGTCATGCTAGATATTATAGGAGTAATATTGGATAAACTGTTGAATTAACTCCTCAAAGGTCTTGACCTTAGGTGTAAGTTTTGAGAACCATTCCATGGTGTTGCCTCCTAGACTACCAAGAAAAAGCCTCATGAGGTAAGTAGGTTCATGCATGTACTCTAAGCTAAGAGCACAAAATTCTCTAACATGGTCATGTGGATTGGTCTCTCCCATATACTTGTCATATTTTGGCTGCACCACGTTTGGAGGGAATGGAACCATAGTGATACTCTTGTCAAAAGGAAATGGAAAAATGGAGTCTACAGAGTATTTCACTTTTGGTTTAGCCTTCTCTTGCTTGAGAGTCGTAAGCTCCGTTCGCATTAAGGTAAGTTTTTTGGTGAGAATAGAAATAGGAGTTGGTATCTCCTTTTCCTTTAGTTGTTCCACATCATAATCCTTGGGTAACTTTATGCCAGTGGATGCTAGATGGAGAAAGTATTTCTCTTTATCTTCAATCATCTTTTCCATTATCTTGTGGAACCTCTTGCTTTGTTTGAGTTTATTGTACTCTTCTTCAGTGACATCTTACTCACTGCCTGATTCAAATACAGGATGTTCAAATGTGGGTTCTTCTTATTTATTGATATCTTTGTGATTTTGATTTTTTCTATTGTCATATTCATCAAAAACCTCACTCCATCCATGAGTGGATCAGTCCATTTCTAGAGAGTCTAGATTGAGCAGGGAACTGCAAGATGTTTCTCCTTGAAAGTGTGGTGATTTAGGAGGTTCTTTCAATCCTTTGGACGTGTACTTGTTGCATATTGAGTTAACCATGTATCTGTATCTCAACTTTGTCAAAGTTTACCAATAGTGTTAGGTAGTATCTCAAATCGTTCAAGTGAGCGTGTCTAGGTGGAAGTATCATTTGTGTTTTGGTGAAAGTAAATGATTCCAGCATCAGAGGGTTAGAATACCCTGATAGTGAGCTGGGAACCAAGTTGTTTTAAGAAGTAGATAGACCACATGTATTGAGATGGATTGCGAGAAACTGACAAGACATGCAAGGTAGACATCTGAAAAAGTGTTTCGAAACAGCAATAGGGAGACCAGAAAAGACAATAGGGTCAAACTAAAGAGCCAAAAGGGTACCCAAATCAACTAAGTTTTCTTGAGAAACTATTCTGCAAGTTCCCACTATCCTAGATGCGATCCTTGAAATATAGGATGCGAGCTACTGATGACCCTAGATGTGATGATGTGTTGACCAGATACGAGACAGGATACTAGGTGCGAGCCAGGAAATCTGGGATGCTAGTTTTTGATGTCTCTGTCAGATTTTGTCAGTTTTGAAAAATTTGTTTTGGAAGTGCATGAAGTTCATCTGATTGTAAATTGCATTCGGAGACCTGTCAGTGGGTGAAAAACACATGTGTAGACCAAGGATTGAATTTTGTTGCTTGTTTGAAGGTGTTATCTTTTTAATGATTTTTAGTTACATCAAGCATTGTTGCATTGTTAAGGGAACAAATACATCCTTAGGCCCTATTTTCTAGGTGGAGGATGAAAATCCTTGCTTGTTGACTTAGGTACACACTCAAATGCTAATCATAATACAACCATCACCAAGCACGCAATGGCTCCAGTCATGATGTTGTATTAGCCAACTCCAAATGCAAGTGAGGGCACAATATGACGAGTGTCTTGGGGAAATTACTTTTTTCCTTGCACAAGGATTATCACCCTTTCGGGGATGAATCAGGTAGTTCATCTACAAATTTCATCATTTATGTTGGGGCAATCCATTTGAAACCATCTCCCATAGAATTGCACAAGGAAAAATTGAGGTGTATAGCCCTATGAGTACTCAAATATGTGTAGTCTCGCAAGAAAGATTCAAGTGGCTCTGCTCTACACATACCCAAGCACATTCAAGGAATGATGTCAAAATTACAAGAATAAAACCGGCTCCGTCTTCCAAGGCTTTGACCTATGAGGAAGTAATTATTTATAGTGAGTTGGAAGGGTTGGCATAAAACCTGTCCTCACTTGGGTCATTCTCGGGAGATTTTTTCCTCAACTGATAGGCCCTCTACTGTTAAATAAGTGTACAAAGGATTGGCGAGCGTAGGACATCTAGATTTCTAATTCCTCTGAAGAAGAAGAGCATACTCTCCTAATCCATTCCATTTTCTCCCAAAACAAAGTCAATCAAAAGGTTCATTCCCTCAAGCAATGTTGTGCTCGATTTAAGATGTTCCTACTTTAGGGAAAATAGAATGCTTGAAAGTAAATTTGTGTTGTTCAATTTCCCCAAATTTAGATGAGTAGCTTGTTCAATTTTTGATTCCAATTTAAACAATGAGTTTGTTCAATTATCCCACAATATTAAATGCTTTGATTGTTTCAATTACTGATTTCCAAAATGAAGTTTAAATGATGAGATTGCTTGTTCATTTACCCCCAAATCCCTCCATAAGTGTTAAACCAATGTCTGATTTTTTGATTTCCTCAAGAGGAAAAGAGCATAATAATCTAGTTGACTTGACATGTATTGAGAAAATGGTGTTAAGTTTGAAAGATTTGAAAAAAAGGGTTAGTAATGAAATCAGTTGAAGATCCCTGCAACCACAAATGTTAGTATTGTCTTCTCATCTCCTTCTCAGAAACCTGCAAGCACTTAGTTAGGCTGTCAAAATGTCAAAATGACCATCGGTTAGGATGTTAGGGTTAGGCAATTAAATCCACAAAAAAATTCACCAGATGCGATCCAGAAAATGGAGTAAATGATACAGAAAACCAAATACGACCTTGTGTTACCAGATGTGACAGAGTATTCACCAGATGTGATCCTATACTAAAAATGATCCAAGAAATCCTAGATGTGAGCCTCGATTTCTGCAGTGCGAGGGCTTATATCGGATGCGAGCTTTTGCTACCAAAAATGACTCTAGACCTGAAAACTGGGAAGAGAGATTAGTGAAAAATAGAGTCAAAATGAGGCCAAATCCAGAATCGTGCCCCACAATGGGCGCCAGAAATGTGTGTGAAATATTGCACTTGTTACCTACAACACAACACTGTAAAAGATCATTACGTTAGAGAAAAAGAGGTTAGTAAAGCATGAAAATCCACTAAAATCGATCTATTGCTTTCTAACTAGGAGGAGTGTGAAAAACAACATAATAGCCCTCAGATTATGCCTTTTTCAGTGACATATACAACCTAGCATGAAATATTCTATTAAAAACAATAAAGATATCTAAATAACATGCATTCTAGTTCTAGGAATGAAGATAATAATAATGCATAAACATGGAAACTAGATGTTACATGAATCTATATAAATCCTAACAGCCTAACAATGCATTTTCAATCTAAAATGAAGGCTTATTTTTTCTCAAAAACTTCTTCTATTTGTAGAAGAAATGAGGAGAGAGAGGGGGACAAGGTTCATTAATGGAGTTGAAAAACTCATTAATGAGGTGTAAGAGAAATGAATGCCAAAGGTATTGAAGAAGCATGGGCTTGAGGAATCTCCATTAATGAGGCATCAATGAGAGCCTTTAAGAAGCATGGGAAGGGTGTAAGAGACAAGCTTGAGAAGGTGGACTTAGAGAGAGTCGAGCTTGAGAAAGTTGACTTTCTCAAGTGGGTTGAGTTCCTAATCACATTTTTAGGAATATGACATCATTAGGAGGTGGGTTAGAATGGGATTAGGATTAGGATTAGATTTAGCATGGGGGGAATAGGTTGGGATGGGTTTGAACCTAGGGTCAAAGTGGTTGAGGTAGGTTAGGTTAGGGGTTTAGGGGAATATTAACGAAATAGATTATATTAAATATATTCATTCAAAAATAGGAATATTAATTATTTAAGCTTTTTATTGCTTTAGAAAATTAATTAGGACTATAGCCAATTAATTATATTAATTTAGGCTAGAAGATAGGCTTTGCAAGTGATTTGATATAAATAGGGATTTATTTAATTCCTCTTAAATTAATTACCTTAGCCATGTTTGATTTGAATTAAATTGATTTGATTTGATTGGCTTAGGTGATTATTAAAATTTAGTGGTTAGATCACTTAGGAGATTAAATTTGATTTGAATGAATTATGTCAGCTGATTGAAGAGTTGTGTGAACATAATTGGGGGTATGATCACACTTAGGTAAAATAGGGTCTATGGTCAAAGCAGACCAAATCTAGGTGGTTACATTATGAAACCGACAAACTTGAGTTTTATTATTTATTTAGAAGGATATTAAGACCGACTTGACAAGGATTTTCATATATATATATATAAGGTCAAGTTTTGATTGAAAAGTGTGTGGAAGTGTATGTGTGAAGATATATGTTTTTTGATATGAAGAGTGAAGGTGAAATCATATGGGATTCTGATTGAGCACAAAAAATACAGAGCTGCAACAGAATATTTGATCAGTGAGGATCAAGTAATAAAAGCCAGAGCAGAGATCTGAATCAGAAAAAATAGTTGCTTATCAAAAAAGGTCAATCCATTTTTACTCTCTAACAATTGTAGCAGTGATCAAAATCTTTTAACAGAGTAGACTTAACAATATTTTGTCAATCCTCTCACAAGGTGACATTTCTACATTGAACTGTTTGAAGATCTCTAAAAAGGCCACTCCTTACAGGGTGATTAAATCCTCTAATAGGATCACACATAACAGTGTGTTATTGTAACCTTTAATAAGGTTGGCTCCTAACAGGGCTCACTTCAGAAGAGTGAAAAATGGTGACTAGTTGCAATTGGTGGTTTTTCCCATATTGGGTTTCCACGTTAAATCTTGGTGTTATCTGTGTACATTTCATTTTCTTTATGGTTTATGTTTCTGTAATTAATTAATAAAGGATAATCATAGTTAATATCTTAAGATTTTCTATGTTAACTGAGTGATAGTAGAATATCTGTGTTAACCGAGCAATAGTGATAAATTTGTTTAATAAATCTAAGGGACTTGGATTTGTTTTTATTGTAACTAATTCACTCCTCCCCTCTCAGTTACTCAAATCATTTTTGAAAATTGGTATCAGAGCTGCAAGTGCTTACAGGGAAGGTTTAAAGGCCTAAGTTAAAGATTAGAGATGTCTTACAGAAGGGAGATTCCCAAGCTTAACAAGGACAACTTTGCTGCATGATAAGATTTGATGAGGCTACATCTATCTACTGTTGAAAATATTGGTTTGCAATTCTTGGAGCATAGGTATGTGGAACCAACGAGACCTTTGACTATGGATCATATGGTGGACATGAAGCATCATAACATAATGATGATTGATATAGCCTCTGCACTCAGCTATTCTGAATTTGATGAAGTCAAGGACTTCCCTACTGCCTTTGATATGTCAAACAAACTGAATGATATTTATGGAGGAGATGCAAATGTAAAGAGAGCCAAAGAAGAAAGTCTTACAGGTAAGTTTGATCTGATGAAAATGAAAGAAGGAGAAGACATTACAAAGTAGAGTAAAAGAATCAAGAAAAGTGTAAGTGCAATAAGAGCTGTTGGTGTAACAATTGAAGACAAAATAGTACTCAGCAAGGTATTAAGAACTTTACTTCCTATCTATGCAATTAGAGTTTCATCTATTCAAGAGATGATATGCAGTAATGAAATAACTCTAGATGGATTGGTTGGAAGACTTACAACTTTTGAGTTGGATAACTTTTACAATTATTCTCCTAATCCTAGCAATCTTGAATCAACATTCAAAGCTAAATTAAACCTTGGAAAGATGAAAGGAAAATAGATTACCAGTGACAGTGATGATGATTCTGATGACGAAGATCTAGAAATCATTGAAGCATTACTTGCAGGGAGAGCTACAAAAGGAAAACCACAGTACAAAGGAAGAATACCATTGATTCACTTTTCATGTGAAGAGGTTGGCCACATTGCTGCTAAGTGTCCAAAAAAGGAGGACAAAGGTGACACAAAGTTCAACAAATACAAGGGAAAGAAAGACTAAAAAAGCTACAAAAGCTACAAGGACAAAGCTAATAAATCTTGTTATATTGCTAAATATTTTGATAGTCATGAAGATAAAGAAGAAATGGTTTACATTTCTATTAAGGATGAGTCAGATAGTGAAGATAATAAAAATACTGCACTATACTATCATATTAGTAAGAATGACACCTCGATAATTGATAGTGGTTGTTCTCACCACATGACTGGTGAGAAAACAAATTTGAACATCTTGGCACTATGATGGTGGGAGCGTTAGTTTTGGGAATGATGAATCCTACTATGTGAAAGGTAAAGGTCGTATTGCTCTCACTGAAGGAATCAACTGTGATAATGCTTATTGGGTTGAAGGACTAAGGCGTAATCTACTTAGTGTGGCACAACTGAATAACATTGGTTTCAAGGTAGAATTCATGAATGGTAAGGCCAAGCTCCTGGATGGTAGAGGAAACCTAGTTGGAACTGGCAGTCAAACAAAAGGTAATCTATTTTATCTTAGTCTCAATGAAAGTTCATGTTTTATTGCACAAGTAGAATAAATCTGGTTATGGAATAAAAGGTTGTGTCATCTAAATTTTGATAACCTAATCAACATAAGTAAGAACAAAAGAGTAAGAGGTATTCCCGTTCTGAAGAAACCTGAATTAGCAATATGTAAACAATGTCAAATTGGGAAGATGGGCAAAACAAGCTTCAAAAGAAGGAACTACAATACAAAAGAAGTATTGGAATTAGTACATACGGATTTGTGTGGACCAATTGGAACAAGTTACACATGTGAGATGTATTTCATTCTATTTGTTGATGACCATTCCAGAATGATGGCTGTCATGTTTCTCAAAGAAAAATTAGAAGCTTTTCAGAAGTTCAAATGGTACGTAGCCATAGTTGAAAAAGAAACATGAAAGAAACTTAAATGCCTAAGATATGACAAAGGAGGAGAATTCATTTCTAATGAATTTAATGAATTCTACAATTAAAGAGGAATCAAGAGACAAGTATCTTCTATAGGTACACCACAACAGAACTTGCAAGAACAAGGAACAGATCCATCATGGATTGTGCAAGAACCTTGATGACTGAAAGGAATGTTGCTACCAAATACTGGAAGGAAGCCATCAACACTGCAATTCGCACCTTGAACCGAGTTCAACTAAAGAAAGGTATTGAGAATAAACCTTTTGAATTATGGTATGGCTACAAACCGAATGTTCATTATTTCAAAGTATTTAGAAGTAAATGTTACATCTTGAAGGAAGCAACAAACTGAAAGTTTGATGTAAAAGGTGATGAAGGTATATTCCTAGGATACTCTAGCAAAAGAAAAGCATATAAATGTTTAAATCTTACTACTCATAATGTTATATAAAGTTTGCATGTGAAGATCGATGAGTTTGTAGAGAGAAATGAAGAACATAGCAGAAAAGAGCTTGGAGACTACAAAAAATTTGTGTATTATAAACCTGATACTATACCTAAGACACAGGCAATGGTGATTGGACAAAAACCATGTCAACCACTGAATTCATCAGCACAAACCTTGTTGCAACCTATGCAGCCAGTGATGTTAACTCAAGAAATTGAGTCACAGATAGAGGGAACCGAGTCTCAAACTAAAGAAAATGAGTCACGAACAGAGGCACCCGAGTCTCATACAGTGGAACCCGAGTATCAGATAGAAGAATGTGATAGATTATTTGAGCAAGGTGAACATAGTGGAGCAAGCCTAGAATCAAGAAGGAAGGATCTTGTACTTGTAAAATATGCCAGAAGGCATCATGCACCTGAACAAGTAATTGGAGATCAGGAAAATGGTGTAATGACAAGGAACAAAATTAGAGGTACATGTTTACTTAGTGAAATTGAACCTAGAACTATTAAAGATGCATTGAATGATGAAAGCTGGATCGACACAATGAATTAAGAGATTGAGTAGATAGAAAAGAACAAAACATGGACTCTTGTTCCTAGACCAAAAGACAAGAATGTGATTGGTACTAAGTGGGTTTTCAGAAACAAGATGAATGAGAAAGGTGAAGTTTCCATAAAGAAAGATATATTAGTATGTAAAGGATATGCTCAAGAAGAGGGTATTGATTATGGAGAAACTTTTGGTCATGTCACAAGACTTGAAGGAGTCAGAAATCTTTTGGCATATGTTGCACATAAAGGAGTCAAGGTATATTAAATGGATGTAAAATTTGCATTCTTGAATGGAATTCTAGAAGAGGAAGTCTATATTGAGAAACCTGAAGGATTTGTAGATCCTAACAAAAATAATATGGTTTTCAAACTACACAAAGCACTATATGGACTGAAGTAAGATCTGAGAGCCTGGTATGAAAGATTGCATGGTTACTCAAGATAAGTATTGGATTCCAGAGAAATAATGATAACAGTAGCTTGTACATCAAGGAAGGACCTTAGAACAAGATACTATTAGTAGAAATATTTGTTGATGACATATTGTTTACTGGATATGATGATTTATGCAAATCATTCTTTGTAGAAATGAGTAAATAATTTTAGATGTCTATGTTTGGTGAAATCAAATTCTTTATTGGTTTACAAGTTTATCTTATGAAGGATGGTATTTACATTACTCAGTCTAAATACATCAAAGAGATACTGAAGAAATTTGGGATGGAAGATTCCAGAACAGTTGGGACTCCCATGCCTACTGGACATAAGTTGTCTAAGGATGATGATTCAAAGGGGGAAAATCAGACTACCTGCAGATCCATGATTGGAAAACTTCAATATGTTGTTCACACTAGACCTGATATTGCATTAGCAGTCAGTATTTTTGCAAGGTTTTCAGCTAATCCTAGAGAGAATCACTTAATGGCTATCAAAAGGATTCTTAGATATCTTATGGGTACTGAAGATTATGGATTATGGTATAAGAAAGGAGGAAACTTTGATTTGAAGACTTTTACTGATGTTGATTGGGAAGGAAGTGTCGATGACAGAGAGAGCACAAGTGGTGGAGCATTATTTCTTGGAAAGAGGTTAGTCTCATGGAAAAGCAAGAAGTAGAACTACATTTCTCAGTCTACAGCAGAAGCAGAATAAGTTCCTGCAGAAGTAAATTGTTCAAACATCTTATGGTTCAAATAGTTGTTGTCGGATGTGAAGGTAGAAATCAAATAACCAATTATCATCTATTGTGACAACACCAACGCTATTAACATTTCAAAGAACCCTATGATGCATACTAAGACTAAACATATTGCAATAAAGTATCATTTCTTGAGGGAATTGGTTCAGGACAAAGAAGTAAGATTGGAATATGTGAATACTAAAGAACAAATTGTAGACATATTCACAAAACCGTTACCTAAGGATTCATTTTTGTATCTTAGAGAAAATCTAGGGGTGATTCCCCTAACTGAGGCTCACTAAAACATAGTTTAGTGATGCATCAACTGTGATACAGAACTGATTTAACATGTTGATGTAGATATCTAGAGCTTATTGCATATGAATCAGTACAAACAAGTACATTACAACTTCATTGGATTCATATATATCAGTTGGTGTCTTTGGCATTGGTTATCAAAGAGGGAGAGATTACTGATGTCATAAAGATTAAAGATTACTGATGCAGAGATTAATGTAAGAGGGAGAACTTTATCAAGAAAGATTATAGAGGGAGAGATTACTGATGGAGATATTGATGACAGAAGGAGTTTTTGGATGAGAATCAGAATGAAGCTGAGGACATTAATAAAGTTTGATTCTTATATATGATGCTCTATAATTATTTGTATTATGACATGTTGTATTTCCATCAATGCAAAAGAGGAAGATTGTTGATGACAGTTATTCAATTGTGTATTGTCATTGATGTTTCCACAAGTATAGTGATGTTTACACAAATGTCTAATCTTATCCGAGCACAGTCAGTGTTTGTTGAGCTCTCTCAGGAATTGAAGAAGACTGAAGTAAATTTCAATTCTAACCAAGTTCACTTGAGCATTAGAGTTTTGGTCGGGCATTGAAGGATTTGAGTATTGACCGAGTTATGCTTTTAGCGATAGCCGACTAACAACAATTTATATTTTATGAATAATTAAATGTATGAAGCCAAAAAACTTGAGTTTTATTATTTATTTAGAAGGATATTAGGGCTGACTTGACAAGGCTTATCATATATATATAAGGTCAAGTTTGGATTGAATAGTGTGTGTGAAGATATATGTTTTGTGATATGAAGAGTGAAGGTGAAATCAGTGGGATTCTGATTGAGCACAAAACATACAAAGCTGCAACAAAATATCTGATTAGAGAGGATCAAGTAATCAAAGCCAGAGCAGAGATCTAAATCAGCAAAGACAGTTTCTTATCAAAATAGGTCAATCCATTGTTACTCTCTAAAAATTGTAGCAGTGATTAAAATCTCTTAACATAGTAGACTTAATAGTATTTTGTAAATCCTCTCACAAGGTGACATTTCTACAATGAAGTGTTTGAATTCCTCTAACAAGGCCACTCCTTACAGGGTGATTATATCCTCTAACACGGTCACACCTAACAATGTGTTATTGTAACCTTTAACAGGGTTGGTTCCTAACAGGGCTCACTTTAGAAGAGTGAAAAATAGTGACTAGTTGTAATTGGTGGTTTTTCCCATATTGGGTTTCCACGTTAAATCTTGGTGTTATCTGTGTATATTTCATTTGGTTTATGGTTAATGTTTCTGCAATTAATTACTAAAGGATAATCACAGTTAATATCTTAAGATTTTCTATGTTAACCGAGTGACAGTGGAATATCTATGTTAACCGAGCAACAATGATAAATTTGTTTAAGACATCTAAGGGACTTGGATCTATTTTTGTTGTAACTGATTCACCCCTCCCCTCTCGGTTACTCAACTCATTTTGGCGAACAATGAACATGTCCTATAGGAAAAGGTTGACAGAATAAAAGGAAAATACAATGAAATGAAAATGCAAGAACAAGCAACAATTGCACAATATGGAACTAGGATTAAAGAGATTGTTGCATCCATTAAAGGAGGCGATGGAAAGATGGAAGAAAGTGATGTTGTAAGTAAAATTCTTAGAACACTTCCACACAGGTATGCTATTAGAGTTTATGATATACACAAGCTAAGAATAATTGATAAGAGTAAGATCACAATTGATTCATTTATTGGTAGGCTTACAACATTTGAACTAAGTAATTTTGACTATAGCTAGCCTACTAGTGAAGTTGCATTTCAAGATACAACTAATGTTGGATCAACCAGAAAAGGAAAGAATGTTGTTTATGACTCTAATGAATATGAAGGATTAGCAACTAAGGAGAAAGAGTTGGAAGACCTTGAAGCTTTGATTTCTAGCAGGTTTCCCAAAGGTAAAGGAAGATACAAAGGGAAATTTCCTATTGCATGTTGTAATTGTAGACAAATAAGTCACTTTGCACACATATGTCCTAAAAAACCGAAAAAGGAACATGATGGAGAAAAGAAAGAAAAATAGTACACAGATTTCACTTAGAAGATAAAAAAAGCTATGCTACATTGCTGAAGAAGAAGAAAATTATTACACTACTGATGGAGATGATAATGATGAGAAAATAGTTTTTTTTCTATAAAGGAAGATCATCTACCAAAAATGCTAAAATCGGTGAAGAGAAAGCTTTGATCTCTAATATGAAGTGTAACAATGATTGGATCATTGGCAGTAGTTGTACACACCATATGACTGGAGATAATGATAGATTGATAACCATGGAACAATGTGATAGAGGTACAATTACATTTGGGAATGGTTCTCCTTGCATGATTAGAGGTAAAGGTACTATTTCTTTAACTGCTGATATTACTTGTGACGATGTAAACTAGGCTGATGGATTGAAATATAGTTTGTTAAGTGTGTCTCAATTGAATAACAAAGGATTCAAATTTGATTTTATTAATGGAAAATGAAAAATATTTGAGAAGACTGGAAAGTTGATTGGTACTGGTGGATAGACAAAAGGTAATCTTTTCAAACTGAATACTACAATTGGTACAAGTGGTCATTGTTTAATTGTTAAAGTTGAAGAAAGATGGTTATGGCATAAGAGATTGTGTCATGTGAACTTTGATAATTTGGTAAAATTTAGTAAGAAGAAAAGTGTTAGAGGCATACCAATACTGAATAAAGTTTGTAATCATTCAAATTAGTCAAAATCGGTAATTTTCCATCCTTTATTTTTTATTTCTCTCTAGAAGGGGCATAATCAATGCATCATCAAAGAAAGAGTGTAGCTCCTAATCATCGAATTCAAGAGCACAACTCCTAATCAAGAAATTTTTTGAATCACAACATTGAATCTAACTAAATCATATCACTGGGGGCATCTTAACTTCATCATAATCAATATAAAGCTGGTTGTCTTGAATCAATTAGTCTAAGGGAATGAGTAATGTCATCAGGTTTGATATCAAATTTCTCACTCTTATCATCATTTTCATCATCAGAATCAATAAGGGCATACATATTTCATCGCACCACATCAAATTGATATTCTTGTCATCATTAGATAATTGACTTCATCAAGACCCATACAAAGTAAATAATTTATATCATCTTTCTTACGGTAATCAATTTCATCGCATCACATCAAATTTGTTATTTGTTATCAGTAACATCATTAGTATCAACTTTGATGATGATGATGAGGAGGAGGAGGAAGGTGGTACTGATACAAAGATGGAAGTGGAGGATATCCACGAGGCTAAAACTCCTGCCAAGAAACCCTCTGGTAAAGGGAAAGGGCCTTCTAGGTCTATGTCCACTATCTAGGTCTATGCCCACTATCAATAGAGCTAGTAAACACCTTCCCCCAACTCTATAAAATAGATCACTTTGGAAGAAGAAGAGTGGACTGAAGAAGATGAAGATGAAGAAGAAGGTATGGATACTAAGGCTGAGGCCGAGCTTATGGATTCTCAAGCAAAGAAAAAGATCAAATGTTCTACTAAATCATCTATTCTAAGTTTGGTTCCAAAAGATGGTAAGTCTTTGGCCCTTTCCCCACCTTTGACTATGAATTTGAAAGTTAATACCATCCCTGAAGACACCAACCTGAATAATATGGTGGAGGAGACCCCTATTAGTCCCAGGGAAACTATGAAGGAAGAAGTTAGTAGGGAGATCACCAAGGATGGGTATGCTTTTGTTGAGTTGGACGATTACAGTAAAGACACGCCAGCTGATGTGCTTAAGACTCCCAAGAATGGGGCTCTTGAAATCTATAGTGATATCAAATGGGCTTATCATGAAGTTAAGGAGGTCAACACTAAACAATGTGCATTTAATAGAAAGCTGGAGTTTCTTGAGGCCCTAGGTGTGGTTAAAGACACCACTTTCTTTGATGGTCTGAAGGACCTAACAAAGAGGGTTAATAATGTTGAACCTATAATTTATGCCTACACTACTTGATTTGGGGGCGGTTGATAAAGGACTAAATTTTTGGACGGGGAACTGGCTAGTATAGAGGGGAGAATTACTAGCTTGGTGTCTACCATTAATAATATTAGTGAACAGAGTTATAAGATCATGAAGGCCTCAGATGAACACCTTAAGATTCTGATTGGAAAACTCGAATAAATGAATCAAGACAAGGAAATTTTTTAAGTTGGTGGTGAACAGGAGGCCAGACCAAAAGATGTTGAGGGACCTGGAAAATGAACCCTAGCTAGCACTATAAAGAAGGCTCTCAGGGCCAATAAGGAAATTAAAGAGCTCAAAGGTGTTGCAGCTAACATGGACAATCTGGAGCTTGAAGCTGTAGAATTTCTAAAGAATTTTAAGTAATATTGGTGTCTGTTGTCCTTTAGGTTGGGTGTCTATTGGCTCTTTGTAGGCCTTTTCTATTTGCTAGCATTTTGTTTCTCTATGCTAGCTAGCCTTTTGTCTGTGTCTTTAGTCATTGGCCTATTTATGCTGATACTTAATGCTCTATCTTTTGTAAGGATTTAAAGGGTTTTGGGTCCCTTCAAAACCCATTTTTCACTTAATCAAAATGATCATTAGTATTAATATCGGATAGGTAATCAGTTTCATCGCTTCACATCAAATTGGTTATTCTGGTCACAATATATCATCAAATATCACACCAAACTCTCAGATGTAGTAACGATCACATTGTGAGCAGTTTCATCAGGATCTGTATCAAATTGTTCACTTAATTGGAATATTATCACCATAAGATATCAGGCATTCTTTGAAGCAACATGTTGTTCACACATCGATTCAAAGAGGGGAAGATGTAGTCACCTAAAATTGGTCTATTCTATTCAAAAGCCCTTAATCTCAATAAAATTTCCCTAAGTCCAAATCAAGGGTTAAAACCCCAATCAAGGCGTCAAATCAAATCTTAGACATAATTGTGTGAGTGAATTTAATCCATTTACTTACATAATTCATCAAAAATCAAGAAGCAAAGTTCATTAATAAAAGATAAAGTATTAATTAATAGTACTAGCCTAATTAATTAAATCAAAATCTAACATCCCATGGCTAGTGATATTAATTAAAGTGAATTAATTAATTGTCCTATTATCCACTCAACTCATAGAAGGACAAACAAGTTAATTCTAGCCAATGAGCTTCAAGTGAAAGGATCACTCAACTTGCGATCTCCAGCATTTATCATGGATTGATTTCAGCCCTTGAATTCAAATTCAAACCTTTTCCCTCCAAGGAAAATCTATATAAACAAGCTCAATAAAGGCATAGCATATATCTAGGTCATTTGCATAAGAGCATGTTGTTGAATTGAATTCTCATCATCTAGATCATGTTCATTGAGCATCTTAATTTCATTATAACTGAATTATATAGCTTAATTGATCATGTAGATTCATGGTTCATCATTTAATTCATCTTAATTGCACTAATATAGGTGCATTTTCTTTTAAATCTTCCATTTCATGATGGATTTTCACTGATCTATTGCCAATTCTGAGAGCAATTATACATGTAGATGACACACACTGTGACTAGGAATGAATAAGTCGCTCTTCATTGGTTTTGATTGTTATTTTATTTGATTTCATGGACTAACACATAGATATAATGGTTTATTGAGTGTTGTGTTTTCAGATTTGTAGGTTCCATAATTAACAAACAGAAAACCTAGCTCAAGGTAAGAATGCAGCATAACAAGAGGTATCACTAGATGTAGGAGAAAGTCTCATGATAAGGAGGACAATTGTGATTCTAGTAAAGGAGAATTCACAAGAAAAATTTCTTGATGATTCATGGCTTAGAACCAACATATTCCACACAAGATTTACTTTAGGTGGAAAAGTTTGTCAAATAATTGTTGATGGGGATAGTTGTGAGAATATGGTTTTGAAAGAAATGGTAGATAAACTAAATTTACAATGTGAAAGGCACCCTCACCCTTACCACATTGCATGGTTCAAAAAGGAGAATTAAGTTACGTTAGATAAGGGGTGTCTTATCAAGTTTTCCATAGGAAAGGTATACAAGGATGAAGTGTGGTGTGATGTTATTCCAATGGATGCATGGATATGTTACTAGGAAGACCATGACAGTATGATAGGAAGGTTATTCATGATGGAGAGAAAAATGCATATACCTTTTGGAAGGATGGATCTAAAGTACTTTTTTTGCCTCTTAAGGATGATGTGAAGAGAGAGAATATGTTGTTTGAGATGGAACTTTCCAAATAATTGAAGGTTATAGGGTGTTTTTATGCATTGGTAGTGCAAAAAGGAGAAGAGGAAGACTTGTCAATAGTAGAAGAGGAAGTTGAGATATTGAAAGAGGTTTTTGATATTATCCTAGAAGAATTACCTAATAGTCATCCACTGAAGAGAGATATTCAACATCATATTAATCTTGTCCCAGGAGAAAGTCTTCCTAGTCAAGAAGCTTAGAGAATGAGTCCATCACAACATGAAAAATTAAATAAACAAATTACATAACTTATAAGGAAAGGTGTGGTGAGAGAGAGAATGAGCCCTTATTTTGTACTAGCATTATTGACCCCAAAGAAGGATGGAATGTGTAGGATGTGCATAGACAATAGAGAAATTAATAGGATCACCATCAGGTATCACTTTCCCATACCTCATCTAGATGACATTATGGATGTTCTTGCAAGAGCAACCTATTTTACCAAGATTGATCTATGGAGTGGGTATCACTAGATATTTGAGAAGGGGATGAATGGAAAATATATTTCAAAACTAGAGATAGCTTGTATGAGTGGATGGTTATTCTATTTGGTTTATTAAATGCTCCTAGTACCTTTATGAGGCTAATGAATACCGTGTTGCATCCCTACATTAGTAATTTTGTAGTGGTTTATTTTGATGATATATTAATTTCTAGTAAAGGAAACAAAGAACATATACAACACTTGAGGATCATATTATGTGTGTTGAGGATAGAGAAACTTTATGCCAATTTAAAGAAATGTAAGTTCATGCAAAAGATTTTGGTTTTTTGGGGATTTGTCATTTCTGCAGATGGTGTCAAAATGGATGCAGAGAAGGTTAGATTCATTCTTGAATGGCCTAGTCCATGCAGCATAATAGAGGTGAGAGTTTTCCATGGGTTGGATTCTTTCTTTAGAAAGTTCATTCACAATTTTAGTAGCATTGCAACACCCATAATAGATTTCACGAAAGGTAGGGAACTTTTGTGGACTAAAGAAGTTGAGGAGCGTTTACAGTATCTAAAGAAGAAGAACACATAAGTTGAGGCATTACCAAATTTTGATAAAGTGTTTGAGGTGGAGTGTGAATCTTCACATGTGGGTATTGGAGCTGTACTTAGTCAAGCAAGTAAGCCCATTTCCCTTTTTAGTGAAAATTTGAAGGATGTTTGAAAGAAATATTCAACTTATGATATAGAATTCTATGCAATTGTACAAGCTTTGAGACATTGGAAAAATTACCTGGTTCCCAAGGAGTTCATGTTGTTTATAGATCATATCTCTTTAAAATATTTGAACACACAAAAGAAATTGAATAGTAGACACACAAAATGGATCTCTTTTCTATAAGGCTATACTTTTGTTTTGAAGCATAAATCAGGGAAGAAAAACCAAGTTGTAGATGCCTTAAGTAGGTGTGTAGTTCTTTTAACAACCATGGAATATTAGGTAATTGTATTTGATGTAGTTAAAGATTTGTATGAATCTGATACTAATTTTTGGGAAGTTGTGGATGAGTTGAAAAATTCAGTGCTTGGGAAAATGGAGAACATTCAAGGTGAATATCTTATGCAAGGTGACTATCTATTCAAAGGAAAATAGTTATGCATTATCATTGGCTCTATGAGAGAAAATATTATCAAGGAGTTTCATAGTAGTGGTATGGCTGGACATTTTGGAAAGAATAAGACAGTGTCCTTAGTTGTAGATAAATAGTACTAGCCAAAGATGAAATGAGACATAACCATGTATGTGGGGAGGTGTAGAATTTGTCAAGTAGCAAAAGGACACTCACACAATATTGAGTTGAATATGCCATTGTCCATGCCCACATAACCATGGACAGATTTGAGCATGGATTTTGTATTAGGGATGCCAAACACACATCAAGGTAATGATTCCATCTTTGTTTTTTTTGATAGGCTCTCAAATATGGCTTATTTTATTGCTTGCAAGAAAACTAGTGATGCTACAAGGGTGACATAATTGGTCTTTAAAAAAATTATTAGACAACATGGTGTTCCAAAAAGTATCACCTCTGATCAAGATACTAAATTCCTAAGTCATTTCTGAAGGATTAATGGAAGAATATGGGGACAAAGTTATATCTTATGTGTGTCGATCATCCTCAAATGAATGGGTGAATAGAGGTGGTTAATTAGAGTTTTGGTAATCTGTGAAGATGCATTGTTGGAGAGAAACTAAAACAATGGGATTTGGCAATACCTCAAACAAAATTTGTCTATAACGGTTCAATGAATAGGTTGATAGGTAGATCACCATTTCAAGTTGCTTATGAAAAGAATCCTAAAGGTGTTCTAGATTCAGTACAACTACCGTTGGGTAATAGAATTAGTGATGATGGAGAAACATTTGTAGAATACCTTCACTAGTTGCAAGAAGATGTAAGACAAAAGTTATAAGGTAGTAATGAGAGGTAAAAAGCTTCAATAGATGTTGGTTGACGACAACATGTATTTAGTGCAAGTGATTTGGTGATGATCTATCTACAAAAGGAGAGGTTTCCTACAAGGACATCACAAATTGAAATATAATAAAATTGGTCCATGCAAAATTCTAAAGAGAATCAATGACAATGCTTATGAGGTAGATTTACCACTGGTCTTGATATTCTCCTATGTTTAATGTCTATAATTTATATAATTTCCATGGTGAAGATCAAGCTATTGATAGTGAAGATGAAGTGAATTGGAAAAAAACCATTTCGAGCAAAAAAAGGAAAAGATTGTAGAGGTTTTAGATAAGAAGTTTGTTAATACTCACCAAGGCGAATACAATAGATATCTAATACAATGAGAAGGATTAGCACTTGTAGAAAATACATGGATTACAGAGTGGGAATTGAAGAAGCCGAGTCAGCCTAAATGGCAGCAATTTGAGGATAAGAAATTGTAGGAGGTGTGTTCTTTTCAACCAGAGGAGAATGATGTAGGGACTTCTGACGGTGATGACTTTTGAATCGATTGTCCATTTGGGCCAAAAATTTATAGGCAGATGCATCTTCCACAGCTCTAAAAGATGATTGGAATCTATTCGATTGGATAAAAAATTAACACTTTCTTGGGGTCAAATTCCATCATATAAGGCCTCAAAATCAACTTTTACTATTTTTGGGGGGATTTTCCAGCTTTTTTCAGTAACTTTATTTTTTTATGTATGTAGTTGTTTAGTGAGTTCATGGGCGATGTCATCCAAGTTAACTCTAAATAATTGAATATTTTCATAGCTTTTGGAGTAGTTTTAGAATTTATCATAAATAGCAAAAAAATAGATTTTGTGAAAATTTGCCAAAAAAGGTACTTTTTGGATGGTTGTTAAATTATTGTTTTCTCTCAATGTAGCAGGAGAATAGTTTGGAGAATAATGAAGAAGCATTGAATTCTGAATCATATTGTGTTTCTGGCTTTCACTTATGATTATTGTTATGGGTTAAAAATATGGTTACATCAAAAAGAGGTGAGAGAAGGCATAGCGTCCAAGAAAGGAAGTTGAAACTAAGAGAAAAATGATAATTAAAGGAGAAAAGGGAAAAATTTGAAGAAAGAAAAAATATATATAATAGGCACACAAAATATAATATAAATAAAGGCAAAAAAATACAAAAAAAACTCAAAAATCTACACAAAAAAGTAAAATTGTGTAGTTTTTTTGTGTTTGGTTGTAATTTTTTTTGCCTTCATTTATCATATATCACATTTCTTAGCATACCTTTTGACATCTTTAGATAGTTTTGGCCACCATAGTATAAAGATCAAAAACTTCTTTACAATTGTTTCTCTTTGATTATGTCCAAAAATTACCTCATGTTCTCTGTTGATGATCTCTTCTCTTTCTTGTTCAAATACAACTTTTCTTATATTGTCATCTCACAATTATGCGTTGTAATTTCTCATTGACAAGTATATTGGGTAACATATGATTTTCGAAAAATTATTTATTTATCTTGTGATGAGATATTTGGTAAAAAATTCTCTAGTAGATAATAAGATTTTAACATCATGAAGATCTTGTACCACATTGAACTTAATAGATTTGCACTATGCAACTATTCTTCCTAATCACCTAATTCTTCTCTTGTTTCTTTTGGATAAATAACCAAGGCCTTGGTTGTTCTTGGACCTAATTTGACCATTGTATTGAAATTGTAAATACCACTTACATATTCTCATAAGTAGACGTTTTTGTTCTATTTAGAAGATATTTCAATGTTTCATTCTCTGTGTAAAAATAGAGTTATATATGCAAAAAAATAATATCTAAATTCATGGAGTGCATAAAGCGTATTAGAGATTTTTCCCCCCTATAGTAGTACATTCTACTTGAGAAATTTTGTGGCTTTCCAAAACTATGGGATGATTCTTATGCTTGTAGGTGGTGCTAATATTGTGTCAATTTTTTCCCCAAAGCATCTTGACATGAACATGGAATGGTGAGTTCCAATCCAAAATGCTAGTATGAGAGCCTCCAATATCTTTTGTTTTAGTGTGTCAAATGATTGTTGATATTGACACGTAACCTTTTATGAAAGTGTGGTGATAAATAGTATAACCTAGAAATTTTTTCACATTTGATGTTGTCTTTGGTGGTGGAAAGATCATAATTAATGATGATTTTAATGGATCTACCACGAGTCATTCACATATTAATGTCTTAATATTGTACCAAAAGGTACCACAAAGATCCATTTCTTTAAATTAAGGGATATTTATAGACTCCCACATCTTGCTAGAATCATGTGAAGTACTTGGACATGGTATATTAATATCTCATATATTATCCATTCATCTAGGTATACTTTCAAGAAGTATTCCAATAACATATTTAAGAGCATATAACATAACATGTCTAAGAACTATTGATGGGTAAAAGTACAAACCTGTGTCACACTTTAACAAAGGAAGAGGACCACGACATGCAAAACTGTTAAACTTTAACGACATAAAAGTGACATTTGTGTTTACAATTTGAAAATGATGTAAACTAATGAAATGTGTAAAATTGGATGTAGTTTATGCCTATAATTTTTAAATTTTTTTTTTTGATGAATAGTGCCTTCTATATTAAAAAATATTAAAGTTACATATCCACAAAAAAGGGGCCGGGGGAAATAGAAATCACCCCGCAGAGTTCACACGGCAGAGCCGGAAATGAAAACTATTCATCAAAAAAACATAAAGCCATTAGGCAGCAAGAGCAGTAGCAGAAGGCGGAGGATCTTTATCATCCGATCCCCACGCCTTAGTGGGATTGATAGGAGGGTCGGGAAGTGACCAACCATCATCATCAGCATCTTCTTTATCTTTTTCATCCACCCTGGGCGAGGAGATGGCAAGAGCTAGGCGGGGATACTTGGAAGAGGTGGCAGGAGGCCAATCCAAACCACGATGAGCACCAGGAGCATCAGGAGGGGCAGACTGCGCCGGAGCCAGTGCCCACCCAGAAGGCCGAGGAGGCGAAGAAGCTGAGCGGCACTGCCATCCCCTTGGAGAGTGGTGACGAGGAACCTGGGACCGCGGAGTGTGCGAGTGGCATGCCGAAGAACTGCGCCCACGATGGCAACCTCTGGGAGGCGTACCCTCAGCAAAAAGGGCATCCGGAGGAACCCGAGCAACAGTGCAGGGAGCATTGCCTCAATGATTGAGCAGCTCCTATAGGTGAGCCACTTCCAGAGCCACTTTATTGGCTTGAACTTGAATCTGCATCATAACATTATTACATATACAAGCTTTGTTAAACAAAGCAACATTCGTATCAAGAG